>CM053789.1:134113488-134640988 GCA_028749045.1 Cupressus sempervirens | reverse complement strand
CATTTTTGAGAACCTATCAACCACCACAAATACTGAGTTATTACCCTTTGGGCCCTTGGCAATCCAAGAACAAAATCCATACTTATGTCGTCCCATGGCTTTGATGGAACAAGCAATGGCTGATATAGTCCAGTATTGTGGCTAAATCCCTTGGTAACTTGACAAACCTAACAACTTTGTATAAACTTTTTCACATCCTATGACATTTGAGGCCAAAAAATAATGTTCTCTCAAAATGGCAATGGTCTTATCTCAACCAAAATGTCCTCCCATCCCTCCACTATGTTTCTCCTTAATCAAATTTTCCCTCATGGAACTCCTTGGAATGCATAATTGACTGCCCTTGAATAACATACCATCCTGAATCAAATAGTCCAACCACTTAGTTCTGTCTACAGCAACAGGCTCTTTACAAGCTTTCCAGGCTTTAGCAAAATCAAGATCCTCAGCGTATAAATTCTTGAGTTCATCAAACCCAACTACTTCAACTTGAATTACTTTAAATAACAACTGTCTCATGCTTAGTGCATCTACAACCCTGTTAGATTTTCCACTTCTATGCTTCAACACAAATGTATAGGTCTGCAAGAACTCTACCCACTTCATATGCCTCTGATTTAATTTATGTTGGCTATTTAGGTACTGTAATGCTCGATGATCAGTATACAAAAAAAATTCCTTTGGCAATAAATAATGCCTCCATTTCTTTAAGGCTTGAACTATTGCATAGAACTCTTGATCATAAACAAAATACTTCTTCTTTGCATCATTCAATTTTTCACTAAAATATGCAATAGGCTTACCTTCTTGGCTTAATACAACCCCAATAGCGCTGCCACTAGCATCACAATCCACCTGGAACACCTTTCTAAAATTTGGAAGTGCCAACACAAGCTGTTCAGTCACCTTTTTCTTTAGTAATTCAAAACTTCTCATAGCTGCTGTAGTCCATTTGAACTCTTTTCTATCCCCTCTTATTGTGTCAGTTAGAGGTGCACATATGCCACTCAAATTCTTAATAAACTTCCTGTAAAAACTAACTAGACCATGAAATGATCTCACCTTAGTAGCAGACCTTGGAGTAGGCCATTCTAAGATGGCTTTTACCTTCTCTGGATCCATTTTGAGACCTTAAGGTGATATAACAAACCTCAAATAGACTAAATCCCTTTTTGGAAAGATACACTTCTTCAGATTAATTAACAGTTTCTCTTCCCTCAACCTCTCAAGAACACTACGAATATGCAATAAATGTTCTTCCAAAGTCTTGCTGAAAATTAAAATATCATCCAAATAAACAATAACAAATTTTACCAAGAACTTCTTAAGTACCTCATTCATGAGCTACATGAAGGTGCTTGGGGCGTTCGTCAATCCAAAGGACATGACTAACCACTCATAGAGACCCTCCTTGGTCTTGAAGGCTATTTTCCACTCATCTCCTTCTTGAATCCATATTTGGTGATAACCACTCTTGAGATCTATCTTTGTGAAGTACTGAGCTCCACTCAAGTAGTCCATAAGATCATCCATCCTTGGCAAAGGAAACCGGTACTTGATGGTTATCCTATTTATAGCTCAAGAGTCTGTACACATCCTCCACTCTCCATCCTTCTTTGGTGTGAGTACTACAGGTACTACACATGGACTCAGGCTCTCCTGAATCAAGCCTTTCCTCAATAGCTCCCGCACCTATCTGTTTAGCTCCTCAGTTTCAGTAGGAGTCATCCTGTGAGCAGCCTTGTTAGGCAAACTAGCTCCTGGGATTAAATCTATTTGATGATTGATTTGCCTTACTGGTGGCAATCCTTCTAGAACATTATCAGAGATAATATCTCCAAACTCACCTAGTAAATCTAAGACTTCAAGTGGTATTTCACTACTACCTTCTTTATCTCTCTTAGGAATCAAAGCATAGCACATATGCTGATGTTTCATGCAATCTAAAAAATTCCTTCTATCAAAAAGACAAATCCTAGCACTGCTACATACCTTTTAGCCTTCCTTTTTCATGAGCTTCAATTTGTTGCGAACTCCATCCTTTGTTAGAGAGTATGTGTTTGCATGACGATCATGTACTGCATGCCTATCAAACTACCATTGTCTACCCAACAATAGATGGTAAACATCCATTGGAATAACATCATAGAGAACTTCATCATGGTAACTCCCAATTTTGAATTTCACTAAACATTGTTCACTTACCAAGACCTTATGATCATCTTTCACCCAAGCGATCCGATAGGGCTGGGGATGTCTCTCCCTCTTGAGCTTTAGTTTAGAGACCATCTCCTATGATACCAAGTTATTAGTGCTACCACCATCAATAATGGCATCAGAACATTTTTCCTCACATTTGCACCTGGTACGAAATAAACTCCTCCTTTGTCTTGGTTCAATCTCACCACTTAGTAAGACCCTTTCATTTACTAAAGTCTCTCCTCTTTTTGCATCTTCTGAATGTGATGATTATGCATCCTCATCCACATGAGCAACCCTAGCTTATCCCTCAGCTCTCCTATTTGTCCTTCCTTATCGTTGAGGGCATTCAAAGGCACGATGGCCTTCTTCATTGCAATGGAAATAGGTACCACAGAAGCCTCCTCTTCCTTGTCCACATCCTCTACCTCTTCCTCTCTAATTTCCAAAGTCTTGATCATGGGAGCAGTTGAAACCCTCATTCCTCTGGTTCCTGCTAGTACCCACATCTTCATTTTCTTTTGGGTTTCATTTCGGCCTCCTGATGACCTACCGCTTCCCCTTCCTCCTTGACCATGCCCTATTTTCTTCCTTCAAACCTTTTTTTCAGCTTCTCTTTGACTCGTAGGGAAAATTGGTATGCCTCTTCAACACTGGTCATTCTTACCAGACTTAATTCCTTTTGGATGCTAGGTCGCAATCCACTGATATAACGAGCAACCTTCTCCTTATTTGCTTCTGCATGGCCTGCTCTAATCAAAAGTTGATAAAAATTCTCTATATATTCTTGGACTGATCTTCCTTCTTGCTTTAACCCATGCATATTTTTAAACAAATCAAGCTCGTAGTCCAAAGGAATGAATTGCTTCTTCAATTTGTCCACCATGCGATCCCACCTTGTGATCTTTTCCTTTCCTCTTTTTTTTTTTCCCAATTGAACCTCTTGCCACCAGATTTTGGCATGGCCTTTCAGTTTGGCCTTTGCAAACTTAACCCTATCTGGGTCCTTGATGTCCTCATACTCAAAGTACTCTTCCAGTTCGTTGATCCAATCGATCAACTCATCTGGTTTCAAATTTCCTAAAAATACACCCACTTCAGTTGTAGGTCTTTTCCAAAACTTATTAATGACCCTAAAAAGCCTTCCCTCTACCTGATTCAGAACTTCCCCGTCAAATTCCCCTTCTAGTCCAATTTCTTCTTCTTCATTGTCATCCTCACTTTTGTCACCTGCGACCACATTTGCTCCTCTATGAAGCTCCTCCTGCAATGCTTGTACCTACCTTTGGAGGGCTCTAACATCCTTAAGATTAATAGCTATGGACCTTCCACCACACTCTCTTCGTGGAGGCATCTTCTAATTTGAACCCACAACAACACAGTCCTGGTGTAAACTACCTCATAGTCGGCACTCTGTCTACACACTCAGGAAAACTAGCTCTGATACTACTTGATGGGGACATGACCCAAGAACAAAATGGACACAATAGGAAAAGGAGAATTGTATTAACTATGAAAATAAGCTAGTAAATTCAGTACAGAGGAAATAGACTTCAAAACATGCCCTAAGGGCTTACAATAGCATAAATCTAGAGATAATTTCTCTTTTCAGTACCTCCTCTGAACTGCCTTTTACAATGCCAAAAATGTCCTTAAATAGACCCTAGAGGGTTAAGGACTAGGAATAATTTCTAGAAACTGCTAGTTGGCATCCACCAACCAAATAGAAGGCTCCAGAAGCTGCGTTAGAAGTCGATGCAAATCTAGAAGAATCCAGAAACGGTAATCGAACTTTCGGGAGGCATAACTTTTGAAACATAGCTCCAATTGATGAACCATTTACATTTTTTGAAAGCTCTCAAAGCACTCTATGGCTGTTTTTGAGTTCATTTAATGCCCCTAACCTAACTTTGAAGCATTCTTAGGAGGTCTTCAAAACTCAAAAAATTGCAATAACTTTCAAACCATGGGGCCTTTTAACCTGATTCTTTTTCTGGAATGCTCTAACTTACAATTACATTCATCTGGCCAATTTAAACCTCCTATTTCACCAAAATGATGGCTCAATTATATACTCCTATTCTTTTTGGCATTTACACGTATCCCAAGGTGTTGAAATACTCTATCCTAGAACACTGATAGTAGAATTGTGAGAGTTGGAACCTTTATTTGATGCAAATGGGTATCGAGAAATGAAAACACATGAAATAGAAACTAAGTCTAAGTACATTTTTTTTTTGGGTGACATAGGATTTGCCCTTATACCTCTGGATGCTCCTGCATCAAGGTGTTTGTTTTTTAATTTTCTATTTTTTTGTACTTCAGTTATTAGTTTATTTTTTCATTTTCAGTTTTTAATTGGAATTTATTTAATTCGTATTCTTAATTTTTTATTTTATTTTCTTTCATTTAAGTTTAAACTCATTTCCTTTTTAATCTTGTGATCTTTTCTCTTGGTCTTTGTGCCCCCCCCACCTCCCCTTTTTTCTATCTTCCTCTATTTATATCTCTATGTTTTCTCAAATTTGCTACTTAATTTTTCTATTCTTTTGCACTCTTCTTCATCCTGATGATGGATCACACAAAAATCATTGGGTGTGATCCAAAATGTTGATAGTAAAAGTTCAGACACAATCAAATTCTAGATAAAATTCTTATGTATTGTCAATGGATTGTGGAAATCAAATGACATTAATCAACATGATGTATTTATTTAGAATTTTCATTATTATTTGGGTCTTGATGGATCTATTTATAATATGTTTCCTTTGTAAGTTGATTTATGGTTGACAATTTTTCATGCATGTGTATGTGTATATATTTAGTAGTTTTATCTTGGTAGTTCTCATGTGGAAAGAGTGCTAGGTGATTAAGATATCGTAATAGATTCAAATAAGCAATTGAGACAACTATATTATGTTTTTGGTTTCATTATTTGATGAATGATTAACTACAAACTTGTTAGCATTTGTATAATGGCAATGGTAATGTAAGATTTGCATATGCATGGTAGCTTGATGATAATCTAGTGACGTTTCATTTAATTGTGTTCAATTCTTATTAGTTTTCTTGGGAATTCTAGTTGTTTTATATTCTATCTACAAGGTTATATATCTACTTTGGGGATTCTCTATCCTTGAATGCATCAAGTGGAGTTAGAGTTAGTTGTACATCAAAGTATAACAAACACTTAGATTTCGGTGTCTATATTCGCATTTGATTTTTTTTTTTTTGGGTAGAATTAAGGTCATCAACATTAGCAAAAGGCTACTACAAGGAAAAAGTAGAAGGATGGGTAAGTACACAAACATAAGAACCTGAAAGGGGATATAAGATGGCATTTTATTTTTTAAGATAATAAAATTCTAAATTTCAACATGAAATTAAAAATAGTTAGAGCCAAACTTTCTAGATGTCATAAGGACAAAAAAAATAGTCCTCCAAATCTAGTTTTTCAATTAATTCTTATTTTTCTTTTGAAAATAGTGGAATTTAACATTGTCAAAAGGTGATAGCATAAAAGTGGTCATTTATTTTTGTGAAAACATAACCTAGTATCTAGTGTGCTCCTCATAAAATTTTAACTTTTTCTATAAAATTTTGAATCATTCTAGTGATAGTTTAGATAACACCATATAGTATTTCCCATAACTTTCTAATAAGTTTTTAATCTATTTTTGGTTTATTACAAATTTTTTAGCTGGATACACCATGAAAATTTAAAATAGGGTGTAGAATGCAATCTAGTCTCTAAAAAGCTAACTCTTTTAAACATTTAATGAAGAATCCAAAATCTAACCCAAAAATACTATATGTTAATTTCTGAAAAAAATTGAGAATATATGGAGAAAAAAAATAGATTAAAATCTTAACATAAGTGTAATTCTAAATAAATTATATTGTTAGGTATCTTACAAAGAGATGGACAATATCATATCATGCACACACCCATGTGCACACACACTTACGCATGCACACGCACACACTTACACACGCTCAAGTGTGTGTGTGCACGCACACACATGCACGCGTGCGCACACATACACACACAGTAGTATTTATATACACCTTAAGAGACATGTAAACATTATAGTATGTATTATATCCATTTGGGACACCCTAGGGAAAATTACAATATATTAACATATCAAACAAATGTAATTGCAATCCTATGTTCATCAGGAATAATGTTTTAATTGTTTCTTTCTTAAGAGAATTAATAACTAGATTCTTCACAATCATTATAAGGGTCTAAGTCAATGTATGAATAGATTTTGAGGTCCCCACCTCAACACCATCCTTCATAATAAAATTAATAGTGACATGTGAATACCTATTTCCAAATAGAATCCTAGTGTGATTTTGGTTGTCTTAGGACCCCTCAAGTTCTATCACAATCCATTGGGAGTTATTTGGACCCATTAGGACAACTTACAACCCATTTAAACCCTATTAGACACCTCAAGACACCTTATCATGAATTAATAAATTGAATACATGTATCTACAAATTAATTTTCATCATGAATATACCTTGTAACATGTAGAATTATATTCTCCATATAGTTAGTATAAGGATTTCAATCAATGAGCTCATTAATTCTAATGTTCCCACATAAACAATCTTGTTAACAATAAAATGGATAGTGATATATATGCAAACTCTAGTCTAGGTAGAGGTCTAATGTGTTGTATAAGCACTACATTCAATGAGCTAATAGATTATAAGTTCTCAACCTCAGTACCATCCTTTACAACAAGGGATAATGATTTGTGCAAACTTTGGTGTAGATAGAGGTCTAGTGTGATGTATAAGGGTTTGAATCAATAAGATATTAGATTTAAGGTTTTAATATAAACAGCCTCCTTCACAGTCAAAGGGTTAGTAACATCTATAGACTTTGGTCAAGCTAGAAACATAGTGTGACATATAAGTCTTTTGAGTCAATGAGAAAATAGATTATATGTTCTCTAGACATAAATAGCATTCCTCAAAATAATAAGGTGTAGAGATCCATGTAGACTATGTTCCATCGAGAGGTCTAGTGTGATATATAAGTGTCTTATTCAACAAGCTAATATATTTTGAGGTCTCCATGTAAGGACACCCCTTCACAAAAAGATGGCTTGTGTCATGTCCATAATCTATTCTAGCTAGAGACCTAGTATGATCTATAAGGTTCTAATTTAGAGAGATAAGGTATTCTAAGGTCTCTACCTCAACAACTTTCTACATGAAAGAAGGGAAACCAATATGTGTAGAATCTAGTCTAGATAGAGTTCTTGATGACAAGGTTCTCCAATGGGGACATATCCATCAAATTTTAATGTAGAATAATGAAAGAAAAATGGTGAATGTACCATTCATTCTTAGTGACCTTTAATTTAAAGATTGATTCAAAAAAGATTCTTCAAAGTTGTTTTGGAATATATGTCTTGTAAGTGAATTTATTATGATAATTTTAAAAGATCAATTCTAAGAATATCCAAATCTTGTTGTATGTCTATGTGGGATGTTAAAGGATGCTTACTTCCTAGGATTTAATAGCTATATATATTCAATGAAATTCTCTTTCGTAAGAACTTCCAACAACTTCAATGTATCATTTGATTGGTTCTTGGTTTGATGAAAAGTGTGCATAACTTAGATTTTATTAGCTTTCTTTTATTTTATTTTCTCCAATTATATGTTGTGTACATAAATTTTATTTTATTCCTTCCCTTGTTAGAAAACCTATTTATTTTATCATTCATTAATACTATATGAGAAAAAATATATTGGAGTGATTTTTGCAAGGGCATATCTACATGAGTTATCTGATATTGATTCTTTCGGCATTGAAACTAATGTGTCAATTTATATTTACTTATTTTCTATTTTCCCTTATGTTTTTTCTTCTATTCTTAGGGGATGTTGAAGAATTTCATGAGGAATGTTCATAAATTTACAAAAGATTACCCCAATTGAACATAAAAGGAAGTCTTGGTGAACATAAATTTATCAAAAATTTGATTAGTGAGTTCAAAAGGGCAATATTAGCTCCAAAACATGTGCCAGCTAATAATATTAGCCACATATTGTCTAAATAATTGGTATACTATCTTATTGAGCATTGTTAAGATCTCAAATGCAATAAACCACTACTTTTTGAATAGTGTTCCCATACTAATGTATCAATTCAATTATACAATTTTATATGCAAGTAAGGTAATATTTGAACCAAAATTGATAAGACTTGATCAAAAAATGTACCTCATTGTCCATCTATCTATTTTTAGTAGTTGCACATGAAACAATAGGCTCTATTTGTTTCCATATAAGTCAATGTCTTCTAAAAATGACAACCACTAAGGTATTAATTTTACCAAAAAATATAAATTGATGAATCCCATTATCTCTATATTTTTGGTATATACATGATGAAGTATGACATAATTATCTCCATTTAATTCATTTTATTCTTGGAGTGATAACTAATGAAGCGTCAATCATACAAAAATCTAACATGTGTGTGTGTGTGTGTGTAGGCGTGTGTGCATGTGTGTCTTTTTGGTAGATGCATGTGAAGAAATAATCTCTTCTTATTTATGTATAACTCATTATCTTCTTGGAACTAAAACCATCAAAGTGTTGAGCATGGTAAATGTCACTCTCACTCTTACTCTATTATTTTCTAGTAGGAAGAAATGAAACAATATTATCTACTCATGTTCATATAATTTGTATTATCTTTTCATATAAAAAAATAGTATTACAAAGACATAAAATCAAATGTAGAAAAAATACTACTTTATATGTTTATATGCCTTTGGTGATTTCTTGTGGTGGATTTGCAGTTATAGAAGCTAAAGAGGTGAGGGATTTTTTAGGTATGACTTTGGTATCATCCCCCTAGTAAATATGTGAATGCACCTCATTTTTTAATCCGCATAATGATGTCAAGAATAAATATATTGTTAACATGATTTTACTTTTTCATATGAATGAAGAGAAGATGTTACTTTTAGTTGCTTTATTTTGATGTGGAGGAAGAAATTTAAATTAAAAAAAAAAATCTTGTACATTCATCAAAACTAGAATTCACCATGGATTAGGTGATCTCGACTATCCCTACAAAACCAATGCCACATCAAAAATCTCCACAAAATGCAAAAAAATTCAGCAAGATTCAAAGTCATTTGAATATTGACCAGTCAACATTAGTTGATTAACTATCATTAATTTTAATAAAAATGATACATATACATATATGATCAAAACTAAAGGAGACCATAATTTCATTACCAAAATACCAAGATGTACCATTTATCTCAACCTTTTGATAGAAGCTCCAAAACTTGTCTAATAATAGCAAGGTCAAGAATATTGTAGGAGTGCTTGACCACCCTACCACAATGTTGTGAAGCTTTCCCAGAATCTTTCTTGACATGAAAGATACCCAACTCAACAAAAAGATAGTCTAAACAAGTAAAACTTAAGAGTAGTAATGGAATCATGCTACAAAAGTAATGTCAAGAACAATAATCAGTCAACAAGACAAAAAAATAAAACATTCTCTTAGTTATTACTTTGGTATCACAATCTCATCTCCAATATTTATAAAAAGAAATATAACATGGTTAATCCAAAATTAAGTTACATATACCCATCAAGGTACAAGGATAAAACCATAAAGTCCATTGACATGCATCAATGAATCACATCATCTTAGCTTCTTGCTAGAAAGGAAATTAGTCCAATTTCTGAAAGAGCATACATGTGCTACCATCAAATCTCTAATGACTCATGTTATAAATACATGTATTAAACTAATAACATAGGTAACAATAAAACTCTTTTCCCATCAATTAATATTCCAAGTATGTTTCATATTTTGAATTACTCTCATAAAACTTAGATACACAATATGTAACTTTAAGTAATGAGAGTCTTCAGTTTTTATTATGAAGATGCTTGGTTTCATTCTTCAATATAATAAATCTTGCTCTCACATCATTATACTTCTTTATAATATTACATAAAGCTGATTGTACTAAGGTTGTTATCTAACATTTAACAAGTCTTAGAATCTAAGCATTTTAGAACAGTTCCCAAATCTACAATGTACATATTTACCATAGGTTATTTGCAGTACAAAGAAGTTTGATGGAGACACAACCAAAGACTAGAATGAACACACAAGAAAAAAGGGAAATATTATTATCAATGAAAAATGCCCTATGGGCTTACAATAGTATGATTCTACAAAAAGAAATTCTACACATAGTACCTTCTCTCAAACTCCACCGAGAACTACCTTTACAATGCCATAAATGTTCTTAAATAGACCCAAATTTGTTTAGGGTTAGGAATACATTTGATAATATGCTAGTTGGCATCCACTGCCAAAACTAAAGGTTCCAAAAATCTCATTAGAGGTCAGTGTAAAATTAGAAGAATCTAGAAATGTTAGTCCAACTTCTGGGAGGCATAACTTTTGAACCAGGACTCTGATTGATGAACCATTTACATTTTCCAAAAGTTCTCAAAGAACTCTATAACCCTTTAGACCAGCTTTTCTCATACTAATTTTTCAGCCATGTACAAGGCCATTTAGTTCCTCAAATATAACTTTGAAGCACACTTGGGAGGTCTCCAAGAAATTTAAAATTGCGATAACTTTCTAACCATAAAGCCTTTTGAACTAATTTTTTTTAGAGCATTTAAAATTACAAGTATAATCATCCCTCCAACTTACACCCTCTAACTCATCATAATTTTGGCTCAATTACAAAATAACTCATTTTTTGTATTTACACATATCTCAAAGTTCTTAACATGGTTAAAAACTCTAACCCAAAAAACTAATTGTAGAACTATGAGAGTTGGAACATTTATTTGAACCAAATGGGTATCCAAAAATGAAAACACATTAAATAGAAACTTTATCTAAGAAATTTTTTTTGGGTGATACAAGATTGCCCTTACACCACTAGATGCTCCTGCATCAAAGTTTGGTTCCTATCTATTAGATTCAACCTTCTACTAAGATTTTCCTTGGTTAAGCTAATTGTTATAGCATTCATAGAATGGTCCAAAACTCAAAATCCAGTACCAAAAGAGCCACAATGGAAGCATTGGTTTAATGTACTCTCCATGTTTATTTTGTGTTTGTTAGAAATTCTTTGGAATAACTCAGAGGAGGTGTGAATAAGTTATTCAAGGTCCAAATTTCCTAATAAAAATTTTTATCAAGTAAAGTGAACTCATAAAATTGTTCATTCATCCAAGCTTAAATGTTTCTATTTAGCAAGTTACTACAAATCAACATGCAAGCATAACACATGAAAGATCAACACATAACACAATGATTTACGTGGAAACCCAATTTATGAAAATAAACCAGTAACATGCTACTCAATTCTCACTCTTCTAAAGTGATGTCCTATGAAAGGGTTGCCCTATTAAAGGCTACAACACACTTTTAAATGTGACTTGGTTAGAGGATTTAACCACCCTATTAGAAGTGGGCCTAGTTAGAGGACTTTAGTACATTCACTTAGAATGTCACCCTATTAAAACATCTAAAAATTTATGTTAAACCAACCTAAGTCCATAGGATTTTTACCCTAGCTAAGACAATTGTTAGAGAGTAACAACAAGGAATTTTGACCTAATACAACTCGCAACTTGGCTTCTAGATTTCAAATCTATGTTCAGCTCTTCACAATTTTCCTGGCTTTCAGTCTCTACAAATCTGATAGCTTGACCTTCTTTCAAGCTTTTTCTCCTTGAGTCTTCATGCTCTTATACTAGTGAAATCCCCTATATGACTACCTATCAAAGCAAAGTCTCTGTGCCCTATTCTTCTTTCTCCTCTTGATGTCTTCTTCTTGACACCCTTCAACCACTTTGCAATTTGGCACCTCAACAACTTTCACTTCTTGGCCTATGAATTGTTAAAAAGAATTTTGGAAATGATTTTCCTACTCAATTTGTCCCTTCCTAAATTTTAGTTCGAATGGTAGGATTCATTGAACCTAACCCATATCTTGTTCCTTCTAGAATCATCATGGAAAATCCTCTTGAATTCAGTCAAAAATGATTTACCTAAAATTTCTTGTCACCAAATCATCATCCTTATCCTTCATCTAGTTCAAAAAATTCAAGGTAACAAAATTGTTAGCTTAGATCTGGCAAATCTTTGACTTTTCAAATAATGTAGCAACTTAGCACTATTAAAATTCTAGTGCTTGGCACATATTGTGTTACTCAACACCAACTACATTTTATTGATGCTTTGTACTTACTATATTTTTCACTCAACATCCACTAAATATTCTAATGCTCGTCACCTATTACTTTTCTTGGATTCTTCTATATCACTTGGCATACCCTAGATTTTAATTTTTCTCGGTACTAACTAAAAATTTGCTAGGCATGAACTAACTTTCATGGTACCCACTGATGAACTTAATTAAGCTTTGCAGACAACCTTGTTACAACTTATTCTTCTAGTGTTTCTAAGTGTGTCCAAGCTCTGTATCTTCAAGCATATTATCAATACATCATTTTATCATTGTCTTAACTAATCCTTGTAATTCATTACAAAACCATAACTCAACCTTTCCCTTAGGTACTTTTTGTACATCTTGTTGATTAAATTGTCTTCATCAATCAACTAAGTGATAATACTTGGATTCCATAAGAAATTTTAATTCTAGCAAATATTAGGTTTGACATCAATGGCAAAACAATGATTGAAAACATTCTTTATCAGCAATCTCCCTCTTTGCAAATAATCTTCTTCATTCTTCATCAATGATCATTTCAATTAGATTTCCAACAATCTCCCTCTTTGGCATTGATGGCAAACCAAACTGATCAACCAAGTTATTAAAATGCTAACTAGGTTAAAATAGTAAGTCAAATGCCAAAAAACAAAACTTTATTCAAAACTATTCATTCTATCAACAACATAAACTAGCTTATGATTCCCTTTGAATTCTTTGTTGATAAATTTTCTTCACCCTTTCTTTTTTCTGCTATTCCTTTGATTGATTCTTGGTTGTACTATTTTGTCTTCTCCCTTTAAGCTACTATTTCTTTTCTACTTTTTTTCTGGTAGTCTCCTTGAACATTCTTTTCCTCTCTCTTTTCTGTGGCTTACCACTATTTACATTGATCTTGTGTTGCTCTTGACTCCTTACATTATTTCCTTCTTTGCATGCATTGATCATTTTTTGTTATTTCTCCTTTTTTTTTCGGTTAGTTTTTTTCCTATTTATCCCTCTTTGACAAAAATGCTAAATATACATTATCTTAGCATCTTATCATGTAGGTATAGCATTTGCTGGTACTCCAATTTCTCCCCTTGTTGCCTTGCTTGTGACTTGTTCAGAATTTCAATACATTGATTACTTTAGGCAAAATACTAAACTAAGTATCCTTAGCATCAGTGTTGTAGTGTTTCAACAATCAACTCATTTGATGTAGGGTAGTCTTGCTTTTGCTCAAATAGGCTTAGATAGGGGTTCCACCCCTAACTTACCTCTAAAATTCTCAAAAGCATCTTTAGGTAGTACTTTTGTGAAGATGTTAGCAATTTGTTGCTTTGAGTTGATGTATTCCATATGTTGGTCTGATTTTTCACATTGCAAAAATTAATGAAAAATTTAGTGAAAAATCATTTGAGTCTTTAAATCTTGAAAATTAGGGTTTTGTTCCTTGTATTTTTTCAAACCCTTAGATTTCCCTAGTTTTAAAAAACCCTCAAAATATTTTCAGAAAAATGTTTTTAATGGTATATCTTTTCACCTAAGGAAGGGCTTGCGCAAGTATGAATTCATTATAATTTTGTTTAAACCTTATGTGGCCATGTTTGGCTTGCAAATTGCTTAAGCATTCTATTAGGAAATACCTTTGATGACACAAAGTTTTTATAATCATTGATCTTGTTTAGATCAACAAGTATTGCATTTCCACAATTTTGAGATGCAAGGTTTTTTAAATAATGTGGGCATGTGACTTGGTGAGACATAGCTCTTGTCTTTCTAAAAGTCCAATGAATCGTAAAAAGAATCATAAGTTGTCAAAAAAATTTGCAAGTTTGTCAGTACTTTTCATCACATTCTAGATTTCCTATGATATCACTGGTTGAGTTACCAATAGAGATATGTCTTTATCACCAAGAAGCATCAACCACTGATTTCATTTGAATCAAGGGCTAGCACTTTCCCACAAGAATGAGATGCTCATTAGATAAATAATGTAGGGAAGAAAAAATTGGACAAGTGGCATATTTTGACAAGATGGGCTCACCATTCTCATGGATGATGTTGAGACATCTTTTGTGGCAAGTGTCAAATGAATTGGAATGAATGGAGATATTTTATTCATGACTTCAGCCAGCGTGGTGTTTGAAACACATGATTTTATAACCGTTGATCTATCAAGGATCAAAGGCCAGTGCATGCCCACAATTTGAAGCTACACGAGAGATAAATAATGCAAGAAAATAGTTTTTGGATGTATGGCAAGGTGGGGTTGAGAAATTTTAACTGTATGCTATGGTGTGCCATGCTGTAAAATGATCACTGATGTGTACTTCCAGATGTCCCACTAAAGAAGTTTGTGTGCCAAATGGAAGTGAAGCCTCATTAGCCATAGATCTTTCAAAGATTGAGGGTTAGTGCAATCCCACATTATGAAGATGCTAAAGATTTAAGGAATGTGGGTATGGGCCTTTGTGAGGTGTGTCACAGTGGGGCCAAACTATAAAAGAATGCTAGGTCACGTGATGTGGTCTACCACTTGTGCTTAGGTAGAAACACTTATGATGTGGGTGTAGAAAGTTTCAAGAAAATAATGCAATAGTCAAGTGAATTAGAGAACGTGGATTGAAATTAGTAATTTCATTGGCCCAAGTGGATGGTGCGAGCATAAAATGCAGGATTTGTTTGACATCATTGATCCTGTCTTGATCAATGAAGGGCACTTTCCTGCATAAAGAACTTGAGTGAAGTTTAAACAAAGTGGGAATTCTTGTCATGCCATAAATTTTAACGGAAGAATACAACCATTTTTTTTTTCTTTAAAAGATACATTAATGTTTATTATTTAGTTCAATGATTTGGTGTACACTATGTAGGGGTTTACACTCCTATCAGGTTGTGGTTATACTTGACTGTTACTCTGTATAATTAAATGTGTGAGTTGCATTCTAAGTTTATAGTTTACAATGAAGATTTAAAAATTACCTAACTAAATTTGTCGATCAGATTAAAGGATATGCTATCCATATATAGACTTGGAGTTGTTTAAGTTCATTAATGGATCAAGAAGGCTTCACTTAGGGAGTGAAATTATGATCCCTTATTCTTCTACACTCAACCAAGACACTTTGATGAGTAGATGTGATTCAACTTATGTGAATATAGCGGTGATAGCACTGAGGATTGCAACGAGAGGATGAATCATTAATCAATTTGTTTCCATCAGTATTCAGGTTATCATTATATTAATTATTATTATACTTACTACTATGAGTTAACTAGTATTATAGTTATAACTTAAAAAAACATATACCTCCTATTCTTAGTTGACATCTTCCATGAAAATGCTAAAATTATTATTCTTTAATATTAAATCGAAGCTACTATATTTGGCATTATTGTGCAAATATTAACCCAATCAAATTATCGTCTAATCCCATGCCTCTTTACATTGACATCAAAACATCATTAATTATGGCTAAGAAATATGGAAATGGCCAAGCAATTATTTATCAACTTATTCAAAATTAAGTTCCCTACTTGATTATCCTATCCATACTACTCTCAACCAAAATAACCACTAAATAATATGCTATATATCTATAGCTACTCATTACATCCCCACATACCTATAATCCCTTTATGCTATAATAAAGTTTCTTAAATTCAATGACATATTAATATGACCATTTAAATGATTAAATAACTATGACCCACTTATATTTCAATATTCACTACAAGCATAACTTTGTTACTTTATGTGTCACATTAAAAAAGAAAAGAAAAGATTAAACTAAGATTCAAACCTACCTATGAATACCTATCCAGTTTCTTTTAAAAATTGAAACCCCTTTATTATTTCTATTTTGTTTGTACTTCCATCTAAAAACTTAAGCTAGGGGTCTTGTCTTTCATCATTAAGATACTATAGGCTATCATATCATAGAACTCCATGCAGTTTAACCCTACCTCCTTTACCAAGCACATGCTTTTGGGTCAACTTGAATTTGGGCAGATTTTTTTTTGTTTGAAAACATAACACAATAAAGTGCCTCCAATTTCCACCATGTTAGCTTGCCATATGAGCGCCTAGGTGTGAGTGGAGGTAGGTGGGGAGCAAATAGGAGAGTATGTGCACTCTCCAAGCTACCTTGCCCACTTAACAATTCTTTTCCCTTCTTAAAAAACAAGGGAGATGTCGTTGTCAAAGAAGACAAGGAAATACATGACATAGTCAGCAACATTTAAGTCTTCTAAGTACCCTTCTTTCATGCCCCTAGATGTTAGCACCTAGGAATGAATGCAACGTGTGTTTTTCATACCCATTCTATTTTATTTGTAGGTTTTGTCTATTACCATGAAAGAAAAGGTGGTGCCTTGGATTTCAAAGGCTAGCCCAAGAGTCATGAGTGGCATTTATTTTAGCACTTATATATATATATTTTAAAAATTTGTTTCTTTATGGATAGTGATTAGACATTTATGCCTTATAGTTCATTGTCTATTTTGAATTTATTTTTAGCTAGGAATGTCTATTCTTTTAGATTCCTAGGTAGGTTCTTATTCAATAAAATATTACTCTGTATTAGTAGGACTTATATTTTTTTTGAGCCCATACATTTTCCAAAATGCATATGTGCATCTACAGGTCTCATTTAAACTTAGCTAATTGTTTAGTTCTTATTAGGCCTTCACTTAGTTGCTAGAGTTGATTGGATGATGATTTATTTTTCTCTAAGCATTAACATTTCTATTCTAATAACCAAATTTACCATATAGCACACTATTTTAATCCTAAAGAAATCAAATTCAAAATAGAACTCAAGAAGTTTTGAACTAAATTTCATTGCATCAAATTTTTTCATTTACTTTAATGTCATTCAATACCATGATTTAAAACTATCTACCATCCTTCCTATCAATTGCATATCTTGCTTCTTTATCAATTTCAATACTAAACATCAAACTACTAGTTATTTCTTGTGCAATAGAAAAATAAGATATCAAGGTGGCAATGTTCAATTCATTCTTATTGTAATTTCAAGATACTCAAATTCTTCTTTCTCTACATTCCAAATTAAGTATGAATGGAACAACATCAGTACAACATAACCTCTCTAATATGATCCTTCAAATTTCTTTCAATACAATATCACACATGAACTCTATCAATCTAATCACAATGGAAAGATCATATATAATATAGATACAACAACTTCTCTCCCTATGGACATATGAAATAGAAACAACACTACACTCTACAATGCAAATTCCTTCACATAACCAATGCGGATTTATCTCTCCTTTTCAACACAATAATAATGTATCTACTCCTATGCAAGAAATAGACTTCATAACATCAAACTTCCAAGACTCTCCAAATGAATACCTGCATAAGAGAGAGACAAATGGGGAACCATGGAGGCTCACCTCCCAACCTAGGCCTCAAGGAGACCACGCCCGCACTAGGGGAAACAAGGCTCAACTAGGTTTCATCCAAACACATTTGCAACCACAACCAAGGTTTGCACAATGATCCACTAATGGAATCATAAACATTTGGTGAAGGTGGGCTTTCAATTAGGAGACTTGCCATAACATACCAAAGCTATAACAACAATTTTCATGCCCTTTCAGGGCTTTCACAAAACAAAAAAGTTCATGCCCTTTCGGGGCTTTCACAAAACAATGAAATTCATGCCATTCATGGCTTTCACAACATCCTTGAATCATACTACCATCAACCAGAGCATCCTTGGATTTCCATACTTTATCAACCTTCTTACTACACCATCATTCTCCTTGTTGTCCATAACAAGTTATGAATGAACATGGCATACAATGGAGTCCATACTCCAAGTTTCTCAACTATATTTCAAGCCCAACTAAACCATTCACCCCAAGGCTTGCTCTTCCCTCCCAAGGGTGAGTGAAGCCTTCACACCCATGAACAAAGTTCAACATTCAAACAAAATAAGAAAATCTAACAAAAACCTCGAGAAATTTCATGAACAATACACACACTCACAATACAACACAACACAAGAATCCCAAGAACAATACATGATTCCATATCACTCAAACAACCCTACAAAAGACACTCTTACAATTTCCAATTTCAGCTATATGATATAAAGAAAACATGGCATGAAATACTAACCTACTTACAAGCTATGAAAATGGAATGAAGACCTCTTCCTCTTGGCTTCCAAACTTCTCCTTTCCAATCCTTGGCTGTCTCTAAAATTAGAGAGTGGGTGAATAATCACCAAGATTGGCACAAGCTCCCTATAAAGACCTCCCTTTTATCCTCACCTACCCCTCTTACTTTATTGTATCTTTCCACCAACGATAACTTAACTAAGTGGTGTAATGAGGGAAGAAGTCATGTGATAATATGATTTTTGAATTGGCTTGGAAATGAGGTATTTTGAGGGTCCCCTAGGTTCCCTAGACACTTGTGATTATATTTAAATACCCAACCCATACTATTACCATGTGGGTAACTTATTTTCACAAAATTAACACTAAGGAATCAATTTAGGCTCTCTAAAGTTCCTATCAACTAAAAACATAAATTTTGTCAAGAAGGTAACTCTTCCTAACACTCTCCAAGGTGGTTTAATTGACTTCACAATGAGGACTAGGCTTAGGTTAAGTGACTTCATGCCAAAGAACCCTATTTGACGTGTCATTTATACATAGACAATACAAGTGTCAAATGACACACACGCACAGTAAAAAGCACTTTACACATTACGATGACATGTCCCTAATTAATCATGCTCTCTATCTATAACACTCATGCACAATCACATTACGAAATAAACACAATACAATGAGGTTTTGAATCTTCCAAAGATTCACCTTGGCTTTACTATGTTCACATAAGATTGAACCTTGCTTCCCCATTAATCTCCATGGTTCAACTTTCTTGCACACTCAACTTAAACATTAGTAACCCAATAAAATAATATAGGATACATACAAACACGTACAACATAGATCCAATATCTTATACTTATCATTAACGTATACAATTAATTATCATCTAATCATTTATATTCTAAGTACTATCAATAAAACATTGCAATATCATATTCCATTTAACCTTCATCTAAGTGCATATTCAAAACATTACATTATCACTCTCATAAAATATTTAAAACATTGAAATATCAAATATGTGTATCAACAGTAATCTTTCTCAATATAAATCATTTTTAGTTAGAGTATCATCACAACTCTTTCTCACATAACAATGAAACTCTAACTCATCTTTAGTGAATCATAAAAACAATATAAAATAGATATGTACAGAATGGTTAACTAGTAACTTTAGATCAAGTTAAACATAGTGATGTTCCTACCAATATCCCTTTCTCACATTATGAGGGGTTTGTGTGATTTTCCAGGTTTAACTCCACCGACTGTTAGAATGTTTCAATAATTATGTCATAATAATTTAGAACCAATTTCAAACATATCGACATGTCTGATTATCATCATAACCTATGCTCATAGTTGCTCTTAGTAGGATGAATGTTATTTAATCCTTCCTAACTACCTAGTAGATCATTCATAGTGTCTCATGGTCAAGTTCTTGTCTTGAACATTTTAAATCTCATTTCCATGTGGTCTTATCTTATCAACCTAATGTTACTAGATAGAGTATCAAAATCTACATAAGTCTCCTATAGGATCCCTTAAATCATTATTAGTTAAAAAAAAAAAAAATGTAAATCATAACTCAATTACCTCTTAACCATATTTTTTCATCCAGATCTATAATAGGGTGCTAGTGTGGGCCTTACAATGCTCCATGCCAAAACGTGTCCATGGTAATGTCACTTTCCCCATCTTGTAAGGTTTGCAGATTCCCAACATTACCATTGTTGATCTTTTGGATATTGACCATTGGCATGAGCCTACAAATTGAAGATGCTTGTTAGATAAGAAAAGTAGGAATGTGCCAACTTGACACGTCAAAAAGATGACATCAAGAACTTGCTCGCTTAGAAGAAGATATGGGACCAGCTAGCATGGAATGTTGTCAGAAGGTGCAAACTCATCTAAAGGTTTACTATTGGTCAGCATAGCTGACTGGACTTTGTTCAAATATGAATTGATCTGATCGTTGATCTTTTCTTGATCAACAAGTGGCATTTCCCCACAATTCTAAGGTGCAAGGAATTTAAGAGATGCAAGAAAGCAGTATTGCGACATGTGGGCTTATTTTCAAAGGCATAAAGCTTATTGCTTTTTAAATAAAAATCATCTAATTTGGTGAAAATCTATGGATAGGATTCAAATTTGGTTGCAATTTGGAGGTAACGGTTATTGAAAGTAAATATGGTGCAGATTTCCTTCGTGTGATTTCAATGTATAAAAAAAACTCATAGTCTTGCCATTAATGAATCACCAAAGTACAAAAAGAGCATCAGCGCATATAAAATTCTTAGAGTCAGGGCACATAAATTTTAGCTAAGCAATCCATTAAAATTGCAGAAGAAATCACATTGTGTAGAAGTGTGAATTCTAGTGAGTAAGTACTTTGTGACCTTTTAAAACATTTGAGTGTCTGTTGTTATAAAATTTCTAGGGTTTTATTCAAAATGCTTCCTCAAAAAGAATTCACCAGGCAAATGGATTATTTGAAATATTTTGTGCATGATGATTTTCTTAAACAATTTCTTTTATCAGGACATGAAATAACTAAGGAGAGGGAACTCATTCAAAAACATTCGAGAGTAGCTGTAGTAGAGGTTTTTTATGATAGAGAAAATTGGGTAAGAGATGCCCAAGTTTCCATGGCAGGTCTAGAGTTGTTTAAGAAATGGTTTTCAGAGTGAAAACTAGACACTCCTATGAGCAATGTATGGGAGTTTGATATTGGTAAATTAATAGTCCCCACAATTTTCTTTGATAGTGATTTATTGATGGATGTAGCAAAGAAATATGATCCAATTATAAAATGGGTAAAGAACCATGCTGGAGTGGATCTTTTTAAGGTTTGCACTAAATTAATTAATGAGGTTTTCAACCTCAATCCTAACCATGCTATACATGAAACTATTTATATGGATGACCTTCAAGCAAGGTATGATGCACAAAGGATTTTACCTGAGAATAGGGCCACTGCAAGAGCATGCTGCTAAAATTTGCACTTTGCTTGTGATTATAGCCAATACCCCAAAGCCATTTCTAAGAAGGAATTTCAACCTTAGAGCTCAAGCATTATATTTTTCTCTTTGCAAGATTTTTGGGATGGATGAAGCTGATCAAATCCTTGGTTCTATTGTCCTTATCATGGCTCAAACTCTTCTATTTGGGATGAGCACTATTATGGATTTTTATACTTTTCTTGTGAAAGAGATTCACAATGGTCTAGTAGGGATAGCAAGGGGAAAAGTGGACAAACCATTCTGTTGGTATTCATTGCTTATGCATGTATGCTTGTATAAGGGATTCACCATTTTCTTCAAGGGTATGGAGCTAGAAATAACTAGGGATGGAGAGAGGAATCTAGTACAGCTGTGGAGTGTAGATATGACTTTAGAAACTACAAATGCTAGTTATGTGAGATTTGATAGATACTTTGCATCAAATCTTAGGTTTCTTTTGAAAGGAGATAGCCCAAGAATTCCACAAGCATTGCTAGAATCGGTAAGGCCCATGGACCATGCAAAAGGGCTATTGGTTAGTCATAACTGGGGGGATATAATACCTTACAATGTCTCAATAGTAATAAGATTATATAGCATTTTGGGAAAGCCTCATGTGCTACCTTTCCATGTGCCCTTGAAGATAGGGATAATTGAACTCTTATGGTAGATAGGTACTATAGATGAGAGGGAATTGTCTAAGAAGGGTACCTTCTTTATAATTGTTACTATAGTGCATGATTTTATTTTTGTCAGGAAAGGGTGGAAATACATGAATTTTTTTTTGGATAGATATAACATGGTAGAATCTCATGCCAGATTCATTGATTCTGAAGGATTCTATGACCTCTTAAGAGAGAGGGTGAAAGCTTCTCGTATGGTAAAAGAATTTTATTATCCAAAAGATATAATAAAAAAAGTTTTCACTTTGCAAGAACAAGAATTGAGGAAAGAAAAATGGATAGTATTCAATAAGACTTTAGAATTCATTAATGCTTTTGACCCCAAGTATGACCCATTGAAAAATAAGAAATGATGGGGAGCTAAAATGCAAGCAATAATAAATAATTTTTCTATAATAATCCAAACCATGAATGAGAAGAAAGCTATATATGTTGAGACACATCCAGACAAGGATGTAGAGGTATAAAGAAGGATAAACAATAGAAATATGTTGGCTCCTAGCCAGTATACCTTGTAGAAAAGGGCGGGTTATATAATGGTTCAAAGTGTGGAATAGGCACCCTTTCATCATAGGCCAAGACCAGGAAGTCCATCTGCATCCAGCTTTCCATAAAGATAGAAATTAGAATAGGGATCTTCTTCTTCTCAGGTAGAACAATACTCCCCAAGCTAGTCCCCAATTCGGATCAATGATGAAGCATCTTTAAGGGAGCAACTTAGATAGATGGGTGGAGAAGGGGATGTGATTGTTACTTTTACAGACCTAGATATTGGAGAGCCGCAAGAACCTCGGACACCTTCCTTGGACCTAACTATTGCTGATTACCAAGGTAAGGAAATTGATCTGATAGTTGCCCAAGCTTCTGAAAGGTTTATTAATGATAAGAATTTTGTAAAGTCTAGGGATTTTGCACATTTTTTGTGGAGATTAAACATGGGAAAATTTGAGAAAACCTATGAGAAGATAAAAGCAGAATAGCCAGACAAACCTGATTCAGATATTAAGGAAGAGGTGAAATCTAAATTTTTGAATGATTTTTCCCAGTTTACCCCTAATGCTGGGTGGCAAATATTTAGACAATCAGGAGTCCTCCTTCTATCGAAATGGGATATAGCAAATGCCATTATTTTTTATTCAGTGAGGAAATAGAGGGATGTTACACTAAGGACTACTCAAGAAATACTATAGGCTCATAGAGGAATCAAATTTAGTGATGACCACCAAGCCCTCGTTATATGATCCATGGAAAAAAAGGGAAAATACCAGAATTCATGAGTTTACCACTATAGAGCATAGTAGCGCATTGATAGTGTTCAGGGTTGGTGAGGTGTGTAGTAAACAAATAATTGGAATGGCATCAGAGATGCTAAAATTTGGTAGCATAGTGTCTATCCAAGAGGAAGATAAATCTTCCCAACTCAATGCTAGATTTGAAGAAGTGTTGAAAGCATATGAAGCGAGGCGTATGCAAATACAACCATTACAAAATAAAGTAACTCAAATGGAGAAGATTCTTGGGAAAAGAAAATTAGGAGAGACTAGTAAACCAAGGATTGCATACCCCCCAAGGCCACCTGTTGAGCCTTTTAAATCAATACCAATTATTGAGATACCTGATACTCCAGAAAGGCCTCAATTCTATACTATAGATGATTTTGAAGAGGAGAAGAATAAGTTATATGCAATGCATGTGGAACTTAATTATCAATATGAGGAAAAATTGAGGCAAGGTATCATGTATTGAATAGATAAGATAGAATGACCCACATTTTTTGATCAATTAGTTAGGATCTTAGCAATCAGGGATGAATTGAAGCAAAATGAAGCTATATTCAGACCCATTGTACAGAAGTGGATAGAGAGAAGTTCATATATCACTTCTATGTGTATATCTATTACTTAGCTAACATATCATCAGATAGAAGGAATTTTTGATTTACTAAATAAGTTGCAAGGTTTTGATGATAAGCAAGATTCTTTCGATAGAAGATTAACTAATTATTTTTCCAAGTATTTTGCAAAAAAAAAAATTTGTGCTCTAAAGACAGTTGATAAAGTAAAGGAAAAAAAAGAATGAAAGAGGGAGCTAGATGAAGCCTTCTTGTGAGAGAATAAATAAGGTTATAAATGAAATAGGCCATTTATTGTGGAAAATGACAAATGAGGAGTTTGTAAAAGTACAAATATTCTATAACTCCATCAAGAAAGATTTTATTGATATAGAGGGAAATGCAAATTCTTTAGTAATTGTACAAAGAGAAGTTCTAAATTTTGACTGGCCGAAGGACATTACCTACAATAAGTCAAAGGAAGAGTTTGTGTCTATAGAAAAAATAGAAGAAGGTGATGAGGTGAATGATGATGATAAAGAAGAGAGTACAAAAGTGGAAGCCACTTCTACCACTGATGATAAAGACAAACAGGATCCTCAGGTAGTAGGAGATGACTCATCACTATCACATTTGATGGCCACCTATCCCAAAGAACTAGAACGTTAAAGAAATTTGATCATAATATTTTTGTGTTTCCAAAGGGAATAACAGAAGTGGACCCACAAAGGAATCTTCGATGTACCAATCTTTCTGTTATTCATAGTTTTGTCTTGTTGTGATGGATGTATATAAAACTTTTGAAGGACACCTATCAATCACATCTGCCCTTTGCTTGTTGCAACTCATGTCTATATAAATGAGTTTTCAAGGAAATGGGAAGGTTCAAATTTTGTACAATTTTAAGTCTTTGAGAGGATACAGTCAGTCCAATAGTGTGTAGCTATTCTGAGTTTATTTTCTAGTTGTACTTTTTGATGATATATTGAAATAACAAAACTAACAAGTTGTTCTGGGCTTTCCTTTGAATTCTATTGGTCATTGTATTAGTCATCTGATAGGATAATGCAAAGGAGTATTTACACTATATCTGTGTCATCAATTTCTATCTACTTTTTATGGGTTTGTCTACCTTGAAGTCATTTTGAATAAGGTTTAAACTGGCTAAATGCAATTTGGATAGATTCTATGCTGATATCACTATTGCTTTTAGTTAAACGAATTATAGAAATGCTTCAATGAATCAGTAGGGTTTATGAGTTTATAGAAAGATTACTTCATAAGAATGGAAATGGGTGATTACAATTGATTAATTCAATTACTTGTTAATTGAATTAGATCTCCTACCAATATTCAATTTTTGCCCAATGGATAAGGCACTGGTCATATAAGTCAAAAGTGAACAAGGATAAATTTTTTTGTTGCATATCAAACCAATTATAAAATCAAAATCATTTTTCGTACCATTTTGTTCAAAGTTATAAATGCTGGTCAATACTCATTTATATCTATTCTTTGAGTCTTAGGTAGCTGCTATTTCCAAAAATATTTGTAAATCCTAGGAGAATTATGACAAGATCTACTAATAAGGGATGCATACAAGTTTGAGAACATTAAAGGAAGTGAAGTAAACTACTCATGTGTTAGTGGGTAATAGATGAGAATTAGAATGAAACTAAAAGAATCTCTACATAGCAGTTTGCACTAGAATCATTCCTAGGTATGCCCACCTTGGTTAGCAGAGCCAAAAGAGTAGGAAACCATCCTTTGGTTTTGTTGAAGTTGGGTCATACTGGTTTATTCATGTAATTGCTATTAGGATTTGGCTAATCCTTAGATTGTATGAGTATTTTCACTATGATATTGAGCATTTCATTATTCAATAGTTTGAAACACCAACAAAATGGCAACTCTGCTAGGGAATTACACTTAGTGTTGTCATAAATAGTGAAACATTAGAGATCTATGTCCCCTTGGGTAGAGTTGCAAATTTTTTATGCTAAAGTTTCCCGTGGATTTGGAATTTGTATACATTTTGCCTGAGATTGTCACTAAAGGATTTATCATTTTTTTAATTCTTTTTCCCATTCTGATAAAGTGGGTGGCAACTCAAAATATTTTAACCAGTGTCAAAATTTTAAAAATTATTGTCCCAAATTATGGAGAATAAAAGAAATACATGGGAAAATGTGAGAAAAAAACTTGGCAATCAAATTACAAACTGATCTCCCTCCTAGAGGAAGATAGAATTGGGGTGTGAAGGGAAACCAGATGCAGAAAGGAACCTATTCACAGGAGCAAGTAGTAGGTAAAGATAATGCTCACCATTCTGCTATTGAAAAATTACCTTACTCTAAAGGTCTGAGATCTCATCCAATTTTGTCTGATGATGATTTCTATAATACCCTTGAAATGATATGCTAGGAGAAGATTGTGCAACCAAATGTATTTAGTCTTTAGGATAGGACTAGTAACAACCTTTTCTAATGTGGTCAGATTATTCCCCTGAAAAGGTCAGACCTAGACACTTAGAACCTGAAGGTTTTAATGATGAGAAAACATCTGGGTCTGAGTTCACTATCCCTAATCCTGATGAGAATGAAATTTTGAAAGCATAGCTTGCTGAGCAAGAAGCTATAAATAGGAGATTTCAAAAGGAAGGGGAAGAAGTGATTATGAAGAACTATGAAGAAAAACAACAATTATTAAGGTGAATTGCTGCTTTAAAGAAGAAAAATGAGATAGCACCTAAGGCATAGCAACCTAAGATTGTGGGACAAGTTCAACAATTAGGAGGCAAGAGTAGAATTTTCTAGAAACTCAGAAAATGAATCTAGAGGGACCTATAATATAGAAAATTAAGGACTATACTACCCTAGAAGTTGATAACAATAGAATAAAGAATATGGAACCTGTTGTAGTGACTAAGAATGAAGGAAAACAAAAGGAGATTGGTGTTAAGATCAATGAGCCAGTAAAGATAGTTTAGATCCATGATTCTATGTCACTCTTTGATATTGAATTGGAAAAGAGAAGGAAAGAAAGGGATGCTTTAGCCAAGAGATTGGAGATTGCAGAAAATGAGGCTGCTATAGCTGAAATGAACAATAAGATCAAATTCTTGGAAAATACCAAGAAGTAGTCTGCAGCTCTGCCTAAAGATAATGATGGATCTAATGATGCAAATTAGAATACTACTAAGGTAAATTTTTCTTTCTTGTCTTCATCTTCATAGAAAGTAGATCTCAACAAATCTATTGTTGATGCTGGCACTAGTAGCACTATGAACAATAATAAGAAAGATAGTGCTAATCAACTTAAGATTGATGTGCAAAGGAGACCTATCCACTTAGATAGTTATAGGAAAATATTTTTGATGGGATCCTTGGTTTTACTAATCCTATACCACAAGAAATGAGGAAAATATTGCCTAAATTTGATGGAAATAATGCTATCTCTTGTGAGGACCATTTGAGGAGTTTTCTTGATATGATGAGTGATTATGAGGTTGAAGCTAAAGACGTCATTATGAAGTTGTTTGTTCAGTCACTAACTAAACATGCTAGAGAATGGTTCACGAGACTCCTTGAATTATCTATTGTGGATTGGAAAGATATTGAATATTGTTTCAAAGAGAAATATGGTGATGAGAAAAATTAGAGTTATATTTTGAGTGAATTCAGTAATATTAAGAGGCTACCTAATGAATTTGTCACTAAATTTAACACTAGATTCCAAAAAAGGATGTACAAGCTAATGCAAGCCACGTGAATTGATGATAAGGTATGTTTGATTACTTATCTAAATCCTTTTGATGGTAAAATGGCATACCAGCTTAGGGATAAGGAGCCTAGGACTTTAAGAGATGCTTTTAGAATTTCCATCAATATAGAAAATAATTTAAGGATTTCAAGAAGGTTAGAAAGAAAAATAGACGATCTTATGTTATTTGGGAATAAGGGAAATAGAAGGGAGGAACATAAAAATATTGGAGGGAAAAAGCAAGAGCCTAGTGAAATGAGTCAAATTCTAAATGCTATAAAAGGTTTGAATCTTCCTTAGGTAAAGAATGATAGGAACCCCAATAAAAATAGGGTCCATTACCAATCAAATTTTAGTAGACAAAATAGATTGCAAAATTTCCCTTATAACACTACTTGGAAGGATGGTTAGCCTAATGTTCCTCCCACCAAGAACACAAATAACAAGGTGACCCCTGATCCTTTATCCAAAAACTCTATAAATTTGGTAGATGATCTTGAATTTACTGTTGAACCTACATGATGTTCTACTTGTCAACTACCTCATGCTCCTAAGTTTTGTGCAATAGGTTTGTCATTTTCTAAAAAATCAAACTATAGTGGAAGAATTTCATGAGCATGAAGAAGACCATGATGATATGGGTGTAATATGTTTGACTCACATTGTGAATATTCTAATTGTGAAGATTATGATAGAGATATAAATGAGCAAAGGCAATTTCAAAATAAGATGCAGCAACAAGTATTTTCTAATGAGAGTGATGTTGAAGACAATGTGTGCAAAATGGTGAGTACTAAAGAGGAGGTGATATTAAGGAAGCCTTCTAGGGAAGAAATTGATCAAAATACTGCTAACATGATAGCTCAAGTGCAGACTAGAAATATGACTCAGAAAGAGGATATGGCAAGGTGGCTAGTGTGTTTATAAAAGGTGTCAATCTTAAAAAAGGGGAAGCCATGAAGCCTAAAGATATTCCCACTATGAAGGTTAAAATTAATAGCAAGAAATGGGAACTAAGGAAAATGAACACCCCTAAGAATCTTGAATTTCAAAATAATGCTCCTAAGAAGTTAGATGAGAAGGTACCAAAAATGACTACTAAAAATGGCAAGAATCATCAAGAGGTTGTGAATGTTTTGGATAAATAAATTGAGAAAAAGAGTATGATGATTGATGATTCCTCTAATTCTTTTATAGACATGACCAATGTATTATCACAAATCACTATCAAAGTCGCATTGTTTGAATTGTTAAGAATCCCTAAACACTAAATTAAAGCCATGGCATGGTTGAAAGACAATGATATAAAAGTAAGACATGATTGCAATGAAAATCATCATCCCAAAGAAAAAAATAAGGAAGAGATGAGAGGCAAAGAAGATGAAATTGTTGTCTCTCAAATTCCTTAGATGTTTTTGGATAGATCTATCAATGAATGTTTAGGAAATGTGGAACCATTTTTCCTGAGTATCTTAGTGAATGGTAAGACCTTGAAAAATTGCATGATTTATTCTAGTGCCTCTAATTCTGTGATGCCTTTTGAAATAGTAAAAGAATTGGGTCTCAAGGTTGATACTACTCAAAGAAGATGTTGTACCATGGATAAAAGAGAAGTGACAGTCATAGGCACTATAAACTCTTTGTCATATAGATTAATAGCCTACCCTGACAAAGAACTTACTATGAGTGTATTGTTTGTTGACATTCCACCTCAGTATGGTATTTTATTATCAAGAAAGTGGAGTGCTACTATGGATGGAACTTTACAGTGTGATTTTTCATTTGTTACTTTTAATATTGAGGGGAATCTGATAAAGGTCAATATGGAGTCTAAGAGTATATACATGATAGAGGAAAATGTAGAAGATAATATGACAAATTTTGTGGACACAGATGTAAATGCATTCCAAGCTGAGGTCCTAACCTTGAGGAAAGATTTAAAAAAATCTCAAATAGAAATGGAAGTTGATACAAAGACATAAAGATAACTTATAGGCCATGTTCTTTGATAGTGCTTATTGCAAAAATGGAGCACGGGTGGGTATTTTATTAATTTCCCCTACTAGGGTAACTTACAAATTTTCTTTCACATTGAATTTCCCCTATACTAATAACATAGTAGACTATGAGGCTTTGTTGTTAGGACTTAGACTAGCTCACAAGCATGGGATAAAGTGTTTACATGAAATAGGGGACTCTGAGTTAATTGTATCCTAGGTGAGAAACGTTTATGTATCAAAGAATAAAAGGTTAAAATAGTAAAGAAATGCAATATGGGATATGATTGAGTGTTTTGATGCATTTGGGATGATTTGGAAGGACAAATTTAACAATAAGATGGCAGATTTGCTAGCAAATATAGCAATAAAACTTGATGATATTACATTTGTTGGTATATCTAAAATTGAAACTCAAATCAGGCCTTCTATTCTTGACAATGTCCAAAATTGGCAAGTATTTGAGGATGATAAAGCTATTTTAAGGTTTTTGAATTGTGAGTATATGTTATCAGGGCAAGAAATTTATTGTTCAGTAGATGTAGAGAACATAGATGGAAAAGATACTATTTTTGGACAAGAAGTTGTGCAATTGAAAAAAAATAAAATCCCAAAAGGTTTAGTTGTCCTGGAAACTATTTTTGACAATCATGATAGATTTGAAATGGATACTAGTGAATATGATGCCAAGGAATTAATGGAGGTAAACTTGGGAACTCATGAAACACCTAAAAAGGTATGTATTGGTAAGAAATTGCCTCCTAAAATTTGGAAAGATCTAATAGACCTACTAAGGAAGTATAGACATGTGTTTGCATGGTCATATGATGATCTAAAGGCCTATAGGGAAGATTTATTTCAACATGAAATCCCTTTGAAACTAGATACTAAGCCTTTCAGACAAGAAAAAAAGGCCAATAAATCCAACCTTGGCTCCCAAAATGGAAGAAGAATTGATCAAGTTAAGAGATGCTGGGACTATAAAGCCTATTAGACATTCTTCTTGGGTATCCAATCTAGTACTAGTAAGAAAAAAAAAAATGGAGATATAAGGTTATGTGTTGATTTCAGGAATCTCAACATATCTTCATTAAAAGATAATTATGGTTTACTAAATATGGAAGCCATGTTGCGAAGGGTCACTAGTTTAGAATTGATGTGCATGATGGATGGGCTTTTAGGATATAATCAAGTGCTTGTCAAAGAATCAGAACAGTTTAAGACTACTGTCACCACTCCACGGGGTACATATGTTTATGTCAGGATGCCTTTTAGGCTTACTAATGTTGGAGCTACTTTCCAAAGGGCCATGGATGTGGCTTTTGCTGATATTATTGACAAATTTATGGTTGTGTATGAGGATGAACTTACTGCTTACTCCAAGGATGAAAATGATCATTGCATGCACTTAGAAAAGGTATTTATCAGAGCCCTTTAATATGGAATATCTTTAAATCGAAGGAAATGTAACTTTGGTATTAGTGAAGGAAAATTGTCAGGATATCTAGTTGGCAAGCATGGAGTGAGGATTGACTCTGAAAGGGTAGAAGCAATACATATGATTCAAAAAATCAAGAGTGTCAAAGGCATCCAGTCATTTTTTAGATAGATCAACTTTCTTAGGATATTTGTGACAAATTTTGTAGAGATTAGTAGGCCAATATCAAGAATACTAAAGAAAGGATTTGAGATAAAATGGGATGGTGAACCTAGTATTGTATTTCAAAAAATTAAGCAAGCTATTAAAGATTCCCTTGTTCTTAGAACTCCTAAATATGACCAATCAGTGCATATATTTTCTTTTTCCTCAATTCACACTATTGCTGTAGTACTATTACAAAAAAATGAAGAAGGTTATGAACAACCAATTGCATTCTTTAGCAAATCATTACAAGTAGCTGAACCAAAGTATGATATTAATGAAAAATAGGCATATGCATTGGTCAAAGGAGTGAAGGCCTTCAGATGTTATTTAATGGGGTCTACAGTTATTGCTTTTGTCCCAACTACTACTATAAAAGACATTTTCTCACAACAAAAGCTATCTGGCAGGAGGTGTAGGTGGATCAATAGAATACACGAATTCAATATTGACATCCAAATTACTAAATTGGTCAGAGGACAAGGTTTGTCCAAGTTGATGGTAGAAGCAAATCTAGAGGCAAACCAAATTAATCAATTGGATGATAATTACAGAGAAGATCTCTATGATATGGACATCTCTGATTGGTACAAGGATGTGATTTATTATTTGCAGAATATGAATTCCCCACTAGAATTAATAGACAACCAAAAAAGAGCTTTGAAATTGTAGGCTATAAGGTATATCATAGTGCAAGGATAGTTATGGTGGAGAGACATGGAAGGAGTACTTTTGAAATGTGTAGATAAAATCGAGGCTAGAAGAATTTTGAAAGATATGCATGAAGGTGTGTGTGGAGGTCATTACATGGCTAAAACCATAGCCCACAAAGTCCTTAGATCTAGTTTTTGGTGGCCAACACTTTTCAAGGATGCTCATGAATTTGTTAAGACCTGTGATACTTGTAAAAGATTCAGTGGAAAGTTGAAATTTTCTATGAATTTACCATTAAGACCTATAGAAGTATAGGCACCATTTCAACAATGGGAAATTGATTTCATAGGTGAAATCTCAAACAAATCCAGTGGTGGACATTCTTGGATTCTAATGGCAACTGATTACTTCACTAAATGGATTGAAGCCATCCCTACCAAGAATGCTACAAGAAAAGTGGTGATCAATTTCATCTTAAACATTACTATAACTAGATTTGGTTGCCTAAAGAAGATAATAATTGATAATGTCATGTGTTTCAGATCTGATGAATATAAAGAGTTTTACAGAAAATATGGCATTACATAGTATACATCCTCACCTTATCATCCTTAAGGGAATGGTCAGGAAAATCCTAGCAATTAGAGTATACTAAAGATTATCAAGAGGATTTTGGGGGAAAACAAGAAGGCATGGGATTCAAAATAGCCATTAGCCTTGTGGGCTGACAGGGTTACTGTGAAAAAGGCCATTGGTTGTGCCCCATTTAACTTGGTTTGTGGTATATAGGCTAGACTTCCCCAGAATAATCTAAAGGAGATTTATAAATTCATTCAGGTATATGAAGATGATATCATTGATGAGATGCAACTTAGAATGGATAACATTAAATAGTTAGAAGAGACAAGAAGAGATTCCTCTATTTAGAATGCTAGGCTCCAATCATAGATGAATCACCTATATGATAAAAAGGCCATTGAGAGAAAGTTTGAAATAGGAGACATGGTAATGATGTGGAATGCTAAATTGGAAGATAAAGGAAAGCATGGTAAATTTGATCCAATCTGGCTTGGTCCATATAACATTTGTGATAGAAATGGAGAAGATTAATATATTCTGAAGGATTTACTGGAAGTATTCTTGAATTGCCAGTTCATGGATAATTCTTGAAGAGGTACTTTTCTTGAAGTATCTTTTTTCCATGAACAATACTTTTAGGGTTTCCTGGTGTTTTTTGTACATTATGTATATTTTGTAAATCCTTGTGAATAGTCTCTTTGTACAGTTTGGTTTCTTGTTTCTTGTTTTTGTGTGTTGCTCTGTGCTCTCTAAAAAAAGTTGTCATCCATGTACCAAGTATGTGGTCTACTCTCCCAAAGATTTTGAATTCTTGCATAGACTCAGGTAGTCTATCATCTCTAGATAGAGCCACTATTGGTCCGATTTTTCACATTGCAAAAGTTATGAAAAAATTTAGGGAAAATCATTTGAGTCTTTAAATCTTGCAAATTAGGGTGTTGTTCCTTGTATTTTTTCAAACCCTTAGATTGCCCTTGTTTTAAAAAACCCTCTAAATATTTTTAGAAATTTTTTTTAATGGTATATCTTTTCACCTAAGGAAGGGCTTGGGCAAACATGAATTCATTATAATTTTGTTTAAACCTTACATGGCCATGCTTGGCTTGCAAATTGCTTAAGCATTCTATTAGGAAATACCTCTGATGACACAAAGTTTTTATAATCGTTGATATTGTTCAAATCAATGGGTATCGCTTGCCCACAATTTTGAGATGCAAGGTTTTTAAATAATGCGAGCATGCGACTTGGTGACACATAGCTCCTGCCTTTCTAAAATTCCAGTGAACTATAAAAGGAGTCATAAGTTGTCAAAAAAATTTTCAATTTTTTCGGTATTATTCGTGCACATTCTGGATTTCCTGTGATATCATTGGTTGAGTTACCAACAAAGATATTCCTTTATCACCAAGAAGTGTCAACCATTGATTGCATTTGAATCAAGGGCTAGGACTTTCTAGCAAGAAGGAGATTCTCGTCAGATAAATAATGTAGGGAAGCAAAAATTGGACAAGTGGCATAGTCTAACAAGATGAGCTTGTTGTTCTCAAGAATGATGTTGAGACATCTTTTGCGGAAAGTGTCAAATGAGTTGGAATGAATGGAGATATTTTATTTGTCACTTTAGCCAGTGTGGTGTTTGAAATGCATGATTTTATAACCGTTGATTTGTCAAGGATCAAAGGCGAGTGCATGCACATAATTTGAAGCTACATGAAAGATAAATAATGTGGGCAAGCAATTTTTGGATGTGTGGAAAGGTGGGGTCAAGAAATTTCAACTGTATGCTATGGTGTGCCATGTTATAAAATGATGACTGACATGTACTACCAGATATGCCACTGAAGAAGTTTTTCTGCCAAATGGAAGTGAAGCCTCGTTAGCCATAGATCTTTCAAAGATTGAGGGTTAGTGTAATCTTGCATTATGAAGATGCTAGAGATTTAAGGAATGTGGGTATGTGCCATTGTGACATGTGTCACAGTAGGGCCAAACTATAGAAGAACACTAGGTCATGCCATGTGGTCTACCACTTGTGCTTAGCTAGAAACACTTATGATGTGGGCCCAAAATTTTTAAAGAATTAATGCAATAGTTAGGTGAATTAGAGTATGTGGATTGAAAGTAGTCATTTCATTGGCACAAGTGGATGGTGTGAGCATAAAATGTAGGATTTTTTTCACACCATTGATCCCGTCTTGATCAAGGAAGGCCACTTTCTCGCATAAAGAACTTGAGTGAAGTTTAAACAAAGTAGGAATGTGCCATGCTGACATGTGTCCATGGTAACGTCACTTTTCCCATCTTGTAAGGTTTGCAAATTCCCATCATTACCACCATTGATCTTTTGAAGATTGACAACTAGTGCAAGCTAGCAATTTTAAGATGCTCATTAGATAAGAAAAGTAGGAATGTGCCAGCTTGATATGTGGAAAAGATGACGTTAAGCACTTGCTTGCTTAGAAGAAGATATGGGACCCACTAGCATGGAATGTTCTAAGAAGGAACAAACTCATATGAAGGTTTCCTATTGTTCAATATAGCTGACCAAACTTTGTTCAAATATGAATTGATTTGATCGTTGATCTTGTCCTGATCAACAAGTGGCACTTCCCCACAATTCTAAGGTTCAAGGAATTTAAGAAATGTGAGCAAGATATATTGTGATAGATGGCCTTATTTTTAAAGCCATCAAGCTTGTTGCATTTTAAATCAAAGTCATTTGATTTGGTGAAAATCTACAGATAGGATTCAAATTTGGTAGCAATTTGGAGGTAATGGTTATTGAAAGTAAATAAGGTGCAAATTTCCTTCATGCACTTTCTATGTATGAAAAGAACTCATGGTCTCGCCATTAATGAATCACCAAAGCACAAAAAGAACATTAGCGCATACAAAATTCTCAGAGCAAGGGCAAAGAAATTTTAGCAAAGCAATCCAGTAAAATTGTAGAAGAAATCACACAGTGTAGAATTATAAATTCTAGTGGGTAAGTACTATGTGAGCTTTTAATTAAATTGAGTATCTACTGTTATAAAATCTCTAGGGTTTTATTCAATATGCCTCCCTGAAAAGAATTCATCGGGCAGACAGATTATTTGAAATGTTCTGTACACGATGATTTTCTTGAAAAAATCCCTTTTATCAATACAAGAAATAACTAAGGGGAGGGAACTCATTCCAAAACATCCAAGAGTAGCTGTAGCAGAGGGTTTTTATGATAGAGAAAATTTGGTAAGAGATGCCTAGGTTTCCATGGGGGGTCTAGAGTTGTTTAAGAAATGGTTTTTAGAGCAAAAACTAGACACTCCTATGAGAAATGTATGGGAGTTTGATATTGGTAAATTAATAGTCCCCACAGTTTTCTTTGATAGTGATTTACTGATGGATCTAGCAAAGAAGTATGATCCAATTATAGAATGGGTAAAGAACCATACTAGAGTGAATCTTTTTAGGGCTTTCCTTGAATTAATTAGTAAGGTTTTCAACCTCAATCCTAACCATGCTATACATGAAACTATTGACATGCATGACCTTCAAGAAAGATATGATGCTCAAAGGCTTTACCTAAGAATAGGACCACTACAAGAGTGATGGGGACATGACCCAGGCACAGAATGGACACAACAAGAAAGGGAAAATTTTATTAACTATGTAAATATTCTAATACATTCAATACAGGGAAAACAGACTTCAAAACATGCCCTAAGGGCTTACAATAGCATAAATCTAGAGGTATATTCTTCTCCTAGTACCTTCTCTCAAACTCCACTCCTAAATGCCTTTTACAATGCTAGAAATATTCTTAAATAGACCCCGAAGGGTTAAGGATTAGGAATACATTCTATAAAGTGCTAGTTGGCATCCACCGACCAAATAGAAGGCTCCAAAAGTTGCATTAGAAGTCAGCACAAAATTAGAAGAATCCAAAAATGGTAACCAAACTTTCGGGAGGCATAACTTTTGAACCGTAGCTTCGATTGACAAATTTTTTACATTCTTGAAGCACTCTATAGCCCTATGGACCAGCTTCACTCATCTCCCATTTTTCAGCCATGTTTGAGGTCATTTAATGCCCCTAACTTGACTTTGAAGCATTCTTAGGAGGTCTCCAAAAACTAAAAAACTGCGATAACTTTCAAACCGTGGGGCCTTCTGACCTGATTCTTTTTTTTGGAATGCTCTAAATTACAATTACATTCATCCTACCAAATTACACCTTCTAGTTCACCAAAATGATGGCTCAATTACATACTCCTATTTTTTTGGCATTTACAAGTCTCCCAAGGTGTTCAAATACTCTAACCTAGAACACTCTAGATGTTCTTGCATTAGACACCTAGGGTAGATTGAAATGTAACCCTGTCACTTTATGAATGGTAGAGGAAATCCCAAATGGGAAACCTTAGTTACTGATATCCAAGTTGAGTCCTCTATCGGCCATCCTTTCCACTTGATTAGATATTCTTCATACTACCTATTTCTGGTACTCCTACCCACACGACTATCTAGAATCTCCTCTATCTTGTCCTTCTTAGATGTAGGAATTGGACATGGCTCTAACATCAACTCATCATCTGCACCATCATCATGATACTCTGTTAAGTCTGCAATGTTGAAAATAGGAGAAATGTGAATACCATCTAGGAACTCCACCTCATATGCATTTCCTGAGTCATGTTTCTTCAGAATTTTGCAAGGCCAAATTTCTTCATTTTCAGCTTGTCGTAAGTACTGGCTGGAAATCTTTCTTTTTATAAGTGTACCATGACTAGATCCCCTACTTGAAATTCTCTATGTCTTCTCCTTTTATCAGCTCTAGCTTTATACTCTTGATTCATCTTGGTAATGTGTGCCTGAACCTCCTCATGTAGACGCTTGATATGTTCAGCAAATTCTTTAGCTTCAACACTTGTCCTCTCCCCTTGCTTTATCTTCCTCAATTCTAGTGCAGTCCTTGGGCTACTTCCATATACAATTTGGAATGGTGATTTTCTAGTACTTCTATTTACAAAGTTATTGTAAGAAAACTCTGCTTGTGGTAGAATCAAATCCCACCCCTTGGGCTTATCCCCAACTACACATCTCAGCAAATTGTCCAGACTTCTATTTACCACTTTTGTTTGGTCGTCAGTCTACGAGTGATGTGTGGAATTGAATTTCAAGTCTATTCTCAACTTCTTCCACAATGTTCTCTAAAAATACCTCACAAATTTAGTGTCTCTGTTAGAAACTACACTCTTTGGGAGGCCATGTAGTCTTACCACTTCTTTGAAAAACAAGTCTGCAATATGGAAAACATCATGAATTTTGAGGCATGGAATGAAATGTGCCATTTTGGAGAACCTATCAAACACCACAAATGCTAAGTCATTACCCCTTTGTGTCTATGGCAATCCAAGAACAAAATCCATACTTATGTCCTCCCATGGCTTTGATGGAATAGGCAATGGCTGATATAGTCCAGTATTGTGACTAAATCCCTTGGCCACTTGACAAATCTGACAACTCTATACAAACTTCTTCACATCCTATGACATTTGAGGCCAAAAATAATGTTCTCTAAGAATGGAAATGGTCTTATCTCAAAAAAAATGTTCTACAATCCCTCCACTGTGTTTCTCCTTAATCAGATTTTCCCTCATGGAACTCCTTGGAATGCATAATTGACCGCCCTTGAATAACATACCATCTTGAATCAAATAGTCTAGTCACTTGGTTCTATCTACAACAATAGGCTCTTTACAAGCTTTCCATGCTTCAAAAAAATTAGGATCCTTAGGGTACAGATTCTTGAGTTCATCAAACCTAGCTACTTCAACCTGCATTACTGTAAGCAACAACTATCTCCTACTGAATGCATCTGCAACCCTGTTAGATTTTCCACTTCTATGCTTCAACACAAATGTATAGCTCTGCAAGAACTTTACCCACTTCATATGCCTTTGATTCAATTTACCTTAGCTATTTAGGTACTGTAATCCCTGGTGATCCATATACAAAAAAAATTCCTTTGGCAATAAATAATGCCTCCATTTCTTTAAGGCCTAAACTATTGCATAGAACTCTTGATCATAAACAGAATACTTCTTCTTCACATCATTCAATTTTTCACTAAAATATGCAATAGGCTTACCTTCTTGGCTTAATACAACTCCAATAGCACTGCCACTAGCATCACAATACACCTAGAACTCCTTTCTAAAATCTTAAAGTGCCAACATAGGTTGTTCAGTCACTTTCTTCTTCAACAATTCAAAACTTCTCGTAGCTACTATAGTCCATTTGAACTCTTTTCTATCCCCTCTTATTGTGTCAGTCAAGGGTGCACATATGCCACTAAAATTCTTAATGAACTTCTTGTAAAAACTAACCAGACCATGAAATGATCTTACCTTAGTAGCAGAGCTTGGAGTAGGCCATTGCAAGATGGATTTTACCATCTCTAGATCCATTTTGAGACCTTTAGATGATATAACAAACCCCAAGTAGACTAACTCCCTTTTTGTGAAGATACACTTCTTCAGATTAATTAACAATTTCTCTTCCCTCAACCTTTCAAGGACACTACGAATATGCAATAAATGTTCTTCCAAATTCTTGCTAAAAATTAAAATATCATCCAAATAGACAATAACAAATTTTCCCAAGGACTTCTTAAGTACCTCATTCAGAAGCCGCATGAAGGTGCTTGGGGCATTCATCAATGCAAAGGGCATGACTAACCACTCATAAAGACCCTCCTTGGTCTTGAAGGCTTTTTTCCACTCATCTCCTTCTCATATCTATATTTGATGATAGTCACTCTTGAGATCTATCTTTATGAAGTACTAAGCTCCACTCAAGCAGTCCATAAGATCATCCATTCTTGGCAAAGGAAATTGATACTTGATGGTTATCCTATTTATAGTTTGAGAGTCTATACACATCCCCCACTCTCCATCCTTCTTTGGTGCTAGTACTGCAGGTACTGCACATGGACTCAGGCTCTCCCAAATCAAGCCCTTCCGCAATAGCTCCTGAACCTATCTATTTAGGTCCTCAATTTCAGTAGGAGTCACCCTGTGAGCAACCTTGTTATGTAAACTAGCTCTTGGAATCAAATCTATCTGATGACTAATTTGCTTTACTAGTGGCAATCCTTCTAGAACATTATTAGAGATGATATCTCTAAACTCACCTAGTAAATCTGAAACTTCAAGTGGTATTTCACTACTACCTTCTTTGTCTTTCCTAGGGATCAAAGCATAGCACATACATTGATGTTTTATGCCATCTAAAAACTTCCTTCTATCAACAAGACAAATCCTAGCACTGCTACATACCTTTTCACCTTCCTTTTTCATGGGCTTTAGTTTGTGGTGAACTCCATCCTTTGTTAGAGAGTATGTTTTTGCATGACCATCATGTATTGCATGCCTATCAAATTACCACGATCTTCCCAACAATAGATGGCAAACATCCATTGGAATAACATCATAGAGAACTTTATCATGGTAACTCCTAATTTTGAATTTCAATAAACATTGTTCACTTACCAGGACCTTATGATCATCCTTTACCCAAGTGATCGAATAGGGCTGGGGGTGTTTCTCCCTCTTGAGCTTTAGCTTAGAGACCATCTCCTATGATACCAATTTATCAGTGCTACCACCATCAATGATCACATCACAACATTTATCCTCAAACTTGCACCTAGTATGGAATAGAATCCTCCTTTGTCCTAGTTCAATCTCACCACTTAGTAATACCCTTTCATCTACTAAAGTCTCACCTCTTTTTGCATCCTCTGAATGTGATGATTGTGCATCCTCATCCACATGAGCAACATTTGCTTGACCCTTAGCTCTCCTATCTGTCCTTCCTTGTCATTGAGGGAATTCAAAGGCACAATGACCTTCTTCATTGCAATGGAAATAGGTACCATGAAAGCCTCCTCTTCCTTGTCCACATCCTCTACCTCTCCCTCTTTGATTTTCAAAGTCTTGATCACGAGAGCAGTTGAAACCCTTGTTCCTCTGGTTCTTTCTAGTACCCACATCTTCATTTTTCTTTTGGGTTTCATTTTGGCCTCCAGATGACCTACCACTACCCCTTCCTCCTTGACCACACCCTCTTTTTCTCCCTTCAAACCTCTTATTTAGCTTCTCTTCAACACGTAGGGCAAACTGGTATGCCTCTTCAATGCTGGTCATTCTTACTAGACTTAATTCCTCCTAGATGCTAGGTCACAACCCACTGATATAACAAGCAACCTTCTCCTTATTTTCTTTTGCATGCCCTAATCTGATCAAAAGTTGGTAAAACTCCTCTATATATTCTTGAATTGATCTTTTTACTTTCTTTAACCCATGCAACTTCTTAAACAAATCAAGCTCATAGTCAATAGGAATGAACTGCTTCTTCAATTTGTCCACCATTCAATCCCACCTTGTGATCTTATCCTTTCCTCTTCTATTTCTTTCCAATTGAACCTCTTGCCACCAAATTTTGGCATGTCCTTTCAGTTTGGCCTTTGCAAATATCTAGATCCCTGATATCCTCATACTCAAAATACTCTTCCAGTTCATTGATCCAGTCGATCAACTCATCTAGTTTCAAATTTCTTGAAAATACACCCACATCAATTGTAGGTCTTTTCCCAAACTTAGTAATGGCCCTAAAAAGCCTTTCCTCTACCTAATTTAGAACTTCCCTATCAAATTCATCTTCTGGTCCAATTTCTTCTTCTTCATTGTCGTCCTCACTTTCGTCACCTGCAACAACATTTGTTCCTCTACGGAGCTCCTCCTGCAGTGCTTGAACCTTCCTTTTGAGGGCATTAACCTCCTTATGATTAATAGCTCTAGCCCTTCCACCACACTCTCTTCATGGAGGCATCTTCTTAACTCAAACCCACAACCACACAGTCTTGGTGCAAACTGCCTCACTGTTGGTGCTCTGTTTACACACTCAGGAAAACTAACTCTAATACCACTTGATGGGGAGACGACCCAAGCACAAAATGGACACAACAAGAAAGGGAAAATTTTATTAACTTTGTAAATATTCTAATACATTCAGTATAGGGAAAATAGACTTCAAAACATGCCCTAAGGACTTACAATAGCATAAATCTGGAGATATATTCTTCTCCTAGTACCTTCTCTCAAACTCCACTCCTAACTGCCTTTTACAATGCCATAAATGTTCTTAAATAGACCCCAAAGGGTTAAGAATTAGGAATACATTCTAGAAAGTGCTAGTTGGCATCCACCAACCAAATAGAAGGCTCCAAAAGTCACATTAGAAGTCAGCACAAAATTAGAAGAATCCAAAAATGGTAATCAAACTTCTGGGAGGCATAACTTTTGAACCGTAGCTCCAATTGACGAACTATTTACATTTCTAGAAAGCCCTTGAAGTGCTCTATAGCCCTATGGACCAGCTTCACTCATCCCCCATTTTTTAGCCCTATTCGAGGTCATTTAATACAGCTAACCTAACTTTGAAGCATTCTTAGGAGGTCTCCAAAAACCAAAAAATTTCAATAACTTTCAAACCATGGGGCCTTTTGACCTGATTCTTTTTTCTGGAATGCTCTAAATTACAATTACATTCATCCTACCAAATTAAACCTTCTAGTTCACCAAAATGATGGCTCAATTACATACTCATATTTTTTTGGCATTTACACTTATCCTAAGGTGTTCAAATACTCTAACCTAGGACACTCTAGATGCTCCTGCATCAAAGAGCATGCCGCTAAAATTGACACTTTGCCTATGATTACACCCAGTACCCTAGAGCCATTTCTAAGAAGGTATTTCAACCTTCGAGCTCAAGCATTATATTTTTCCCTTTGAAAGATTTTTGGGATGGATGAAGCTGATCAAATCCCAAGCTCTATTGTCCTTATCATGGCTCAAACTCTTCAATTTGGGATGAGCACTATTCTTGATTTTGCCACTTTTCTTGCAAAAGAGATTCACAATGGTCTAGTAGGGATAGCAAGGGAAAAGTGGACAACCCATTCTGTTGGTATTCATTGCTTATGCATGTATGCTTGTAGTATGCTTGTACAAGGGATTCACCTTTTTCTCCAAGGGTATGTAGCTAGAAACAACTAGGGGTGGATAGAGGAATCCAATACAACTGTGGAGTGTAGATATGGCTTCAAAAGCTATAGATGCTAGTTATGTGAGATTTGATAAATAATTTGCATCAAATCTTACATTGCTTTTGAAAGGAGACAACTCCAGAATTTTGAAAGCATTGCTAGAATTTGTCAAACCCATGGGCCATGCAAAAGGGCTATTGGTTAGTCATAACTGGGGGAATATAATCCCTTAGAATGTCGCAACAGGAATAAGAGTATATGGATTTTTGGGAAAGCCTCATGTTCTACCTTTCCATGTGCCCTTGAAGATAGGGATAACTGAGCTCTTATGGCAGGTAGGTACTATAGATGAGATGGAATTTTCTAAGAAGGGTACCTTCTTTGCAATTGTTATTGTAGTGCATGATTTTGTCTTTGTCAAGAAAGGGTGGAAATGTTGGAGTTGAGGAAAGCCAACTCCGAAGATGCCAAGATCACCTGCATGCGAACCTGTCAAAGAGAAGCCATAGAAGGGAAGAGCATGGAGCACGGGCAAAAACCCTAAACGGACATGAGAGCCATCATAATGCAAACACAATGAGAAATGTATTTACAATAAGAAATGATGTTCAATGATATTACAATGAGAGAGAGCCCGAATATAAAGAGCTCATGGAAGCTTGTAGAACACGCTGGAAGGAGGTAGAAGATAAGATTGACAACTCAGCACACATCCACAAAAAGTGGAATATGCTAAAAAAGGAGAAAACTCCCGAGTTGTCAACAACTAACCACTACATGCATTAAATATGAAATATTAAATAAATTCATGACCTAAGTAAGCTTAAGTAATAGAATAAATAATTAAATATTAATTATTTACTCTAACACCCCCCCTTAAGTGCAACTTAGGGCAATGCCTTAAGCTCACAAAGCTAAGATGAAATGCATAATGGGTCCCGGCAACGAGGCCATTTTAGGTACCCAAGTACAATGCAAGAAGATGAAACCTCTGTAAGCAGGGAAAGAGAGAAAACCACATGGGAAAAACCCTCCCCTAAAAAGAGGTAAGAACCCAGTGAAGAGCTGAAGAAGTCTCCAACTAGGGAAAATGTCCCCTAAAACAGGAACAATGAGTGATCATGAAGAAGCAGCATCACTGAAGCATGAAGAAGTCGCAAATCTGTCAAACTGCTGATCTGAAGAAACCTCCATGGAAGAAGAAGGCACGAGCCAAGCATGTCTATATGGTAGATGATCCATCTCACCGAAATGCATAGGTAGCCAGCCACTGCAATCGCCTTGTATGTAGGATCAACCACTGAATACATAGTTCATACTATCGAATCATCGAACCACAGATGCATTAGAACACAGCATAATCCCCCCTTAATGCAGACGGGGTGTGATGACAGGCAACTGAGAAGGTGAGCCAAATCTTTTGCAAACGAACCAAGAATGAGGAGAGAGGAAAAGAGGTACAGACACCGATAAAGACACGGTCTAACTGACTCTGCATGGGCTAATGTCATGGAAGGGACACTCACTTGACAAAGGGAGAATGCCTAAAACAGCAAACAAATAATCCCCCCCATGGTGCTTTATGAAATAGTGCAAGTACACCTGACTCAAAACAATGTTCATGACTCCCAGAATGTAAAAGTGACAGTGTATCTCAGTGCGAAAAAGAAAAGTGCTTCAAAAGGATAGCTACAATGATCAGAACTGAAAAGGAGCTGAACCAAAAGAAAGTACAGCCGAAAATAAAGCAAACCATGCCAGGAAAACGATCCTCGGGCCTAAAACAATCAAAATATCAACCATAGAGAAAAAATGCTAAAACTATGATAGAAAGAGAAGAGGCCAAAAGTGAGGAAAAAAGATGACAGTTCTGAAAAGTACACAGAACTAGCTTTCCAGAAATATAAAGTTTTCCAAAAACAGACATGGGACGCAAAAGATATGCATGCCGGAGTCAAAAATAGGACTTCGGACTTCAACAGAAAAAACAGCTAATAAAAAAGCATCAAAACCTTAAAATACCTACACCAAAATCTCCGTCTTGAAACCAGCTTTCCGGCGCTTCTTTCGGATCGGAAAAATACCTCCGTATGCAAAAGTTATGGCCAAAAAACCACAAGTAGGTTCAAAAGCAAATCAGGAGAGGTGCATGCAAGGTCTAGGATGCCGATGATGTCATGCTGATGTCAGCAAACTGGTGGTTTAAAATTGACGGCCAAACCCCCATCACAGAAAAAAAGGGTGCCACGTGGCATCGCCACGTGGCATGTACAGTTGATGACGTGGCAGGGGCCACGTGGCAATGTGCCACGTGGCACCCGTGCCACGTGTCACGCGCAGAATGGCAGAAAATTGCTGATTGTGCTGCAGATCTGGCACTACGTAGATGAGCGGAGGCTCAGGCGGAGGTTGCGGATCTGGGCGGAGACTGAGCCGCTAGGAAGGAGGAGCCGTCGGGCACAGAAGGGAGCTAGCGGAGCAGCTCGCAGAACCACCGAGCGGAGAAGGGGGCAGCGCCGGGGAGGAGAGAACAGGAGGCGCCACTGGAGGAGCGGACCACGGGCGCCCCCCGCGGTGGCGCGCGAGCGCTGCTGCGGTGGTGCGGCCCGAAAATATTTTTTTTTAATTTTTTTTTTGAATTAGAATCGTCCGTACGACAGGGCGTGCAACAAAAATTTTTTTGCCTCCCGGAGCTCTGTCTCCAAATTCGAAAAGCTTTATATGAATCCTGACTGCAAACAGCCTACCGGATCCAATGGTGATGTCCGTTTGGGCTGAAAGTGCTCCAAAAAATTGCTGATCCCCTGATTTGAAGAAAAAATGCACAAACAAACTAGGGTTTGTGACTTCAAATCACGGCTTCAAAATTTCTTCAATGAAGCTGCAGCAGGAAGGCTCTGATACCATGTTGGAGTTGAGGAAAGCCAACTCCGAAGATGCCAAGATCACCTGCATGCGAACCTGTCAAAGAGAAGCCATAGAAGGGAAGAGCATGGAGCACGGGCAAAAACCCTAAACGGACATGAGAGCCATCATAATGCAAACACAATGAGAAATGTATTTACAATAAGAAATGATGTTCAATGATATTACAATGAGAGAGAGCCCAAATATAAAGAGCTCATGGAAGCTTGTAGAACAAGCTGGAAGGAGGTAGAAGATAAGATTGACAACTCAGCACACATCCACAAAAAGTGGAATATGCTAAAAAAGGAGAAAACTCCCGAGTTGTCAACAACTAACCACTACATGCATTAAATATGAAATATTAAATAAATGCATGACCTAAGTAAGCTTAAGTAATAGAATAAATAATTAAATATTAATTATTTACTCTAACAGGAAATACTTGAATTTGTTTTTGGATTGATATAACATGGCAGAATCTCATGCTAGATTCATTGATCATGAAGGATTCTATGACCTCTTAAGAGAGAGGGTGAAAGCTTCTCGTATGGTACAACAAGTTTATTAAATAGAGGATATAATAAAAAATGTTTTCACTTTGCATGAACAAGAATTGAGGAAAGAAAAATGGTTAGTATTCAGTAAGACTTTAGAATTCATTAATGCTTTTGACCCCTAGTATGACCCATTGAAAGATAAGAAATACTGGGGAGCTAAAATGCAAGCATTAATGAATAATTTTTCTATAATAATCCAAACCATGAATGAGAACAAAGCCATATATGTTGAGACACATCTAGACAAGGCTACAGAGGTACAAAGAAGGATAAGCCACATAAATGTGGTGGCTCTTGACTAGTATACCTTGTAGAAAAGGACAAGTTATATAATGGTTCAAAGTGTGCAATATGCACCCCTTCATCAGAGGCCATGACCAGGAAGTCCATATGTAGCTAGCTCTCCAAAAAGATAGAAATTAGAACAGGGATCTTCTTCTTCTCAGGTAGAACAATACTCCCCAAGCCAGTCCCAAATCTGAATGAAGGATGAAACATCTTTAAGGGAGTAGCTTAGATAGATGGGTGGAGAAAGGGATGTGATTGTTACTTCTATAGACCTAGAGATTGGAGAGCCACAAGAACCTCCAACACCTTCCTTGGACCTAACCATTGCTAATTACCAAGGTAAGAAAATTCATCTGATAGTTTCCCAAGCTTCTAAAAGGTTTATTAATGATGAGAATTTTCTAAAGTCTAGGGCTTTTGCTCAATTTTTAGAAAACCTATGAGAAGATAAAAGCAGAATAGCCTGACAAACTTGATTTAGATATTAAGGAAGAGGTGAAATCTAAATTTTTAAATGATTTTTCCTAGTTTCCTCCTAATGGTGGGAGGCAAATAGTTAGACAGTTAGGAGTCCTCCTTCTACCAAAATGGGATAAAGAAAATGTGATTGTTTTTTATTTAGTAAGGAAAAAGAGGGATGTTCAATTCAATACTGCTCAAGAAATACTACAGTCTCATCAAGGAATCAAATTTAGTGATGATCACCAAGCCCTTGTTATATGGTCCATAGAAAAAAGAGAAAATACCAGAATGCATGAGATTCCTACTGTAGAGCATACTGGTGCATTGACAATGTTCAGGGCTAGTGAGGTGGGTAGTAAACAAATAATTGGAATGGAATCAAAGATGCTAAAAATTGGTAGCATAGTGTTTGGCCAAGAGGAAGATAAATTTTTCCAACTCAATGCTATATTTGAAGAATTGTTGAAAGCATGTGAAGAGAGGGGTACGCAAATACAATCATTAGAAAATAAAGTAACTCAAATGGAGAAGATTCTTGGGAAAGGAAAAGTAGGAGAGACAAGTAAACCTAGGATTGCATAAACCCCAAAGCCACCTGTTGAGCATTTTAAATCAACACCAATTATTGAGATACTTGATACTCTAGAAAGCCCTCAGTTCTATATTGTAGATGATTTTGAAGAGGAGAAGAATAAGTTATATGCAATGCATGTGGAACTTAATAATCAATATGAAGAAAAATTGAGGCAAGGTATCATGTATTTAATAGATAAGATAAAATGTCACACATTTTTTGATCAATTAGCAAGGATCTCAACAATCAGGGATGAATTGAAGCAAAATGAAGCTATATTCAAATCCATTGTACAGAAGTGGATAGAGAGAAGTTCAGATATCACTGGTATGTGTATATCTATTATTTAGCTAACATATCATCAGATAGAAGGAATTTTTTATTTACTAAATAAGTTGCAAGGTTTTGATGATAAGCAAGATTCTTTCTATAGAAGATTAACTAATTTCTTTTCCAAGTATTTTGTAGAAAAGATTGATTTATTCCCTTGTGCTCTAAAGACAATTGATAAAATAAAGGAAAAGGAAGAATGGAAGAGGGAGCTAGATGAAGCCTTCTATGAGGGAATAAAAAAGGTTATAAATGAAATGAGCCATTTATTGTGGGGAATGAAAAATGAGGAGTTCATAAAAGTACAGATATTCTATAACTCCATCAAAAAAGATCTTGTTGATATAGAGGTAAATGAAAATTCTTTAGTAACTGTACAAAGAGAAGTTCTAAATTTTGACTGGCTAGAGGACACTACCTACAATAAGTGGAAGGAAGAGTTTGTGTCTATAGAAAAAATAGAAGAAGGTGATGAGGTGCAGGATGATAATAAAGAAGAGAGTACAAAAGTGGAAGCCACTTCTACCACTGATGATAAAGACAAAGAGGATCCATAGGTAGCAAGAGATGACTCATCACTGTAATAATTGATGGCCACCTATCCCAAAGAACTAGTACGTTAAAGAAATTTGATCATAATATTTTTGTCTTTCCAAAGGGAATAGTAGAAGTGGACACACAAAGAAATGTTTGGTGTACCAGTCTTTCTGTTATTTGCAATTTTGTCTTGTTGTGATGGGTGTATGTAAAAATTTCGAAGGACACCTGTCAATCACATCTACCCTTTTCTTGTTGCAACTCATGTCTATATAAATTAGTTTTCAACGAAATGTGAAGGTGTTAATCTTGTACAATTTTATGTCTTAGAGAGAATATAGTCTGTCCAATAGTGTGTAGTTGTTCTAAGTTGATTTTCTAGTTGTACTTTCTAATGATCTATTGAAATGACAGAACCAACAAGTTGTTTTGGGCTTTCCTTTGAATTCTATTGGTCATTGTATTAGTCATCTGAAACGATAATGCAAAGGGGTATTTACACTATATCTGTGTCATCAATTTCTATCTCCTTTTTATGGGTTTGTCTACTTTGAAGTTATTTTAAAGAAGGTTTAACTTGGCTGAATGCAATCTAGATGGGTTTTATGTTGATATCACTACTGCTTTTAATTCAAGGAATTATAGAAATTCTTCAATGAATTAGTAGGGTTTATGAGTTTATATAAAGGATACTTCATAAGAATGGAAATGGGTGATTACAACTGATTAATTCATTTACAAGTTAATTGAATTAAATCTTTCGCAAATAGTCAATTTTCTACCCAATGGATAAGGCACTGGTCATATAAGTTAGAAGTGAACAAGGATAAATTTCACTGTTGCATATCAAACCAATTATAAAATCAAAATCATTTTTCATTCAATTTTGTTCAAATTTATAATTTCTAGTCAATACTCATTTATATCTATTCTATGAGTCTTAGGTAGCTGCTATTTTCAAGAATATTTGTAAATCCTAGGAGAATTATGACAAGATCTGCTAATAAGTGATGCATACAAGTTTGAGAACATTAAAGGAAATGAAGTAAACTACTCATGTGTTAGCAGGTAATAGATGAGAATTAGAATGAAACTAAAAAAATCTCTACACAATAGTTTGCATTAGAATCATCCCTAGGTATTCCCACCTTGGTTAGCAGAGCCAAAAGAGTAGGAAACCATCCTTTGGTTTTGTTGAAGTTGGGGCATAGTGGTTTATTCATGTAATTTCTATTAGGATTGGGCTAATCCTTAGATTGTATGAGTATTTTCACTATGATATTGATCATTTCATTGTTCATTAGTTTGAAACACCACCACCATCCTCACTTGCTTATCTTCCACCAATTCTCTTACATAATGATACTTAGTTACAATATGCTTTTTTTTCCATGCATTACAAGATTCTTAGGTATGTTGATGGCACTTTTGTTATCACAATAGAGTATCATAGGTTCAATGATCTCTTCCTTCATGCCTTGCAATAGATGTTTGATCCATACAATATTAGTGTAGTTCATAGCAACTATAACATCCTCAAGTTCTATTGCAGATTGTGAGGTACACCTTTTCTTTTTGCTGGTCCAAGTAACCAATCTTTTACCTAAGTGATCCTCCACTAGTGCTTTTTTTGTCATTAATATTACCTCCCTAATCTACATCAATTTAGGCTTTCAAATCAAACTTTTCACTCCTCTTGTAGCATAATCCAAAGTCATCAATTCCTTTTAGGTACCTCAGTATTCTCTCTACTGCCATCATATGATTTTCTCTTAGATTCCTAGAAAATCTTGCCACTATTCCAATAGATAATACAATATTTGGTGTACTATGTACAACATACCACAACTTTTCAATCAAGTATCTATACATTGTTAGATTTACTTCAGCTGAGCCATCATTCTTGGATAACTTATGTCCTATTACCATTCATGTACTAACTAGTTTTGAATCTTCTAGCCCAAATGTCTTGAGTATCTCCTTAATGTATTTTGATTGGGTGACATACATGCCATCCTTTAGTTGATGTACTTGCAATCCAATAAATAATTTGATTTCTCCAAACATTGACATCTCAAACTCATGTTTCATCTGATCAACAAAATCTTTGTATAGGGCATCTTTTCCTCAAACTATTATATCATCAACAAAGATTTTGGATATCAAAATGTCTTTACCATTTTCTGCATTGATATATAGGTTACTATTGTCATCTATTCTCTCAAATCCTATCTTTACAAGATATTTGTGAAGTCTCTCATACCATGCTCTAGGTGCTTGCTTCTAACCATAGAGTTCTTTATGTAGTTTGCAAACTATATTGTTGTTTTTGTCATGAACAAATCCCTCTACTTGTTCTATCTAGACTTCCTTTTCTAGTATACTATTTAGAAAAGAAGACTTTACATCCATTTGGTAGAATTTATAACCTTTTTAGGAAGTATATGCTAGTACTGTTCTCACTCCTTCTATTCCTGAAAGAGGGGAAAAAGTTTCCCCATAATCTAGTCCTTCTTCTTGTGCATAACCTTTGCAGACTATTATGTCCTTGTTTCTTGTCATCTCACCATTCTCATCAAGTTTGTTCCTAAACACCCATTTGGTACCAATTATATTCTTATCAATTTGTCTAGGAACTAGGGTCTAGGTTTTTTTCTTCCTAATCTCATCTATCTCCTCTTCCATAGCTTTACACCAATTATCATATTGCTATGCATCCTTCACTATTTTCGGTTCAATCTTTCTCAATAGACATGATTTATTCCTTAGTCTCTTCCTTGTCATTGGTCTAGCATCCTTGTCACCAATGATTTTTTCTACAAGGTGATGTCTTCTTACATACCTAGATGGTCTTGGTTTTGTTCTTATTTCCATGTTTGGTCTTTTAGCTTTAGAGTCTCTATGCACATCTCTTTTTGGATTTCTCAATCTCTTTCATGTGTATTGGTTTTAGAATCAAAGTGTACATTTTCTTTATTCTGTAGCTCAACTTCTAAATGTAGCTCAGTATTCATTGGTTTTGACTAAGCTGATACTATAATTTTTTGTTGATTCCCAATTTGATTGGCTTTGGAAGCTTCATCATCAGCAGGCATTCCTTCATAGAAATATACAAAAGATCTATAATCTTATGATTTCTTTGATTCATCAATTTTGACTTCTGTGTGCTCATCAAAATTTACATTTGCAATCTACACAATCTTGTTAGTGTTAGTATTCAAACACTTCTATGCTTTACTTCTAGTGGTGTATCCAAGGAATATGCCTTTATCACTTTTTGCATCAAACTTGCCATTTCTAGAGTCTTTACTAATATAGCATTTACCAAAAAACACTTTGAAATATTTTACATTAGGTGAGTAACCATACGATAGTTCAAAAGGTGTTGCATTTGTACCTTTCTTGATTTGTACCTAGTTGATAATTTAAGCAATAGTACAAACACCCTCTCTCCAGTACTTTAGAGAAACATTCTTTTCCATCATTAATGTTCTTGTGCAGTCTATCACTGATTTATTCCTTCTTTCTGTAATGCAATTTAGTGGGAGAGTTATTGGTGTTGATGTTTTTCTCTTGATTCTTTTATCAATGCAAAATGTATCAAACTCTTTTGATGTAAACTTTCCTCCTCTATCTAGTCTCAAACACTTTAGACTCTTTCCTATTTATTTCTCCACTCTTGCCAAATACCACTTAAACATTTGAAGTGCACTAGATTTTCTCTTCAAGAACATGATAGTCACCATACTATAGTAGTCATCCACAAAAAACATTATATATCTATCTCCCTTGTAACTTTGTACTTCTATTGGGCTACATAAGTCTACGTGGACTAGCTCTAATATTTTTTGGAAGTGTAGGTTTTGCTTTTGAAACTAGACTTAGTCATCTTTCTTAGTTGACATTGTTTGCACATTGTATTGTTAGGCTTTTTCAGTTTAGGCAACCCTCAAACTTTCTTCATTTTTTTGATGTTTACCAAATTATCAAAGTTGAGATGATGCAATATTTTATGCCATATCCACACATCATCAAGTTTTACAAAAATATAGGTTGCATCTTCCATATCTAGGAAAAATAGATTACTCTTAGTTTGTTCTCCTTTTCCTATCAAATTTCCATCAATATCATAGATTTTGGTAGTTTTGTTTCCAAATTCTACTCTACAACCTATATTGCCTAATTGTGACACACTAAGTAGATTGTAGTTCAATCCTTCAATATAGTATGCATTATTACATGAGATTTTCTCTATAAGCATAATAAAACCTTTTCCTTTGATTAGACATGGAGCATCATTTCCAAATCTAACACTATTTCCATCATATTGAGTAAAGGTAATAAACTTACTTTTATCATCTATCATGTGATGTGAGCATCCATTGTCTATAATCTAGTTGTCATTTTTGTTCACATAGCTTACCAGTGATGTTGCCTCATCTTTATCTGATTCATCCTTCATGGCTACATAGACTACTTTGTCATCATTCTCATCATAATCCTATTCAACAATGTAGCATCTTTTGCCTTTTTTCTTTTAATCTTTGCTATCATCTTCTCTTTTTTTTTTGAACTAATTTCCTTCTTTGAAGTTCTTCTTCTTTGTACACCTTGTAGCAATATGTCCTACTTGATTGCAATTAAAACAAATGATAGGAAACTTACCTTTAAGTTTACCTTTGCCTCTGTGAAATCTTTTGGCCAATAATGCTTCCAATTGTTCCACATCTTCTTCATCTATGTTGCTATTCCTAGATGCATGTTTTTCCTTTTTATTCTTCTTCTTTGATTTCACCTCCTCAATATATTTTAATGTTAGCTTTGCATTGAAAGAAAATTCAAGGTTCTCAAGTCTATAATTATCAAAATTGGACAATTAAAATGCAATATGTCTTCCCACTATAGCTTCAAAAGTTAGTGTATTTTTTGGTATACATGTTAATTCTTGTATGGCTGAAACTCTAATAGCATAGATGGGGAGCAAGGTTGATAGGTATAACAAAGGCTTTTGAGCTAATACAACTCACAACTTGACTTGTAGATTTTAGATCTCTGATCAACTCTTCCCAATTTGCCTAGCCTTTATTCTCTTTAGCTCTGACAACACAACCTTCTTTCAAGCTTTGTCTCTTTTAGTCTTCATGTTAAATGTACCAATGCGATCTCCTATATGACTACTTATCAAAGTAGAGTCTCTATGGCCTATTCTACTTTCTCTTCTCAGTGTCTTCTTCTTGACACCCTTCAACCACTTTGTAATTTGGCCCCTTAGCAACTCTCACTTCTTAGCCCTTGACTCCTTAAGTAGAAGTCTATAAATGCTTTTCCTACTTGATTCTTTGCTTCTTTAATTTCACTTTAAATGGATTAGGTAGGATTCATTGAATCTAACCCATATCTTGTTCCTTTTAGAATCATAATGAAAAATCCTCTTGAATTCACTCAAAAATGGTTTACCTAAAATTTTGTGCCACCATCTTATCATCCTTATCCTTCATCTAGTTCACAAAATTCAAGGTAACAAACTTGTCAACTTAGATTTAGTGAATCTTTGACTTTTGAAATAATGCAGCAACTCAGTACTATTGAAATTCTAGTGCTTGAGACATATTGTTTTACTCGACACCTACTAAATTTTACTGATGCATGGCAACTACTATGGATTCACTTGACTTCCACTAAATATTTTTATGCTTGACACCTATTACTTTTCTTGGCTCCTTTTGTATCACTAACTGAAAATTTTATCAGCATGAACTAGCTTGCTTGGCACCCATCGATGAACTTAGTTAAGCTTTGTAGAAAACCTTGTTACAAATTATTCTTCTAGTGCTTCTAAGTGCGTCCAACCTCTGTATCTTCATGTATTTTATGAATAAATCATTTTATCATTGTCTTAACTAATCCTTGTACTTCATTACAATATTTTACTTTTTCTTGGGACTAAGTAAAAAAATTTCTCAGCATGAACTAGCTTACACTAGATTTTACTTTTGCTTGGCACTAACTGAAAATCTGCTCAACATAAACTAGCTTGCTTGGTACCCACTAATGAACTTATTTATGCTTTGCAGACAACCTTGTTACAACTTATTCTTCTAGTGTTTCTAAGTGTGTCCAACCTTTGTATCTTCAAGTATATTATCAATACATCATTTTATTATTGTCTTAACTGATCCTTGTAATTCGTTAGAAAACCATAACTCAACCTTTCCCTTAGGTACTTTTGTTACATCTTGTTGATTAAATCCTCTTCATCAATCAACTAAGTGATAGTACTTGGATCTTATAAGAAATTGTAATTCTAGTAAACATTATGTTTGACATTAATGGAGAAATAATGATTGAAAACATTCTTTATCAGCAATCTCCCTCTTTGCAAACAATTTTCTTCACTCTTCATCAATGATATTTTCAATCAAATTTCCAACAGTATTATCAATTTTTTGTTACAATCTCCTAACTCTGATCTATTAAGTTTATTTAAAATTTTCATCAAACAACAATTAAATTGAAGCTCCAACATATTATATGGTTCATTTGTTCTACTATAGTCTATGTTCAACATGTGGGTTCAAGCATTCTCACACTTCATCAACAAGGAGTAGATGATTAACTATTTTAATCAAAAGTTGGAAATAATATATGAAAACAACAATTCTTATAATTACCATAATCTCTATGAAAGTAGAAAATAGAATAAGATAGTATAGGATCACAACACTACTTCCCAAGATGATAATAATAATGCTAGATATGAAAACAAGCTTAATGGATAATGAACAACCCCATATTTTGGCAATATAGTGGAACAACATCTCTAATGAAACAACTTAAATAGATAAAAATCATCCTCAATTTTTCTAATCAATTAGTATTCTATAATTTAATTAGCAACTGCAATCTATTAATTAAGAGAAAAAGTCTTTCTAGGAAGTGAATCAACAAAATAATTTCCTCTACTATTTATAGTAATTTGATTCATTGGATAGCTTCAATATTAATGATAGTAGATATGAGAAAGATTAATACTCTTCCTTGCTAGTTTACAAAGGTGGATCCTAAGATCCATTATTTTCATGTTTTTGTAGTTTAAAGGTATAGACTTTTAACCAAGACAAAAGATTGTTGACATTATTCAACCTAAAACTTAGTAAATACATTCCTATGTTTATCTCGAAGAATGAAGAGTGCTTCCTAGAATTAAGAAAAACACAAATGTTATAATGATAAAAGAAAAAAATTATAATTTGATTATGATGATTTCCTATGGTGCTCTAATATACACATCATTTTCCAAAGCTAGAGAAATTAGTTTCAATAGAGAGTCAGTGCCTACCTTAAGGCAACCATGATTAGAATTTAATGGGGAGAAAGAAAAGAGAATTTTCCATGTAGTATCCATGCATGCACCCAAAACACTAGAGGTGAAGAATGTAATATGAAGAAGATCATTACAAATTGGATCATAGTCAGAAATGATATTGGAGTTGATATCCATTGGTGGAGGAACAATAACTTGGAGATTAGAAAGCTAGGAAAAAAATATTGTTTAATCATTACTATAACTAAATTGACCACCCACTGGTCTAGGACCTTAAATCTATACAATTACTTAACCCCAACAATATATACATAACATTTCAAGATTAAAAGAGATGATTTCCAAGATTCAGTAGAAGCATTCAATGTTTATGCATCAGGTTTAAAAAGGAAAAAGAATTTCCAAGTCATCAAAAGAAGCATGTAAATAATAATAAAACATTGGAACTTGATGTAGCTAGAGATTGGAGGTTATTGATTCTTCCTAGTGCCCTTCATTCCTAAACCTCTAACTAGTAGGAAAAATTGGATGTGAGACGTTTGCCTCCACAATATAGCTTTGTATTTAACTTTAGCTTTGAGAAACAGATGTCAATCAACTAGTTTTCCATAGATTCAAACAATGCTAAATGTGATAGCAAATCTAATTCCTATATAAGTCACCAAATTTCCTCTTATGAATGGCTCTTCCCTATTCCCTTAACTTCATAACTGTTTCTTTTTAATATCGCTTTCCTCAAGCAAAAATTGACCCTAATTACCCACCTCCCATAATATTGTAACTAATTTTTTTAAAATAATTGTATTTAACATAATCCTATATAATAAATCTCATTTGAATAATCACAAATTCTAATAACAAGGGTCTAGGTGGTGAAATGACTCATTTTAATTGGCATAACATAAATTTGGTTGTGACATCCTCCACCCCATAGAAAATGCATTGTCTTCATGCAGGTATACAAAAATCACAATCACATACATAGATATAAAAAGTTCTATATTTTAATGATCAATATTCTAACTTGTATTATTCATAACAATGCACATAGTGACATTAAATTCTATCAAAAAAACTATCTTTGGTTTACTCAAATAAAATCAAAATTTCATTTCCTTAAATGAAATGTATATTTCATTTATACATTAACAAATTAACTTTCATGGAAGTCTCTCTTTAAAGACAATATTTTCAACTAAAATTTTAACACTTATTTGAAGTAATCAATTCTAGAGGAAAATAACATACATTTTATAGAAGCACATGTATAAGCAATCATTTCAAGAACATTTTCTACATGTGAACGTGTAAATTCCATTACCATCCTATATTTTTACAATGTTAGGCTACCTCTCTCTTACAATATTCCTCCTTTCTTATAATGTGTCATTCCCTCTACTACATTATAGGAACAACACAAAAGTATTAGTCCATCATATTTCATAAACCAAATCAAATATCAAATGGAATATCTACACAAATATTTCCTTATGATTCTCAAAATTCAAGTAACATATTACATTAAAATTTCATGATATCACACACATACCTATTCTTCCTTATCATACCTTGGAACACATGGATTTGACCATGCTAATAGGTACTTCATATCAACTTCCTAGAATACTTATACATATACAATCATAGTGATTTTAGGTCATTCACAATATCAATATCTCGAGGAGATCAATTCAAATATTAGGAGACAACATTTTTCCTTCAAACTAACAACTTCTTACTCATATTTTAATTATATTTTGAGCATGAGTAACATAAATAGTCAACCATACATACCATATGTACCATCTAACATGTGGTGCTCACTAAGTGAGTACTCATCTAGATCAATAGGTCAGTGTCCACAAAACATAATCAAGTGATGCAATCCCATTACTCTAATTCATCATCATTTGATTCATCATTATGCATACAAATGCTTGCAAAAATTGACATACAGTATAATTGCATCATAATGCACCTTATAGCTTAGAATTATCAATATACTTCTAAACAATAAGAAAATTAAATGGATGATATGAAGGAAACATAGTCAAATTCATCGACCAACATCGACCCAAAGTTTTGCATCGATAGGTTATAAAACCAAATTCTACCCAAACATAGTGACCAAAGATCTAAGTTGAATACAAAATAACAAAGTTTATGTTGAACAACATATCGACTAGGATTCTGAAACAAACAACTCAAGATGACCAAATCATTGATCCTCATTCATTGACTAGGTTGACTAATAAAATGAGTCAACAAATTTCTATCAAGTAGAAGTGACATGCATGGTCAATCATCACATATACATAAAACACACACAAAAATATTATTAAAAGTAGATAAAAGAAGGATCTATACATACCCTTTTTGTATTCTCATAGGAAGACCATATTTTCAGATACTTTCTCCAGAGGCCAAAAATTCAAATCAAGTTAGTCAAAAGTCATCTACAAATAGTTGAGTCTACAAGTAGATACAATATCTTTCAATAAATTTTGCAACATCATTCTACTTTAAAATTTACGTTCCAAAATGATAAGTGTGATAAAGATTGCATTTCATAACTAATTGTTGACCAAATTTTTTAGTGCAACATGTCATCACATGACTATGTTATAAATGAAAATATCAGATGAATTTGACCTACATGTTCAACTTTATTGTATTGTATGTGAGAACCATGTCCTACTAAGCAATTTGCACATTATCAATTGCAAGAAATGCAAAAATAATCAAGAAAAACCATAGTTTGAATAGTAAGCATCTATTTCATTATCATAATCAAGGATTGAAAAATAATTATCCATTTAAGAATGTAGCACATGACATTATCCAAGGATGTTTTCCTACATGTCATCCATCTATCAAAATGCATGATTTAATAAATACACAAACCATAATTTAAAGCATCATACCTTAATGGGAATCATAGAAAATGTTGACCTACATGTCAAACATGGAAAAATAAGCACATCATACAAGTGCAATGACATATACCATATGATTAGAACCATTAAGTAAATCATCTAGGTATGCTCTCTAATCACTTGCAAGGATTAGTAAATCCAATTTTTATCAAATTAGTGACCTTAGGCCCTCATGCTCATCTCATCAACATAGTATGCTTAAAGCAGCATATAAGCACAAGTTGTGATGTATGGCCTTCATACCATTAAATTATCACATAAAATATGGTTTGAGGTGCTCTCCTTCCCAACCTTGAAGCCTTACACTTCCATGGGATTCTACCTAGCAAATACAATGCCTAACCTCGCAATGCACAAATAATACCAAATTCACTTCCTCTAGATCCTACCTAACATGTGGAATTCCCAATCTAGAAATTCCCTCACAATACTAAAGGTACTTTCTATGGGATCTGACCCAACAAATAGAATTCCCTATCTATAGTTTTACATATTTCCAAGTAGCCATAACCATGGATGTGGTAGGGAGATGAAACATGGGCAAGCATATCAAATAACCTATGCACATAGCTTTGGCCAAAGCATTTTTGTAGTGCCAGTATTACACTAGCAGGTAGAGTGGAAAATGAAAGTAGCACTTTTACCCTTCCCTATTTTCCACATTCGACACCCACACCAAAAGGTAAGCTTTCCAGAATAAAACCAAAAATAAAATAGAATAATTGCAAAATGAAGAATGGCATGCTCTTCACAATCTACTCTCATATACATCCTATCATTTCTCCATAAGGAACATCATAGATGGCATCACTTTCAAATCACATGACTAGCATCATCAAAATACAAATACAAACCCTAACCATCTCAAGATCAAAGAAATCTTGAAACAAGATTCATAATTCTCAAATCAAAGTCTGAAAAGAAGATACAAAACCAAAATAAAAGTGAACAAAAGTCATAGTAAATAGGTCACAAAATTTGTGGCTCAGTGGTCACAAAGAATATAAATTTTCATGCTAGTCCTATTGGTCCTTAGATAGTTTTGACATTTGAGTGTCAACATACTTAACCACTTTCTACATGGAAGCTGAGTACACTATGAATGTCAAGCAACAATGTGTGCTGAGTTAGATTTTCAATAGGTCCCAAGTGACTTCAGGTGCCAAGTAGTAGATAAGTGTCGAGTGATATATAGGTGCTGAGTCATAGTTGATGTTGAGAAAGCTAGAATGCTTCATATGCCAAGTGATCTAGAATCATATATGTGCTGAGAAAGATAGAGTAAAATAGGTGCCAAGCAAGCCAAGATAGTATGTGTGTCGAGCACCAGTAGTCCAGTATGTGCCAAGTAACATCGAATCAACATATGAGTTTGTGCCCTCAAAAACTCAGATGTAAACCATTTTTGGAGCTGACATAGATAGCTTTTGAAGGAGAAAAAAGGAAAAGGATGAATCTTGTATGTTTCCTATGCAATCAACATGCAACTAATCAAAAAAATGGAGAAGGCATGCAACCAATGAGAAAATGCAAGGAATCATTGGGAACTTAAAGATTTAATATGGATCATAGATCTATAAGTAACCCTAAGTCTTTAAAATCTTTAAAAGGAGGTTGAAAACCCTATTTTGTGTGTGGATGAGAATAGTTTATGGGGAGATTATAGTGAAATTCAATGTGAAGAGAGTAAGACTTAGAGGAACATAGTAGCAATTATACATCCAATTGATTAGAACAACACAAGGAATAAGAACATAGATTAGATTAGGCAAGGGTCACATCTTAGAGAGTAGATCAAGTGACTAAAATCTAGCAATTAAAGATTGCATACTATTAAGCTCATTATTATAATACTTTCTTGCCATTTTATTAGAAGTTGGAAATCCTATTTTCATAGGTTAGCTTAACAGCTAGGTAGGAGAACCTTTGGAGAAGGTGATTGAAAATCCTATTGTATTAGGTTGGTTTAATAACCTATTATAAGTCCTCTAATAGGGTGACACTTCATGTAAATTTTTTTTAAATCCTCTAATCAGGTCACTATTGACATAGTATAAAGCCTTTAACAGGGCAAGCCTTTCACATGGCAGACCATCAAAAGTGGTCAAACATTTATTGCTATAGTAATTTTTGTGGGTATCATCCCCACCCCAGTTTTACCTTCTTATTCATGGAGGGTTTTTGGGTTACCAAATCTAGTGTTATGTGTTATTTCATGTGTTTATTTTATGTTCATCTATACGTTTACATGCATGCAATTTACTTTTTAGTTATATGTTTAAAGGATTGAAAAAGGTTAAAAGTGTGGTACTTCTAATTCACCCCACCTCTTAGATGTACATTTCCCATTTTGAACATTCCAACAATTAGTATTAGAGTAGAGGTTCCAACATGGAGAAGCCTAATAGCTTAGAGAAAAGGTTTGAAGATGGAAGTATTCAAACTTGGGAAGATCATAGACAATTAGGTGATTGATGTGCACCTAACTCTACACAAAGTAGAAGAAGCCAAAGAAGAATTGAGAGACTCCTTAAAAAGAAGGAAGGAGATAGCGATAGCCAAAAATGACATGCACTATAAGAAGATTGATACCACACAAGTGTTTTCCAATGGAGATTCCAAGGAATTTTTTGTAGCAATAGCAAAACTAATGGAGAAAAATAGAACACAAGGTAAAGAAATCATATTACTCAAGCTTGAACAAGAATCACAAGCCATAATTCTTTGTGAAGTAACTGAACAAAAGAAGAGAGCCATTACAGATAAGGCCATGATAGAAGATGACAAGATAAATCTTACCAATAGACTAGAGGAGAAGACAATTGAGTTTGAAAGGATTTCAAACATGTAGCTAGAAACCTTAAGCCAGATGATGAATGCTCATCATGAGCTAAACATGAAGGACATTAAGATTTCCACCTTGAAGATGTAGAATGAACAATTATAGAATGAATTGAAAAGAGAAAAGGAGATGGCAAAAAGTTTCAACAAACCCAATGAGGCTATCAAGTATTTTGAACAACTATTGAAATCACAAAGGGCTAGTAATGATACTTTAGGACTTGGTTACACCAACACTGAACAAGGAGAATCATCCAAGACTGCAAAAGAAAGGACTAACAAAGGTAAGAATAATAAACCTACTTGTCATTTCTATCGTAAAAAGGGACATACCTCTAATGTGTGCAAGAGCAAGAACAATCATCAACATGATAAGTCTACAAATGATAAGTCTACAAATTGACATGAATATAGAACCAAGACCATGAGGACACCAAGATTTGAAGGTCACTACTAGAACTACAAAAAAATGGACATAAATCATTTGAATGTAGATCAAAGCCTATGTGGATACCTAATTAGCTTGGAAGAGGGACCAACCATGCCCATCACCATAATTGGGATTACAATACTAGGTACAACTATCGCTACTATCAGGAGTATGGACACATTCCTAAAAATTGCATAATGACACATTTTAGAGGGAGTTATAGTAGATGGATAAGCCAAACCACATGTTTTAGTTGCTTGAAGACTAAACATATTAGTAGGAGTTGCCCAAAATAGTCAAAAGCACCCAAGACATAAGTCAACAAAGGAAAAGAGAAGGTTGATGTTGAACAAATAAGAGGACAAATGAACAAGACTTGGAAGAGGAAAGATGAGTGTAGCACATTAAATCAAGATATCACTTCACCCAAGAGGTCAAGAGATCACACTTCATCCAACTAAGCAAAAAAAAATGGTGTATGGAACTAATATACATAGTTAAGTCATACATCAATTCGAAGAACAAAGGAGTACTAGAAGGAAGAAATCTGCATAAGCAAAGATGCCAAGTCAAAATCTAAAGTTTTTACAAATGTTGTTGAACTATTGTTAGATGTCGAGTAAAGCTCTAATGGATGCCAAGTTTCTAACAACGATCAAGTTGATAGTCAAAGCTAAGTGATGAAGAAGTCTAGTGGAGGTAGAGTAAATGAAATACAATGGTAGCCAAGTCATATTGAATCCTTCAAGTGTTGAGTTTACAACTATATGCACATAGCATTTAATGCTAGGTCTTTAATAGGTATAAGGTCAAATTTCATCTATTTTCATGCCATTCAAACATAGAGAAAAGACGGTAAGAGCCAAGAAGTGATTAAGTAGCAACCTAATAGCCATTTTCATAGATTCCAATAGCAATTCATAACAAGCTCATCAATTCAAAGGTATTTATCAAGTGTCAATCTACACAGAAGTTAAAGTTTTCAATATAACTTAAACCCTAGTTTGTTAAAATTGCCTCTAGTTCAAGAAACCCCAAAGAAAAGGAAGATCATGAGATTCAATTAGTTACCAATGAGGTGAAGAAACCTGAATTTAGGCCAATTCCCAAAGTTTCCTATGAAAATGGCCTAGCTGGTGCATTATCCATTATTCCACCTAAAGTAGTCATGATGCAAGATGTGAGAAAATGTTACAACTACAAAATTGGTGCCATAGGTGATCTTGAAATCTTCCATGCCTATGATAAGTTATGTGACAATGAGATATTGAAAGACAACTTCCAAATTGTTGAGAAGGGTGTAACTAAAATCTGTAGTTTTTCCTACGATGTTTAAGACTGAATGGATTCACATTGTTCTAAGTCAAATTCAGGATGGATGTCTATGGCTAGAGAAAGGACCTATTAATATTGCAAAAAGGATAGTGCATAGGGTTACTGAACTCCCAACCCTAGATTGGCCAAAGACCTTGAGAAGTGATAAAAAGGAGGTCATTGAGAAGAATACAGGTGCAAAAAGGAATAATAGGTGAATGACCATAAACACTGTAACTGATACCCTACTTGACTTTGCTATGAGAATAATTTCACACAAATTCTACCAATTCCATAAACTAAACAATGTACCCTCCATAGTTGTTTATGTAGCTTACAAGTTAGTAAAGAAAGATCATACTTATGATCTAGTAGAACTAATGCTTTAGCAAATTAATGAAAATTTGGGAGCTATAAGAAGATCCAAGGGAGGAAAATGTAAATTTGGATCAGTATTAGTCTACATATTCTTTTATGTGATGGAAGAATTCCCTTCAATTGGGAATGTAAATTGGAATTCCAAAAAGTCCATAGTCACACAAATCAATGAGTTCATTGATCAAATGGGAGACAACTTTAAGGCTCAGATGACTAGTTATTTTGAAGAATTTAAGAAATCTATGAAGCAGAGAATGAGGATACCTATTTCATTGGTTCAGCAACATGTTAATTACATATGTTTCTTGGTTGACATTTACTATACCTACATCGAGGTAGTAATACCAAGTGTAAGATGGCTAAGGCCATTAGGATATGAGCTTGATGTAGATGAAGCCTCAACAACAATCACAACATTTCTAGCATAAGAGATAGACAAGAAATCTCCTCACTTTGGGACATATGACATTGTCAAGTCCAAAGTTGAGACTGAATTGAAAACAACTTCAGTTATCAAAAAGAAAGATAAAATGGTAAAGAATATAAATAAGACATTTGGATCAAGTATTGAAGGAGAAGTAGGAGAAGAAGAAGTAGAAGGAGAAAGTGAAGAATAACGAGAGCAAGAGCAAGGCCCAGTAGAGCCAACACAAGGATTAGGAGAAGAAGCTAAGGAAGAACCTACAACTGCCAAGCAAAAGAAGAGAAATGAAAAAAATTAGCCTATAGCTCAGCCCAAGCCTAAAAAGGTTACTAAACTAGCTCAAACCAAACCAACTCCAGCAGCACGGGCCACTACAAGAGCATCTACTCAAATGGAAAAAAAAAAAAGGATTAGAAGACAAGAAGAAAGCCACTATATAGCCTACTGAAGAGCCCAAGAAAAGAAGAAGGTTTGTGGCATAGCTAGATACTGATGATGAAGAGAGAATAGAGTCAAAGGACATCAACCAATTTAAAGTGTAAGTCATCTTCCAAAATTTACAATTGATAAACTTTGTGACAAAATAAAAAATTGAGATTTGAATGATTTAAAGTCTCTTAATTTCAATAAGCTCAATAGGGAAGAGTAGAATAAAATAGTGGAATCTCTATATGCCATGATGGAAAAATTTAAAAAACACACTTCTAGAACTTGACAATACCATGCCTAAGGAACTGTATGAGGTAATTGAGAATAAATGGCATTATTGTCTAAAAGTGGAAATGAAGATTAGAGAATCTACCCTAGCTCAATTAAAGCCTACCATGACAAAGGCTCAAATAAAAAAGGTAAAAAAGAAACATGGTGGAAAATTTGCACCAAAGTATAGAGCCTTTAGCATCCTTCAAAACAAGATTGAGGATGTTGTGAATAAATCCACACAATTGTGGAAAATAATTTATAAAATAACTGATGATAAAGTAGAGGAAACAATTAAGGTAGAAACTAGTGCCAAAGAGAAGGTAGAGGAAAAGAAAGTAGAAGAGCGGAAAGGAGAGGTAGAGGGAAAGGAAACAAAGAAGAAAGAAGACGAAACAAAAGAGGAAGAAAAGAAAGGAAAGGAAGAAAGAGGAAAGGAAGAGAATAAGGACAAAGAAAAAGATGAATCAGCTAAGGAAAAAGGAATGGAAATAAATGAACAAAAAGAAGAAGAGAAACAAAGTGTGCAAGACAAACAAATGCCACGTCCTAGCCCTCCTCATACAATCATCACACCTATAGATATAGTAATAATTAAGAATGTTCCTGACAAGTTAACTTAGAACATCAATCCCCTTAGTGCAGAGGATCTCTCCAAAATCCTTCACCAATCTACTTTACAGGCATAGTTATGTATAAGCCATGTATTGGTGAGTGTTGATGAGTTATAAAAGGTAGTTGCAATGCCACCAAAAGAAAAGGTGAAACCAAAGGAACTACCTTTCACATACACATCTACTTAGACTAATATTTTGATGCTTCCATCACGACCTCGACCAAGTGCAACAAGTGATAATGTTCAGATTCTGAGTGTAGAGGAAGGAAAATCAGATGAGAAAGAGGATACCTCAACAGAAAAGGAGCAGGACACCATACAAACATTGGTAGAACTACCAAAGACTAGCACTCCCACAAATACCATTCAGAAGCTGCGCACTAAAGCCATTCCCTTGCAATTATCAACTCCAGGCTTGAGTTCAACTAGAGTGGCCAGGGTACTTCACTATGGAGACCCTGAACAAGATGAAGATATTGTTATACCCTCCTATGATTCCAAGACTATCAAAATGGCACAAATGACTAAAATGAAAAATGCATTAGATAGAAAGATGAGGTAGGAATACTTAGGAAAGAGTTCAAACATAAGCAAGAACTTCATGAGATCAAGGACATCTTTATAGATGCCTTTATCTTGTAGTTACCAGACGAAGAAAAGCCAATAATGGAATAGAACTTGAACAAGTTGAGTTGGCCAAGAAAATAGATAAGGTCAAAACAATCCTTGAAAATATTTTTTCATTGTATAGGAAGTTGTGTGACTTTTCAAATTTCACACAAGAAAGAAATCAAATAATAATGAGGTTGGAAAGAAATTCGAAAATCTCCAGCATGCAATTACCTAGAGATCTAGCTCAAAGTGAGAAGTATTTTGCACAATCACTTCACACACAAAGGGAGTTAGTTGTACTAATAGTAGAGGAAGCTAATATAAAGGCTAAATTGATGCAAATTCAATCCTCTATAACCCAACATTTAGAAGTTCTCCACAAGGAGCAAGTGTATGCTAAAATAGTTTTAAAGAAAAATGTAAATATTTTTACACTTGATGGACTTGTACACCTTGCTGCAAAGATTGCCATCTACCACAATTCACTTGACATTGCTTTGGAGAATTGGGATCTAGCTCTAAAAATAATAATGGAGGTAAATACTAATTTTTTGGCTAAGTATGGTATTACTCCTTAGAATCTTTTGACAATAGTGTCAAAAAGGGGGAGATAAGTAATAGCTTAGGGGGAGTTAAGGTATTTTGAACAAATTTTGAAATTTTGTGGATAAGGTGCTCATAAGGATAGATTAGTAATGATTAGTTAAGTGGTTTTGACACTCATGTCAAAGGAGGAGATTGTTGGTCCTTAGATGGTTTTAACATTTGAGTGTGAACACACTTAACCACTTTTGACATTGAAGCTAAATACACTATGAATGCCAAGCCATGGTGTGTGCCGAGTTAGATTTTCAATAGGTATTGAGTGACTTCAGGTGTTGAGTAGTAGATAAGTGTCGAGTCATATATAGGTGCCGAGTCATAGATGATGCCAAGCAAGGTGGAATGCTTCATATGCTGAATGCACTAGAATCATATATGTGCCGAGCAGGATAGAGTATAACAGGTGTCGAACAAGCCAGGATAGTATGTGCCCCAAGAACTAGAAGTCTAGTATGTGCCAAGTAACACAGAATAAACATATGAGTTTGTGCCCTCACAAACTTATATGTAAACCATTTTTGGAGCTGACATAGAGATATTTCAAAGGAGAAAAATGATAAGGATGAGTGTTTTATGTTTCCTATGTGATCAACATGTAGCCAATCAAAAAAAATGGAGAAGTCATGCAACCACTGAGAAAAATTCAAGGAATGAGTGAGAATTTAAAGATTCAATATAGATCATAGATCCATACCTAACCCTAAGTCTTTACAATATTTAAAAGGAGGTCAAAAAACCCATTTTATGTGTGGATGAGAATAGTGTATGGGGAGATTATAGTAAAATTTAGTGTGAAGAGAGCCAGACTTAGAGGAAGAGAGCAACAATTATACATCCACTTGATTAGAATAGCACAAGGGACAAGATCAAAGATCAGATCAAACAATGGTCACATCAAAGAGACCAGATCAATTGCCTAAATCTAGCAATTAAAGATTGCATAGTTTTAGGTTCATTGTTCTAATACTTTCTTTCCATTGTATCAGAAGTTGAAAATCCTATTTTGGTAGGTTATCTTAATAGCTAAGTAGGAGAACCGTTGGAGAAGGTGATTGAAAATCCTATTGTATTAGGTGGGTTTAATAGCCTATTGTGAGTACTTTAATAGGATGACACTTCATGTAAAGTGTTTTTAAATCCTCTAATCAGGTCACTATTAACACAGTGTAAAGCCTTTAATAGGACATACCATCAGAAGTGGTCAAACATTTATTGCTACAATAATTTTTGTGGGTATCATCGCCACCCCAATTTTACTTTCTTATTCCTAGAGGGTTTATGGGTTACCAAATCTAGTGTTATGTGTTATTGTGTGTGTTTACTTTATGTTAATCTATATGTTTACATGCATGCAGTTTACTTTCCAATTATATGTTTAAAGGATTGAAAAGGGTTAAAAGTATGGTACTTCTGATTCACCAACCCCCCCCCCCCCTCTCATAAGTACTCTTCCCATTTTGAACACTCCAACAAGTCCTTGATCACATCTAAGTTCAATGAAACTAAACATAATGAAATGAAAACCCAATTTAGTTAAAGCATAATGACACTTACTAGTCACCAAGAGTGAGTAGATGTTTAATGACACCTTCCATCCAAGGGTCACTAAGAATATAACCAAACTTCACATGCATCACGTGTAGTTTATCTTGACAACCACACATTTCTAAATGCATAATGAAACATGCAATACCTTTTTCAATGAAATCCATGTTCTTTTTATTTACCATATTAGATTACTCAATGAACCACATAAATATAGCATAAACAAAATTCTTGCTCCACATGTGCATTACATGCTATTTATGAAATTAAAAGAATTTTTCATTTCTATCACAAACCACATCTTCATTTGGTAGGCACTCACAACCTAATACAAAACTCAACCATCATTTGACTATCTCATAGTTAACAAAATTTTTACACTCTTCTTACATCACACTTGTGAGAAAAAAATACTTCAACTATAGTACTAAAATATGCATATTATACCACTACATAATTTAAATCAAAATATAATCATAACCATATGAGATAGGATAATTACCAATCATTCCATAAACTTTCCATTTTTTACAATCTTTAGAGGAATGCAATTTTAACTCAACATCATGACATGCATAAGGAACATCATATCATTCTATTTCAAAAGTAATCATAGCTAAGAGACACAACATTCAACCCATGTCATCATCTCATACAACATGAAGTAAACAAGTTGATTTATAGTTGTGTGTCTAGCATAGTGAACTCAAGGCCCATGTGTGGAATCAAGAGCTCTAAAACCATATGTAAAGACTGTCCCTATAAAATCAATGCACAATCAACAATCTTGATAAAATGTGGAAAAATTCAACAATAGTCAAAGTCATTTTAATATTCACCAGTCAACATTAGTTGATTAATTAACATTAACTTTACTAGAAATGATACATAGTCATATATTTTCAAAACTAAAAGAAACCATAATTTAATTACCAAAATACCAAGATGTACCATTTATCTCAACCTTTTGATAGAAGCTCTAGAACCTATCTAAGAACAACAAGGGAAAGAATATTGTAGGAGTGCTTTACTACCCTAGCATGAAGATGTAAAGGTTACTCAAAATCTTTCTTAACATGAAAGATACCTACGCTAACAATGAGATGGTCAAAACAAGTAAAACTTGGAGGAGTAATAGAATTGTGCTAGTCAAGTAATATTAAGAACACTAATCGATCAACAAGACAACAAAATCAACATTCTCTTAGTTAGCACCTAGGTATCATAGTCTCATCTCCAACATTTATGAAAAAAATATAACATGGTTAAACCAACATTGAGTTACATATACCCATCAATGTACAAGCATAAAATTATAAAGTCCATTAACATGCATCAACGAGTCACATCATCTTATCTCATCTCTAGCAAGAAAATTTGTCCAATTTCCAAAAGAGAATACAAGTACTATCATCAAATCTCTAATGACTCATGTTATAAGTACATATATTAAACTAATCCCATAGCTATTAATGAAAATTTTTCCCCATCAATTAATATTCCAAGTATGTTATCATATTTTCAATTACTCTCATAAAACATAGATAGAAAAGGTGTAAATTTAAGTAATGAGAATCATTAGTTTTTATTATGAAGATGCTCGGTTTCATTCTTTAGTATAATACATCTTGCTCTTGCATCCTTATGCTTATTTATAGTATTACAAAAAGCTGATTTTATTGATGATGTTAACAGACATTTAATAGGTTTTAGATGTTGGGACTACAGATTGCATGATCAATTTTGAGTACCATTTTGAAAATTGAGCCCTATAAATGCTTTTTAATGAGGTTGTACTCGAGTGTACCTTTGAGGCCCATGAGGTGTTTAATGTTTCTAACACCCTATATTCAGTGCATTTAAGTGTTCCATGATGGAAAATTGACATTCAGAGTCATTTGGCGAAGTCTTGTTTTGAGAAAATTCTAAATTTGCATTTTACCTTAAGTGTCAAATAGCGATAGGAGGCCATGTTTGCAACTAAATATCTTGCACCCAGAAATACTTTGTGATTTTCCACTTTGGGAATATCTAGTGTTAATTCCATAGAACTTATGTTTCTGATTTCAAGCCATTTCAAGTCTGTTTGACTAGGTTTTGAATCCCTCAAAGTTGGTAGTTTACTGTTTTCATGTACATTGCACACATTTCTGGGAAGCCCCATTTGACGTGTTATAATTTTGACCTAGTTGACCAAAATGATGAAATTCCTTTTGTGTTGCATTCTAGACATTAGGGACTTGTTATGTTTCAAGTTTTAGCTTGTGACGAATTTGTTTGATCAATTTTAGAATGTGATTCCAAATGGAATTTCTATATTTTTACTGGTGTCATAAAGAGTAGATTGATTGGAACCCCTATTCGAGATGTTATAACTCGTAATCTGTAATTCACAAGAATGAATAGATTGTACCACTATGTTTTCCTCTAAAAATACTTCAAGTGTGTCAATTTTCAAGTCTTAATGAATCCATTTGCACACTTTTCCAGGTCAATTCCATTTGCAAAAATCACTTTTCTGTCACTGTTTCTAGTTTGTAAAATTTGAGTAGCCCACTTTGAATGATTGCCATTTGTGTCTTGTTATTTTTCATGAGCCCAAATCATAGATCCCTATTCTCCTCATGATAGAAAACTAATGTCCCAATTTTTGTCTTCCCAAGTGTTCATTTGCCCTATTTTCAAAGCCAAATCCGAATGCAATTTACTGTTTTCTGACATGTTTTCTTGCGAGCAGTTTTGAGTGGTCAACTTTGACAGTGAATATCTTTTGACCATAAATTTTTCATGAGATGAGATTTGACATGGTAAAAGTGTATGGAACAGAGAGTCAGTGTGCCAATTTTCAAAGCTTGATTAGGTGTTCTAATTAGTTTTTCAGGCTAGTCAAAGGACCCTAATGCATTAAATTGATAGTTTGTAGATAAGTGATAAAATGAGTTTTAATGATGTTTCAATGATGGATTTTGATTCAAATAAGTGTCAGATGTTTTACGGATCAGTTTTGCAATTCAATTGTTTGAAAATGATTTTTTTTTTAGTCAGACCCACTTTTGTGGGCCCAACTAATTTGCATCAGATTGTTAAGAGACCGTGGATTGAGATTATCCAAGTAACACATAATTTTTATTAAATCATTTATGAACTTCAGGTCTTTGGAATTGGGGCATCGCTATTGATATTCTTGATTTATTGAGAGTTTTAATTAAAGAAGGATCTCCTAACAAGTTTGACACATGAACCATATTGATGAGGTTATAAGCGAATGCTTGATATGCTTTGTATGAGGAACATGATATAAGACATGATAAGGAAATAACTCACACACTATAGAAATTAGATGTTAAAGAGAAAGTCTCAAAATCCAAAAATTTGAGGATGAGTTCAGCAAAGAAAAGAGTGTTAGTGACAGTTCTTTCTCCCCTTTTAGTGCACTAGTAGAGAAGTTAAAAGTGTGGGATTTAGAGCTACTAATGCTTAGTGATTTTGATGATGATTACACAGTTTGAGTAGTAGATGTATTCACTATTCCCCAAAGTGGTATTGAAGTAAATATTGAAGTAGTTGAACATGTTTTTTCAAATGAATATGCTTGACATGCTTAAGTAGACTTCTAGATAGGAAATGGTTGTTGGATGGTACCATTCACATCTTCATTTTAGATGTTGGCTATTAGATGTTGATATCAATAGCTAGCAAAGCTTTGAAGCTCTTAATCCACAAGATGTTGTTGTGGTGGTTGATCTTATTCATAGTGTAAAGGGAAAGCTTGTGATTGATGCTTGGGCAGAGTCTAGACAAATAGCTTCAAATTTTTGGGCATCTGAATAAATTGCCAATTCAACCTACAGCATGATAAGAGGCATTGACAACCAGTTAAACAGGAAGCTCCACTTTCAACAAAGTCAAGAGGAGCCACCAATGAAAAAAGGGAAAGGTTGCCCATGTAAGGTAAGAGAAAATTAGGGAGGCATCTCACAGCTGTAGTCCATGGCTTAGAAACCATGCCACATGCAATAGAGGGAGCCATAGATTATCCATGCACAGGAGACCCTGCTATGGTAGGGGAGATCATGCAAATGGATCCGACACTAAAGAAATCCCTAAGTAGTGGCGTGTGAAGAATTTAAGGTGACCCATGAGTTAAGAAGTAACCCACACCTAGTAGAGTATCAACGTAAGCCACAAGGGTGTCAAAGCACGCTATGCACAAAAAATAAGGTGGAATCCCATGTTGTGTAAAAGAGAACAGAGCCTCATGCATTGGGTGTAGTCCACGACCATAGCCAAGAATGTAGTCAAAGACAGAAAGAGACCCTGCACAATTAAAAGAGCAACTCGTGGTAGTTAAAGAGATGCCCATGCAAAGAAAATTGATTGAGATGCTCCAATGTAGGTGGCAGAGGAAGCTACTAATCATAAAGCAGAATAGGGCATGGTGAAGAAGAAGAGGCATCTACAAAAATTAAGAACATAAAGCTCACAGAAAGCATTGAAAATGAGTCCACATGCATTAAAAGCAAGCCCTCTCAGTCTAAAGTTTTAGAAGTTGCACACTTGCAAATGTCAAGCATAGTAGACCATGCCTAATGAAAGAAAGTGGCATGAAAGAAAAGGAAGCTCATGGTACAATCAAAGAACAATGAAGCTATAGCCACATGATAAAATAGGGCAATCCTCACAATTTTACGAGGAGCAGCCAATGCGTAAAAAGACAAGGATCCACACAAGAAACTACTCATGCATGATCAACATAAACCCACCATGCCTGTGAAGAGGATAAGGCGACAATGAGTAAAAGTGTAAGAGAAAAATAAAAGGACTTTAGTCCCACATGGCTCGTGTAGGGGTTTGTTCATCTTTTTAAATACAACTTCATACCATATGGCTAGTGTCCTAAGAAGGAGCCTTTTTGAAAGGCAAGGCTGCATGCCATGTTATGGGCCTTTTGCACAAGTGGACGTCAGTTGCAGGGTAATGTAGTCAATATTTTGACTGAAGACATTAAGACAATGATGTGGCAGAGATGATACTAGATCACGCCACGTGTCCACATCTTATGGATGCAAAAAGGAGTTGCACGATGTTTACAAAGTGTCAAAAAGTGGGTTGTTGACATGTGTTAGCAAGTCCCACATAGATGGTGATGTGGTGCTCAGGAGTATATTGAGATGGAGCCTCAAGATCATGACACATGTCATAATTAGATGGTTGTTGCATGCCCACATTTTAGAGATGCACACCAGTTACAAAATGTAGGTGAGCAGGCATGGGAAATGTGGAATTAGGCCCAAAATAGCTAGTGACATGGTGGATGATTAGATCAAGCATCCAATCAGAGGCCACCATGTGGTGCCCAGTCAAAGCATGATTGACCCAAATTTCAAAAGGGTTGAAAATGATATTAAAAAGATGATAATTCTAAATCATTATTCAAAATAAGGATGGATGTTGAGTTTTTTAAATTCAAAATGCTTAAATCGAAAGTTTTAGTTTTAGAATATTTTAAATTTTTGAAATTTTAATTTCAAAGTGCAAACCTAAGGTTTGTAATAGGGGAGTATTTTTTGAAATGGCTTTCTAGAGGTTCCTAGTATGTGAACATAGCAGTATTATATACTGCCAGAATTAGGAGAAGCCAAACTTTTTGATTCTGAGGTCAGTTTTTGCATAGAATGCCATAGGAGGTTTTCTTCTAGATTCCTATCTTGCAACCAAATTTAGGTATCAAAGTTCAAAACTAACTTCTAGTAAGATAATGACCTGAATATAGGTAAAAGACAATGGAAATATAGTTTGGGTTGATTTTACACACATATTCAGTAAAACCTAAGATTTCACCAGCATTTCCATGAAGTAGATCAAATATTTTGGATGTGAAAAGGTTTTTCATCATTGGAAAAAGATATTTCAAGATCAGTTACAAGTAATAATGAAAACAAAATCAGATCAAAGGGGTAGAAAGATGAAAGAGGTTTTCAGTTGTAGGAGATTGAATTTCAAGTGGACACATGTCAGGCAAATATTAGATCCGAGAATTCATCTTCTCCTATATCTTTCTTTCTTTCTTCCATTTTAAGGGTTGGTAGTTTGCTCTGGGTAATACCAGTAGGGTTCCAGTGTTTTATTGTGAAACCATTTCTTCAATAGAATTCTCTTGTATGAACAACATTAGGAAGGATAATATAGATAGTTTAGATCTGATAGGTTGTTTCATGTTTTCATTTCATGCATATGAATGTATAATTTCAAGGAAGTTAATACCAAGAACAAAAGATGATTGAGTTTCATCTTGAATCTTCTCTCCTTTATCAATGATCTTTAATGTTTTATAATCTTTGACATAGAGCTTAGGTTGTAATTTTAGTCCCTTAAAGTTGTATGTTATTTCATTGTTGCATATAACTAAAAAGGTTATGTAAATTCTTTAGGTAAATCAATAGGATTGTAAGGTTACTGATGGGGATATAATGTAAGAATGAGGTTCAGATTGAGCATAGATGTGCATTTCCAAGTTAAATGGATAGATAAGATATCTGAAGAGAAAAATAGGTATCAGCTATCCATATGTGTGTTTTTGATTCATAGATTTTCCCAATGGTTAAGGCACTGATCAGTTAATGGATCATTAGTTCTTACTGCTGCATATTTGAGGTTTTGTAGAATTCAACATTATTAATCAAATGTGTTTTACCCTTTTATGTTGAAGAGCTATCAAATTTTAACCCTCACTCAACTTGTGCATTTTGAAATGTCCCCTTTTTTGATTTGATATGGTATTTCAAACCTCTAATCAGATTTTCAAAATCAAACAACTGCTATCACAAAGATCCACCAAATTTCTCAAGAAACCCCAAATCGGGTATGCCAAAAATAGTGCCAAAAAGCTTCACAGCTTCACCTGTTATTAATAAATCTGAAAGTGGAATTTTTTATAGAAATTTCAGCAGCATAACAGCCTACAAAATGACATTTCCAGATCTATATATCCTTTACACAACAGCTCACAAATGTAGGACAAAAACTATGCTCATCGGGCTCCCGAAATTAACACAAAATGCCAGGAAACACCACAAAAACACTAATAAACTATCTCAGAAGTTTAATCACATCCCAATACATATATTCAGCTCTATTTTAACACCTTAAAGTCTAAAATACAGCAGCAACCCAAACTGATATGAAATACTCAATTGGAAACACCAAACTCATACCAAAAACACACCCAAAAACCCACAAAGCTACACTGTTCAGCACAAAGGCAAACTCTGTATGAGCATGCACATGGAATGGCTTCAAACTCCTGTCCTTAGCCTTCCTAGAAACCTGCAAACTCCCATTCTTGGGTCTCCCTAGAAACCTGCAAACTCCCGTTCTTGGGTCTCCTTCTCCACAGGTTTGGCAGCCTCTGAAGAATAACAAAGAATGAGCGAAAATCAAGTCTGGAAATCCCAAAATGCCTCCAAAACCCCTTAAAAGAGGGCATAACTGTAACTCACTTCCAAGAGAGGTTAATGAAGCATATTTTAATAATAATTTTCATTTATTAGTCCAACGGTTTCCAAAGATTAACCCCCTTTTTTCGAAACTTCACTTTTTTGGGCCTGCCTGCCTTAGCAAAGATTATTATTTTTTAATTATTTGAAAAGGGGACATGAAAAGTCCTCCCCTCCCAAAAATCGCTTTTCCTCAAGCAATGGCTGAACAATAAACCAATCAATCCACCTAGATCCCAAATGTAGTCATGAACTATACTACTACCAATTAACACAGGCTCCTGCAATATCCTCTGCAATATGACCAAGATGAATCCATAATCAAACTGACAATTATAGCTCAACCAAACTCCAAAATCACCACTACCACAGTCAAAAACCCATGAGACACAAACTCTTAGAACATTAGAACTCAAGTAAAGTGGACAAATCAAACTGCCAACACCATAAATACCATCAACGCATCCCACTGGCCTATACGGAATGTACAATCCAACTCTGCAACAATGGTGAATGCTCTCAAATGAAACTATACCAAGTATGGAGAATCCACACACTATACAACTCCTGTAGTCAACACAACTCTGTAGATCATCGACCACTGTCTCATAACCATAACTCCAATGCACCCTTGATGGTGAAAAGCCATCACAAGATGAACAACAAGAAATGGAACCCAAACTAAATTTTCCTACCATCAACTCCTCAACACAAGGATCAATTGCTAACTGATGTACATACCCTGCTGAAGCATCACTCCAAAACTCTTGCTCTAAGTCATGTATTATCAAGCTATCAACTGCAGGACCTATCACCATGTCGTTCCCATCACAACTCTCATCCCGAGGCATCAAACTATTCCATAACTGATGATAAGCACTAGGAACCAAAGTACATCTTTGTATCAAAATGTCATTAACATGGTCATCAAAGGTAAATTGATGAGCATACCTCACAGTGTAATGCTGATAGAATGTGCCAATCTCAGTCAGTGGCTCAGACTGTAATCTAGATGAAACTAACTGCAATTTATCATTAACCATGTTGGAATTGACTACTATCTCTGAAGATATCACCAAGGGAGTAGTATTACTAGTAGGAACCATGCCAACTATCAACTCACCAACATCACACATGCTCTTTGATACATCTCTAGTCTCTGTGCCATCAGTACTAGAGGCCACCACCATGTCAGGCATACAACAATCTGCTACAAAATCCAACTCAACTGAACCTAACTCTAGTGGGAATGAACCTGATATGCCAATGTTACTATCAAGGATGGATGCATTCCCATCTCCACTATCTCTGAAAATCTCGGCCATGGACATCCTCGGATCACCAAACACCATAGCTTGTGACTGTATAAAATCAGGTAAAGACTGTAGCCACTCTAACTCCATGGTCACCTTAGCCAAATGAAACTGTGACTTCTTGAAAGCCAACTGTGTACTCTCAAGAATCTCAGAAGTCACCTCAAGTTTCTCAATAAGCTCACTCACCTCATCTTCCTTGGCCAACAATGCATCATATGCTGTACTGCCCCACTCCATAAGATAATCTCTGTCAGCTACCAAATGCATATAATTCTATCTCAAAATATGAATAGGCTCCCATAAAGAGTGGATCTCTGTCAAGGAAAGATAACTGCCTTCCTGCTGATCACTAGTAGGAGAACCCCATCCATAAACTTCTAACAACTAACGAGCAGCATCAAAATGCTGGCAAGCGATAGCAATGTCTTGGTCACTAACTCTTAACTGATTAGGCACATGATGGCACTGGCTTGACTGTCTCCTACAAACCTCCTCTGATGCACTGTCTAAAGGAGTATCCTCAAAGTCACTAGTCTCTAGAGTATTACAATCCATACCTTGTGAATTAAATCTAAAGCTCATATCAACATACGAAGTATCAAAAACATTAGCACTGCTGTCCAACTCCTCTGTACCCAAGGAAACTAAGTCTTCAAAACTTCCCACTACATCCTCCTGGATGTCATCAATGCCAATATGATGCTGGGACTCATCTATACACACTGCCAAATATGAAATATCATCAACACATTCCAGCAAGTATGGTCGACTAGATATATGAACAAAGCCCAACATCGGTGTATAAAAACTAATACAAACATCGGATAAGCTCCTGGCATAAGAAAAGACAATACCATACAATCTTCTAATCAAATCCATGGTAGCACCCAAACAATCACTGCTACCAAAAAGTGTTAATGATTTACAGTCAACTGAACCCCAAATGCCAATATAAGAATCTCGAGTCCATATCTGTAAACTAGAATTAGCTGGTAACTCAAGCAAAATCTTGACTTGAGTAATATGACCAATACCAACTAACTCCACATACTTGTCATGATGAGATAATGTAGTGACAATACTATCTTCACACACCTTCAGCTGGCGGGATAAATCATGTGAAGTACTACTAGCCTCAACCTCATGTGACGAAGCATCTAACTGTGCCTGGTACTCTCTCTCATAAAAGTCATGAATGATCAATGTCTGCTCATCTACACCAGGCATCTCACCATCATGCACAACAACATTCTCATAATCATCATCCTTGAGGTCAAATCTATCTATCACTCTTTGACTAAAATCATCAAATGTAGTTACCTGATCATGACCTTGAGTAGTCATTCCATGATACCACCAATCATAGGCTGCATCTTCCAAGTGTAGACTTGCAATTTGAACAACATCACTCTCCTTCATGGGGTTAAGTGTGAAGAAGGTCTGTAATTTTTGTAGCCATGCTCTAGCTGAAATTTTATTTGTTCCATCAAAAGTAGGTGCTATAAACTTGCTTATTTTATTTTTGAGCTCTCTTCCACTTATGTCATGCTCCCTTCTATATTCTTTCTTGGGCATCAAAGTGTTCATCATATCCACATATTCTCTAAAAGGAACTGAACTACGAAAGTCATCATCTAAGCCATTATAAGTAGCTCTTAATGTAATCAAGTTACCTGTAACCTCTTCCATAGGATTAATGGCTGGATTTGGTACTGGTGGCTCATCTGCAGGAAAGAAAATAGTTTTGGTTGATTTAGATGGTGTGGATTTCAGATTTCTTGGCTCCTCTAAAGTGCTCCCTTTCTCATTAATAGATGCAACTCCTTGTAGTTTTTCTGTCAATATTCGCAAAGCCTCTCTAGTTTCTGCCAAACTATCCACTGTTTGCTTCTGAGTGTTTTGGATGTCTTGGAAGAGTTTCTTTGCCATCTCATCTAGATCAGCCATACTTTTCCCTTCCTTGGATTTTGTACTTTTACTTTCAACTGGAGGTTTGATCAAAATTTCTTTATTCTTTTCTCGCTGCAAATATCTTTTTTCTCTTTCACTTAGTTGCATGCAACCATAAATTTTGACATGCAGCTGATTAGAAGCAACATGCAACCACCAAATTCACCAAGAACTAACATGCATATGATTAGAAGTAGAATGAAACCATAAATTTTGACATGCAAGATTTGGGTAGTTATCAAAACTGACATACAAGATCTGGGTAGTTGTCAAAACTAACATGCAAGATCTGGGTAGTTGTCAAAACTGACATGCAAGATCTAGGTAGTTGTCAAAAATGACATGCAAACTTCTACAACCACCAAATTCACCAAGAAATAACATGAAAATTATTAGAAGTAGAATGTAACCATAAATTTTAACATGGATCTTATTAGAAGAAACATGCAATCATAAATTATGACATGCAAAATCTGGGTAGTTGTCAAAACTGACATGCAAGATCTGGGTAGTTGTCAAAACTGACCTACAACTTCTACAAACCCTCAGGTTGGCAAGATCATGGCTCTAATACAACTGAAATGTCCCCTTTTCTGATTTGATATGGTATTTCACACCTCTAATCAGATTTTCAAAATCAAACAACTGCTATCACAAAGATCCACCAAATTTCTCAAGAAACCCCAAATCGGGTATGCCAAAAATAGTGCCAAAAAGCTTCACAGCTTCACCTGTTATTAATAAATCTGAAAGTGGAAATTTTTACAGAAAGTTCAGCAACATAACAGCCTATGAAATGAAGTTTCTAGATCTATATAGCCTTTACACAACATCTCACAAATGTAAGACAAAAACTATGCTCATCGGGCTCCTGAAATTAACACAAAATGCTCAGAAACACCACAAAAACACTAATAAACTATCTCAGAATTTTAATCACATCCCAATACATATATTCAGCTCTATTTTAACACCTTAAAGTCTGAAATACAACAGCAACCCAAACTGATATGAAATACTCAATTGGAAACACCAAACTCATACCAAAAACACACCCAAAAACCCACAAATCTACACTGTTTAGCACAAAGGCAAACTCTGTATGAGCATGCACATGGAATGGCTTCAAACTCCCATCATTATCCTTCCTAGAAACCTGCAAACTCCCATTCTTGGGTCTCCCTGGAAACATACAAACTCCCGTTCTTGGGTCTCCTTCTCCACAGGTTTGGCAGCCTCTGAAGAATAACAAAGAATGAGCGAAAATCAAGTCTGGAAATCCCAAAATGCCTCCAAAACCCCTTAAAAGAGGGCATAACTATAACTCACGTCCAAGAGAGGTTAATGAAGCATATTTTAATAATAATTTTCATTTATTAGTCCAACGGTTTCCAAAGATTAACCCCCTTTTTTCGAAACTTCACTTTCTTGGGCCTACCTGCCTTAGCAAAGATTATTATTTTTTAATTATTTCAAAAGGGGACATGACACATTTCATAGAATTTTAATTAGCTATTGCACTTCTTTGTTACTGCATAAGGCTTTAGGAGATATAAGGGGTTTTCATCTTCTTAATAGATTTAGGGATATGTTTTGCACTGGTATGATATCAATTAAATCTGAGGTCTACCTACCTAAGTCTTGCAGAGCCTAAAGTAGAAGAAGGGTCATGCCTTATAGTTGGCCCAAGACTGTAGTCAGGTGCATTCATCATAGGAATTTGCTAGCCTTAGATGCATTGGTTTATTTTCTTGTTTATTTACAAAATTGTTAAATTAGCAGCCAACAAAATGGTGACTCTACTGGGGATGTATTGAATCTAAATGGTAGACAAACCTTGAGAATTTGAAAAAGGAGATTCAATACAACAGGAGAAGTGCATGGAAAAAATTGCAGCAGTAAGTTTCTGATGTTCTTTCCAATTTTCTTACTCCAAATCATGCACCTCAGTGAAGTTTTATCCATTTGCAGTAGCAGCTTTGAGGTTGAATGCAAATTGTGTTGTTCTTAAGTTTCATTTTCAATCAATTCAACAAGATCTTGTTTTCAAAGTGTTATTGTAATCTTAGAGTTAGAATTGATCAAAAGTGTTTTCTCTCTTCTAAGTGTTTAATGATTTGCAAGTTTTACAAGTTGAAAATATAGCTCAGGTCTATCATGTTATAAATGATTTTTAAAAAATATTTCTCACAATTGTGAGTGGTGACTCTCTAAGGGATCTCTATACTAGTGCAGATTGGTTATATGTATAAATATTTTCAAATAGTTTTCAGCTAAATTAGGCAGATCTAAAAGTTATGTTAAGTTGTGAGCAATAAGAGAGATATACGATGTTCCTAACTAATAATTTTTAAAGTGTTGTGTTGATTTTCTATTATAAGAAATTGAAGTGTAAAAATTGAATCAAAATAGTGATTATTTTATTCCTCTTGCAAAGAGGTGGCGGCTCTACAAAGTTTGATCAATGGTATAAAGGATTTGTAGTCTTGTACCTATGCCAAATTAGGAGATCGAAGTTTATTAGCAACACATAAAGGTATTTTAGTTTTCATGTCTTTGTCATTCATGAAAGTTAAATGGTAGAAATGGATGCCTCCATCTAGTGGTTTTAGCACTAAGAAAACAAAGGTAGGAGTTTTTAAAATTTTGAAAGATGGATTCTAAGTCTAGGTCTGAAAATGATGTGCCAACTCCTAAAAGTGTTCGTGCAAATATTGCTAGATTGAAAAGAAAGATTCATGATAAGACTGTCTTAATGCTAAGAAGTACAATTGGTGATATTAAGGGTCTTAGTGGATTTCAAATTTATATGAAGCTCAAATTAGTAGTTATGAATCTTGACAAGCTTTTCAAACCTGATGAGTCTTCAGGGCCAGTGGTATGCTTAGAAGTTTTTATGCCACATTCGATTGATTGGCCAACCAAGATAAGATTAGATAAGATGTGTGAAATCCAAGATTTTATCATGGAGATTGAAAATGCTTTAAATGCTAATGAATCAAATGATAGTGAAAATGAATATGCTACAAATAATGGTGAATGCAATAAGTCCATTGAAAATGATGTTAAAGATAAAGAGTCTCAATTTTATGAATTAGAGAATAGTAATCAACAATTTGATAATGTGCATAATGTGGATTCATCTTCTTATGATACTGAATATAAAGAAGAGGAATCGTGTGACAGTCGTAATAGTCTTCCTTCTAGTGATGAATGTGAATGTGTTACGATGTGGGTTGTTGAGGTGTTGTCTATAGAAGAAGATGTATGTGATTATCGGAATGTTGATTTTTTAGAATATGTTACTAATAAGTGTTATGTTGTAAATGTGCCAAGCTATCCAGATAATAATCATAGCCAAGGAAAAGAAACTAGGGATGAAATCTTATTAAGTGTTGATGAGATTTCCAATTTGTTGGCTCATGACTATGAAAGGTACGCTAACCAATCTAAGATGCTTGTGTTTTGACACGTTATGCGGATTCATGTAGTGAAGTCATTTCCCCTAAATTTGATGTTGAAGAAAATGTATTTTGAGGATTATGCTATGTTGAATTTGGGGAGTGTATGTGATGATAATAGCATACATGACGATTTCTATGTTGAGAAGGAAGATATAGAGATAAGGTTTGTTGCTGGTTCATGGTTTTCTTCTTTTCATAAGGATGAGATATCTGTTGATAGCTCATATGATGAGGAAAGAAATACTAATGAAGTGATTTATCCTTGTAAGTTATTTAAAGAAAAAATTGATATCAATCAAAATGTCATTAGAAGGAAATTTCATGATAATTCTTGTGATTTGGGATCTAATAATTTGTTGGAATATGAAGACAATGTAGCATATATTCAGTTTGACATGTGGTGTACTGATGTTGCAAATGAGGATAAATTAGAGTTTATATACTGTTCATATATGGATGCACAAGGTGAGTTACAATTTGATCCATGTAACTCATTGCATGAAGTTGAATATGAGCACTTTGTGTTTCTAGTTGAAAGAATCCATGATTTAGTCAATAGCGATTGGTTTCAGTGTGATATCAGTTGTTATGATCATGTCGATTCATTTTTTCATAGTGAGAAAGATGAAAAAGGTATGTCTAATTTTTATACGCACTATGAAGATGATGATAGTTGTGTTTTCCCTAATGAGCTAATTGTGAATATTGATATGTTGGGTGAAACAAATGAGAATGAGAATTTCAATTTACCTAAGGAGAATGTAAATGAAAATCAAGTATATGATATAGGTAAGGAGTTCTAAAACTTTTCAGTGGCCCAGGGCCATCGCTTGTACATAATAGGTGGTAGTTTTCCTTGCTTTCAATAAAGTTGTTCAAGAGAAGTTTTTGAAGTCAAGTGTCTGGTTTGCATCTCCTAGAGATCTAAAATATTACCATGGGCACAAAGGGCATGCATCCCCAGACAGAGCCACTATTGGGACTAAAAATTGCATGATCAATTTTGAGTACCATTGAGAAAATTGAACCCTATAAATGTTTTTTAATAAGTTTCTATCCAGCTATACATTTGAGGCCCATGAGGTGCTTAATGTTTCTAACACCTTGCATTTAGGGTGTTTAAGTATTCCATGATGGTAAATTGACATTCAGAGTCATTTGGTGAAGTCCTATTTTGAGCAAATTCCAAATCTGCATTTTACCATAAATGTCAAACAACGACAGGAGGCCATGTTTGCAATTGAATATCTTGCACCTAGAAATGTTTTGTGATTTTCCACTTTGGGAATATCTAGTGTCCATACCCAAGAACCTATGTTTTAAATTTCAAGTCATTTCAAGTTCATTTGACTAGGTTTTGAATCCCTCAAAGTTGGTAGTTTACTATTTTCATGCTGATGCACATTGCACACATTTCTGGGAAGCTTTGTTTGATGTGTTATAATTTTGACCCAGTTGACCGAAATGATAAAATTCCTTTTACATTGCATTATAGACATCAGGGACTTTTTATGTTTCAAGTTTAAGCTTATGAAGAATCTATTTGATCAATTTTCAAATGTGATTCCAAATAGAATTTTGAATATGATTGATTGGAACCCCTATTCATGATGTTATAACTCCTAATCTATGATTGGTAGGAATGAATGGATTGTACCACTATATTCTCCTCTGAAATACTTCAAGTGTTCCGATTTTCAAGTCTTGATGAATCCATGTGCACACTTTTCCAGGTCAATTCCATTCACAAAAATCAATTTTCTATCGTTGTTTCCAGTTTGTAAAATCTAAGTAGCCCACTTTGTTTGATTTCTATTTGCGTCCTATTATTTTTCATGAGCCCAAATTGCAGATCCATATTCTCCTCGTGACAGAGAACCAATTTCCCAATTTTCATCTTCCGAAGTGTTCATTTGCCTAATTTTCAAAGCCAAATCTGAATGCAATTTAGTGTTTTCTTACAGGTAGTTCTAAGAGGTCAACTTTGACAGCAAATATCTTTTGACCTGAAATTTTCCATGAGACAAGATTTGACATGGTAAAAGTGTATGGGACAAAGAGTCAGTGTGCTAGTTTTTAGAGTCGAATAAGGTGTTCTGGTCAGTTTTTCAAGCTAGTCAAAGGACCATATGGCATTAAATTGATAGTTTTTAGGTAAGTGATAAAATGAGTTTTAATGAAATTTTAGTAATGGATTATGATTCAAATCAATGTCAAATGTTCTACGGATCATTTTTGTAGTTTAGTTGTTCAAAAATGATTTTTTTTTAGTTGGACCCACTTTAGTGGGCCTAACTAATTTGCATCAGATTGCTAAGAGATTGTGGATTGAGATTATTCAAGTGACATAATTTTTATTAAATTCTCTATGAACTTTAGGTCTTTGGAATTAGGGCATCGGTATTGATATTCTTGATTTATTGAGAGTTTTAGTTAAAGGAGGATCTCGTAATGGGTTTGACACATGAACCGTATTGATGAGGTTATAAGTGAATGCTCGATATGCTTTGTATGAGGAACATGATATAAGACATGATAAGGAAATAAATCACACACTATAGATATTAGATGTTAAAGAGAAAGTCTCAACATCCAAAAAATTGAGGATGAGTTTAGCAGAGAAAAGAGTGTTAGTGACAATTCTTTCTCTCCTTTTAGTGTACTAGTAGAGAAGTTAAAAGTGTGGGATTTAGAGCTAAGTCTACTATCTAGTGGCAAGGATACTCATGTTGATTGTTAGAATATTGAAGCTACTAATGCTCAGTGATTTTGTTGACAAGTCCACAATTTGAGCAGTATATGTATTCACTATGCCCCAAAGTGGTATTGAAGTAAATATTGAAGCAGTTGATCATATTTTTTCAGATGAATGTCCTTGACATGCTTAAGCTAACTGGCAGACAGGAAATGGTTGTTGGATGGTACCATTCACATCTTTGTTTTAGATGTTGGCTATCAGGTGTTGATGTCAACAGCTAGTAGAGCTTTACAACTCTCAATCCACAAGCTGTTGTTGTGGTGGTTGATCTTATTCATAGTGTAAAGGGAAAGGTTGTGATTGATGCATTCTACTTAATCAATCCACAAACTATGATGCTTGGGAAGAGTCTAGACAAATAGCTTTAAATTTTTGGGCATTTGAATAAACCACCAATTCAACTCGTGGCATGATAAGAGGCATCAAAAACCAGTCAAAAAGGAAGCTCTACTTTCAACACAGTCAAGAGGATCCACCCATGAAAAAAGGGGCAAGTTGCCCATGTGAGTTAAGAGAAAATCAGGGAGGCATCTCACAGCTGTAGTCCATGGCTTGGAAACCATGCCACATGCAATAGAGGGAGCTGCAGGTTATCAACACAAAGGAGACCCCACTATGGCAGGGGAGATCATGCAAACAGATCTGACACTGAAGAAAGCCCTAAGTAGTTGCATGTGAAGAATTTAAGGTGAAACACAAGTTAAGAAGTAACCCACATCTGGCAGAGTATCAACGTAAGCTGCAAGGGAGTAAAAGCATGCTATGCGTAGCAAATAAGGAGGAATCACACACTATGTAAAAGAGAAAGGAGCCTCACACATTGGGGGTAGTCTACAACCATAGCCAAGAACATAGTCAAAGATAAAAAGAGACCCTGCACAATTGAAAGAGTAGCTCACAATAGTTAAAGAGACGCCCATGCAAAGAAAATTCATTGAGATGCTCCAATGTAGGTGGCAGAGGAAGCTACTAATCATAAAGGAGAATAGGGTACGTTGAAGAAGAAGAGGCATCTACAACAACTAAGAACCCAAAGCTCATAGGAGGCATTGAAAATGAGTCCAGACACATTAAAAGTAATCCCTCTCAGTCTGAAGTATTAGAAACTCCACACTTGCAGATGTCAAGCATAGTAAACCATGCTTAATGAAAGAAAAGGAAGCTCATGCTACAATCAAAGAACAATGAAGCCACAGCCACATGATAAAATAGGGCAATCCTCAAAATTTTACAAGGAGTAGCCAATGCATAAAAAGATAGGGATTCACATAGGAAACGACTCACACATGATCGACATAAACTCACCCTGCTTGATAAGAGGATAAGGTGGCAAAGAGAAAAATTGTAAGAGAAAAATAAAATGACTTTAGTCCCACACGGCCCGTGTAGGGGTTTGTTCATCTTTTTAAATACAACTTCATACCATATGGCTAGTGTCTGAAGAAGGAGCCTTTTTAAAAGGCAAGGGCGCATGCCATGTTTTGGGCCCCATGCGTAAGTGCACATCACTTGGAGGGTAACCTAGTAAATATTTTGACTGAAGACACTGAGATGGTAATGTGGCAGAGACGGCATCAGATCATGCCACATGTCCATGTCCTATGGATAGCGCAAGGCCGCAAAAAGGAGTTGCATGAGGTTTACAAAGTGCAAGAAAGTGGGTTGTCAACATGTGTTAGTGTGTCCTATGCAAATGGTGATGTGGTACTTAGAAGAAAATTGAGATTGAGCCTCAAGATCATGACATGTGTCATGATCCGACCATCAGTGCATGCCCGCATTTCAGAGATGCAGACCTGTTACAAAATTCAAGTGAACTAGTCTGCAACACATGTGGCATCAGGCCCAAAATAGTTGGTGACATGGCAGATGATCAAATCAAGCATCCAATCAAATGCCCCCATGTGGCACCCAGTCAAAGCATGATTGACCCAAATTTCAAAAGGGCTGAAAATGATATTAAAAAGATGATAATTTTAAATCATTTTTCAAAATAAGGATGCACATTGAGTTTTTTAAATTCAGAAGGCTTAAATCTAAAGTTTTAACTTTAGAATATTTTAAAGTTTTGAAATTTTAATTTCAAAGTGCAGATATGAGCTTTGTAACAGAGGAGTATTTTTTGAAATGGCTTTCTGGAGGTTCCTGGTATGCGAATATAGTAGTATTATATACTGTCAAAATTAGAAGAAGCAAAATTTTTTGATGCTAAGGTTCTTTTTGCACAAAATGTCACTAGTTCAAGCTTTAGGAGTTTTTCTTCCAAACTCCTATCTTGCAACTGAATTCAGGTATCAACGTTCAAAACTAATTTTTGGTAAGATAATGACCTGAATATAGGTAAAAGACCATGGAAACATAGATTGGGTTGATTTTACTCACATATTTAGTAAAAATTGAGATTTCACTAGCATTTCCATGAAGTAGATCAGATATTTTGGATGCAAAAAGGTTTTTCATCATTGAGCAGAGATATTTGAAGATCAGTTACAAGTAATGATAAAAACAAAATCAGATCAAAGGGGTAGAAAGATGAAAGAGGTTTTCAATTGTAAGAGATTGAATTTCAAGTGGAAACATGTCAAGCAAAGATCAAATCAGAGAATTCATCTTCTCTTTCTTTATTTCCTCCATTGTAAGGGTTGGCAATTTGCTCTGGGTAATACCAACAGGGTTCCAGTGTTTTACTATGAAACCATTTCTTTAGTAGAATTCTCTTGTATGAACAACATTAGGAAGGATAATACATATAGTTCAGATCTATTAGGTTGTTTCATGTTTTCATTTCATGCAGATTAATGTAAAATTTCAAGGAAGTTAATACCAAGAATAGAAGATGATTGAGTTTCATCTTAAATCTTGTCTCCTTTATCAATTATCTTCAACATTTTATAATATTTGACATAGAGGTTAGGTTGTAATTGCAGTCTCTTAAGGATTATTTTATTTCATTATTTCTTATAACTCAAAGGGTTATGTAAATGCTTCATGGAAATCAACAGGGTTGTAAGGTTACTAATGGGGATATCATGTAAGAATGAGGTTCAGATTAAGCATAGATGTCCATTTACAAGTTAAATGGATAGATTAGATATTTGAAGATACAAATAGGTATCAGATATCCATATGTGTGTTTTTGATTCATATATTTACCCAATGGTTAAGGCACTGATCAGTTACAGGATCATTAGGTCTTACTACTACATATCTGAGGTTTTGCTAATTCAACGTTATTAATAAAATGTGTTTTACCCTTTTATGTTGAAGAGCTATCAAATTTTAACCCTCACTCAGCTTGTGCATTTCATAGAATTGTAATTAGCTACTGCACTTCTTTGTTACTACATAATGCTTTAGGAGATATAAGTGGTTTTCTTCTGCTTAATAGATTTAGAGATATGTTTTGCACTAGTACGATATCAATTGAATATGAGGTCTACCCATCTAAGTCTTGTAGAACCTAAAGTAGAAGAAGGGTCATGCCTTATAGTTGGCTCAAGACTGTAGTCAGGTGCATTCATCATTGGAATTTGCTAACCTTAGATGCATTGGTCTAGTTTCTTGGTTATTTACAAAACTGTTAAATCAGCATCCAACATTAGAATCTAAGTGTTTCAGAATAGTTGTAAAATCTACATCGTACATATTTACTCATAAGTTATATGCAATACAAATAAGTTTGGTTCTTATCTATTAGGGTCAACCTTCTACTTAGATTTTCACTAATTAAGGTAATTGTTATAGCATTCATAAAATAATCAAAAACTCAAAAACTAGTACCAAAAGAACCACATTGGAAGCATTTCTTTAATGTACTCTCCATGTTTATTTTGTGGTATCAATTTTCTGTTACAATCTCCTAACCTTGCTATATGAAGCTTATTTAAAAAATTTCCTAATATGAAAGATATCCAGCCTAACAACAAGATAGTCTAAACAAGTAAAACTTAAGAGTAGTAATGGAATCATGCTACACAAGTAATATCAAGAAAATAATCGGTCAACAAGACAACAAAAAAAAAATTCTCTTAGTTATCACTTTGGTATCACAGTTAGTTACATAGAAATAGTTAGGTACAACAAAAACAAAAAAATAGAATGGTTAATCCAACATTTAGTTACATATACTCATCAAGGTACAAGGATAAAACTATAAAGTCCATTGAAATGAATCAATGAATCACATCATCTTAGCTCATCTCTAGCATGGAAATTAGTCCAATTTCTAAAAGAGCATACATGTACTACCATCAAATCTCTAATGACTCATGTTATAAATACATATATTAAACTAATCACATAGGTAACCATGAAACTCTTTTCTAATCAATTAATATTCCAAGTATGTTATCATTATTTGAATTACTCTCATAAAACTTAGATACACAAGGTGTATATTTAAGTAACAATAATCTTTAGTTTTTATTATGAAAATGCTTGGTTTCATTCTTTAGTACAATAAATCTTGCTCTTACATCCTTATGCTTCTATATAGTATCACATAAATTTGATTGTACTAAGGTTGGTAACTAACATTTAACAAGTCTTAGAATCTAAGTGTTTTAGACTACTCCCAAATCTACAAAGTACATATTTACTCATATTTGTTATATGTAGTTCAAAGAAGTTTGGTTCCTATCTATTAGAGTCAACCTTCTACTTAGATGTTCCTTGGTTAATGTAATTGTTATAGCATTAATAAAATGGTCAAACACTCAAAAACTAGCACCAAAAGAGCTACAATGGAAGCATTGGTTTAATTTACTTTTCATGTTTATTTTGAGTTTGTTAGATATGTTTCATAATAACTAGGAGGGGGGTGAATCAATTATTCAAGGTCCAAATGTCCTAATAAAACTTTTTATCCAGTAAAGTGAGCTCATCAAATTGTTTATTTATCCAATTTTAAACTTTTCTATTTAGCAAGCTACTGTACATCAACATGCAAGCATAACACATAAAAAAATCATCACATAACATAGTGTTTAATTTGGAAAAAACCACTAGTAACATGCTACTCAATTCTCACTCTTTTAAAGTGATGCCCTATGAAAGGCTTGCCTTGTTAAAGGCTACAACACACTTTTAAATGTGACCTAGTTAGATTATTTAACCACCCTGTTAGAAGTGGGTCTAGTTAGAGGACTTTAGAACATTTAATTAGAATGCCACCCTATTAAAGGATTTACAAATGCTTATTAAACTAATGTAAGTCCATCAAATTTTACCCTAGCTGACACAATTGTTATAGAGTAACAACAAGGGCTTTTGACTTGATACAACTCATAACTTGACTTGTAGATTTTAGATCTTTGTTTAGCTCTTGTCTCTACAACTCTAACAGCTTGACCTTCTTTTCTTCTTGAGTCTTCATGCTTGATGTACTAGTGCAATCTCCTATATGACCTCTTATCAATGTAGAGTCTCTATGCCTTGTTCTTCTTTCTCTTCTCGATGTTTGCTTCTTCACACTCTTCAACCACCTTATAGTTTGGCACCTTAGCAAATCTCACTTCTTGGACTATGACTACTTAAATAGAAGTTTGGAAATTTTTTTTCCTACTCAATTCTTCCTTGCTTTAATTCTAGTTCAAGTGGATAAGGTAGGATTTATTGAATCTAACCCATATCTTGTTCCTTCTAGAATCATCATGAAATATCCTCTTGAATTCACTCAAAAATGGTTTACCTTAAATTTTGTGCCACCAATGCATCATCCTTATCCTTCATCTAGTTCACAAAATTCAAGGTAACAAACTTGTCAGCCCAGATTTGGCAAATCTTTGACTTTCCAAATAATGTTGCAACTCAACACTATTAAAATTCTAGTGCTTAGCACATACTGTGTTACTTGGGACCAACTACATTTTATTTATGCTTAGTACCTACTATGGTTTTACTTAGCATCCACTAGATATTTTGATGCTTGACACCTGTTACTTTTCTTGGATCCTTCTGTATCACTCGCCATACACTAGATTTTACTTTTTCTCTGCACTAACTAAAAATGTGCTTTGCATGAACTAACTTTCTTGGCACCATTGATGAACTTAGTTAAGCTTTGTAGAAAACTTTGCTACAACTTATTCTTCCATTGTTTCTAAGTGTGTCGAACCTTTGTATCTTCAAGTATATTATCAATACATCATTTTATCATTGTCTTAACTAATCCTTGTACTTCATTACAAAACCTTAACTCAACCTTTCCCTTAGGTACTTTTGTTACATCTTGTTGATTAAATCCTCTTCATCAATCAACTAAGTGATAGTACTTGGATCTTATAAGCAATTTTCATTCCAATAAATATTAGGTTTGACATCAATGGAAAAAAATGATTGAAAACATTCTTTATCATCATCTACCTCTTTGCAAACAATCTTCTTCATTCTTCATCAATGATCTTTTCAATTAGATTTCCAACAATCTCTTTGTTTGGCATTGATGGCAAACCAAATTGATCAACTAAGTTATTAAAATGCTAATTATATTAAAATAGTAAGTCAAATACCAAAAAAGGAAAATTTATTTAAAACTATTTATTTTATCAACAACATAAACTAGCTTATGACTCCCTTCAAATTCTTTTTTGATAAACTATCTTCACCCTTTTTTTTTTTTTGCTATTCCTCTAATTGATTCTTGTATGTACTATTTTGTCTTCTCCCTCTAAGCTACTATTTCTTTTTTGGTTGTTTTCTGCAAGTCTCCTTGAACATTCTTTTTCTCTCTCTTTTGTATGGCTTACCACTATTTACTTTGATCTTGTCCTACTCTTGACTCCTTCTTACATTATTTCTCCCTCTGCATGTAGTGATCATTCTACTATTTCTCCTTTTGTTTTGATCATTTCTTTTTTTATTTCTCCCTGTTTGACAACAATGCCAATGACAAATTATCTCAACATCTTATCATGTAGGTATATCATTTGTAGGTACTCCAATTTCTCCCTCTATCACCTTTCTTGTGACTTTTTTGGAATTTCATTACTTTTATTACTTTAGGAAAAACCCTAAAGTAAGTATTCTCAACATCAATGTTGTGGTGTTTCAACAATCAACTCATTTTATGTAGGGTAGTCTTGCTTTTGCTCAAATAGCCTTAGATAGGGGTATCACCCCTAACTTACCTCTAAGATACTCAAAAACATCTTTAGGTAGTGCTTTTGTGAAAGTGTCAACAATTTGTTCCTTTGAGCTGATGTATTCCATCCTCACTTTCTTATCTTCCACCAATTCTCTTTCATAGTGATACTTAATTGCAATATGCTTTGTTTTGCCATGCATCACAAGATTCTTAGATATGTTGATGGAACCTATGTTATCACAATAGAGTATTCCAAGTTCAACTACCTCTACCTTCATACCTTGCAATAGATATTTGATCCATACAATATTAGTGTAGTTGATAGTAGCTACAACATACTCAAATTTTGTTGTGGATTGTGAGGTACAACTTTTCTTTTTGCTAGTAACCAATCTTTTACCCATGAAAAGTGCTCCTCCACTGGTGCTTCTTCTGTCATCTATATTACCTCCCCAGTCTACATTAGTATAGGCTTTCAACTCAAGCTTTTCACTCCTCCTATAGTACAAGCCAAAGTCATTAGTTCCTTTTAGGCACCTCAGTATTCTCTTTACTGCCATCAAATGATTTTCTCTTGCATTCACAAAAAATCTTGCCAATATTCCAAAAGATAACACAATATCTAGTCTACTATGCACAACATACTGTAAATTTCCAACCATTCATCTATACATTGTTTGGTTTACTTTAGTTGACTCATCACTCTTGGATAACTTATGTCCTATTACCATTTGTGTACTAACTAGTTTTGAATCTTCTAGGCCAAATGTCTTGAGTATCTCCATGATGTATTTTGATTGGGTCACAAATATGCCATGCTTCAGTTGATGTACTTGCAATCCAACAAAGAATTTGATTTCTCCAAACATTGACATCTCAAACTCATGTTCATCTGATCTAGAAAAATCTTTGCATAGGGCATTTTTCCCTCCAAATATTATATCATCAACAAATATTTTAGATATCAAAATGTATTTACCATTTTCTGCATTGATATATAGGTTACTATTGTCATCTATTATCTCAAATCCTATCCTCACAAGATATTTTTGAAGTCTCTCATACCATGTTCTAGGTTCTTGCTTCAAACCATAGAGTGCTTTATGTAGTTTGCAAACCATATCTTTGTTGTTGTCATGAACAAATCCCTCTAGTTGTTCTGTGTAGACTTCCTCTTCTAGTATACCATTCAGAAAAGTAGGCTTTACATCCATTTGGTAGACTTTAAAACATTTGTAGGCAGCATATGCAAGTACTATTCTCACTCCTTCCATTCTTACAATAGGGGAAAAAGTTTCCCCATAATCTAGTCCTTCTTCTTGTGCATAACCTTTGTAGACTAGTCTAGCCTTTTTTCTTGTTATCTCACCATTCTCATCAAGTTTGTTCCTAAACATTCATTTGGTACCAATTACATTGTTATCAATTAGTCTAGGAACTAGTGTGTAGGTTTTGTTCTTCTCAGTTTGATCTATCTCCTCTTCTATAGCTTTACACCAATTATCATCTTCCAATGCATCCTTCACTATTTTGGGTTCAATCTTGCTCAACGGACATGATTTACACCTTAGTCTTTTCCTTTTCATTGGTCTAGAATCCTTGTCACCAATGATTTGTTCTATAGGGTGATGTCTTCTTACATACTTGGATAGTCTATGTTTTGTTCTTGATTCCATGTTTGGTCTTTTAGCTTTAGAGTCACTATACACATCTCTTTTTGGTATTTCTCCATCTCTTTTATGTGTAATAGTTTAATAATAAAAGTGTACATTTTCTTCATTTTGTAACTTGACTTCTGATTGTAGCTTGGCATTCACTAGTTGTGACTCAGCTAATACTATAATTTTTTGTTGATACCCAACTTGATTTCCATTGGCAGCTTCATCTTTATTAGGCATTGCTTCATAGATGTATGCAAAAGATCTATAATCTTATGATTTCTTAGATTCATCAATTTTGACATCTGCGTGCTCATCAAAATTTACATTTTTACTCTCCAAAATGTTGTTAGTATTAGTATTCAAACACTTATATGCTTTAGTTCTAGTGGATTATGCAAGGAATATGCCTTCATCACTTTTTCATCAAAGCTTGCCATTTCTAGAGTCTTCAAGAATATAGCATTTAGAACCAAACACTTTGAAATATTTTACATTAGGTGAGTGACCATACCATAGTTTAAAAGGTGCAAACACTAGTACTAACAAGTTCTCTCCAATACTTTAGAGCTACATTCTTTTCCATCATTAATGTTCTTACACAGTCTATCATTGATCTATTGCTTCTTTTTGCAATGCCATTTACTGGGGGAGTTCCTTGTACTAATGTTTGTCTCTTGATTCCTTTATCATTTCAAAATGCCTCAAACTCTTTTGATGTAAAATGTCCTCCTCTTTCTAGTCTCAGACACTTTAGAATCTTTCCTGTTTCTTTCTCAACTCTAGCTGAATACCACTTAATAATTTGAAGTGCATCATATTTTTTCTTCAAGAACATGATATTCATCATCCTAGAGTAGTCATCCACAAACAACATTATATATCTATCTCCCTTGTAACTTTATACTTCTATTGGGCCACATATGTCTATGTGGACTAGCTCTAATATTTCTTTGCAAGTGTAGTTTTTTTTTCTTTTGAAACTAGACTTAGTCATATTTCTTAGTTGAAATTGTTTGCACATTTTATTCTTAGGCTTTTTCAGTTTAGGCAACCATCTGAATTTCTTCATTTTATTGATGTTTACCAAATTATCAAGGTTGATATGACACAACCTTTCATGCCATAGCCACACATCATCAATTTTTACAATAAGATAGGTTGCATCTTCCATATCTAGAAAAATAAGATTACTCCTACTTTGTTCTCCTTTTCCTATCAAATTTCCATCAATATTATAGATTTTGTTCATTTTGTTTCCAAATTCTACTTTGCAACATATATTGCCTAACTATGACACACTCAGTAGATTGTAGTTCAATCCCTCAACGTAGTATGCATTATTATATAAGATTTTCTCTATAATCTTAATAGCACCTTTTCCTTTGATTAGACATCGAGCATCACTTCCAAATCTAACACTATTTCCATCATATTGATTAATGTTAATAAAATTACTTTGATCTCCTATCATGTGATGTGAGCATCCACTATCTATGATCCACTTATCATTTTTTTTCACATAGGTAACTAGTGTTGTTGCCTCATCTTCATCTAATTCATCCTTCATGGCTACATAGACTACTTCATCATCATTTTCATTAGAATCCTCTTCAACAATGTAGCATCTTTTTCCTTTGTCCTTGTAATCTTTGCTATCATATTCTCTTTTGTTTTTGAACTTATTTCCTTCTTTGAAGTTCTTCTTCTGTATAGACCTTGCAAAAAGATGTCCTACTTCATTGCAATTAAAAAAAATGATAGGCAGCTTAACTTTAAATTTACCTTTGCTTCTGTGAAATCTTCTGGCCAATAATGCTTCCAATTGTTCCACATCTTCTTCATCTGTGCTACTATCACTAGATGCATATTTTGTCTATTTATTCTTCTTCTTTGATTTCATCTACTCAATATCTTGCAATGTTAGCTTTGCCTTGAAATTAGATTTAAGGTTCTCAAGTCTATAATTATCCAAATTGGACAACTCAAATGCAGTATGTCTTCCCACTATACCTTCCAAAGTTAGGGTGCTCATTAGTAGACATCTTGATTTTTGTATGGCTCAACCTCTAATAGTATAGATGGGGAGCAAGGTTCTTAGGTATTTACTATTAATAGTGTCATCTTCCAAATGACCACCCAAACTTCTTATTGTACTTACCACTTCTTTTATTCTAGAGGAATTTTGAGTAGCATTCTCACCTTCCTCCATCTTCCTATCATCAAAATTTCCTCTAAGACTTTCTCTTTTCTCTCTTTGAACATTATGATCTCCTCCATAGTGATTAGTCAAGGCTTTCCACATCTTTAATGCAAAATAACAACCCTTGGTGTCATCAAATTCATCATAGTTGAGTGCAAAGGCAATCTTGAACATTGGTTGATTATGCTCCTTCCTCTTATTCAAATCATCTACAATAAGGGCTCTAGCTAGATCTACATGTTCCACTTCAATTGAGGTTCTTACATAATCACCTATTGATCCAAGGTGAACTTTCATTAGGATTTTCTATGCAACAAAGTTATCTATGTTGAGCTTGGGAGCTTCTCTCTTGGACATCTTGATCTTCCTGCTTCTAGTACCTTTCAACTAAATTAGTAGATGTCTCTGATACTAATTTTTAGAAATGCTTAAGAATAACTAAGAGCAGGTGTGAATCAGCTATTAAAGCTCCAAATGTCTTAATAAAAAATTTTATTGAATAAAGTGATCTCATCAAACTATTCATTTATTGAAGCTTAAACTTGTATACTTAGCAAGTTACTATAAATCAACATGCAAGCATAACACATGAAAGATCAACACATAACATAGTGATTTATGTGGAAACTCAATTTGGGAAAAACCACCAGTAACATGCTACTCAATTCTCACTCTTTTAAAGTGATGCCTTCTGAAAGGCCTACCCTATTAAAGGCTATAACACACTGTTAAATGTGATTTGGTTAGAGGACTTAACAACCCTATTAGAAGTGGGCCTAGTTAAAAAGGAAGAAGAATTTTCAATACATCAAAAGAAGCATGTAAATTATAGTAAAACATTGGAACTCAGTGTTGCTGGAGATTGGAGGTTACTGATTTTCCTTGATGCCTTTCATTCTAAAACCTCTAACTAGTAGGCAAAGGTGGATGTGAGACATCTGCCAACATAATACTACTTTGTCTTTAACTTCAGCTTTGAGTAATAGATGTCAATCAGCCAATTTTCCTTAGATTCAAACAATGTTGGGCATGCTAGAAAATCTAATTCTTGTATAAGTCTCCAAATTTCCTCTTATGAATGGCTCTTTCCTATTCCCTTAACTTCATAACAATTTGTTTTTAATATCCCTTCCCTAGGGTAAAAACTGACCCTAATTACTCCCCTCCTCAAATATTGTAACTAACTTTTTAAAAATAATTGCATTTAAGGTAATCCTACTTAACAAATCTCATTTGAATGATCACAAATTCTAACAAGTATCTAGGTGGAAAAATGACTCATTTTAATTGGCATTAGAAATTTTTGGTTGTGAGATCCTCCCCTAGCATAGAAAATGCATCAACTTGATGTAGGTAAGAAAAAATCACAATCTCATACATAAAAATAAAAAATTATATACTTTAATGATCAATATTATAACTTCTATTATTCATAACAATGCACAAATTGACATTAAATCCTATGGAAAAAACTATCTTTCATTTACTCAAATAAAGTCAAATATTCATTTCATTAAATGAAATCTATATTTCATTAACACATTAACACATTAACTCTCATGGAACACTCTCCTTAAAGAAAAAATTTTCAACCAAAATTTTAACACTTATTTGAAATAAACAATTCTAGAGGAAAATAACATAGATTTTATAGAAGCACATGTCTAAGTAATCATTTCAAGAATATTTTCTACATGTGAATGTGTGAATTCCATTACCATCCTATAGTTTTACAATGTTACGCTACCTCTCTCCGATACTATTCCCCCTTTCTTATAATGTGTCATTCCCTCTGTTGCATTATAGGAACAACACAAAAGTATTAGTCCATCATATTTCATAAACCAAATCAAATATAAAATGGAACATCTAATCAAATATTTTTTTATGATTCTCAAAATTCTAGTAACATATTACCTCAAAATTTGATGATATCACACACATACCTATTCTTACTTATCATACCTTGGAATGCATGTATTTGACCCCACTAGTAGGTACTTCATATCAACTTCTTAGAATACTTATACATGTACACTCATAGTGAGTTTAGCTCATTCAAAATATCAATATCTCAAGGAGATCAATTCAAATATTAGGAGACAACAATTTTCCTTCAAATTAATAGCTTCTTACTCATCTTTTCATTATATCTTGAGCATGAGTAATGTTTATAATCAACCATACATACCATATGTACCATCTAACGTGTGTTGCTCACTAAGTGAGTACTCATCTAGATCAATAGGTCATTGTCCACAAAACATAATCACGTGATGCAATCCCATTAGATCTAATTCATCATCTTTTGATTCATCATTATGCATACAAATTCTTGTAGAAATTGACATACAGTATAAGTACATCATAATGCACAATATAGCTTAGAATTATCAATATACTTCTAATCAATAAGAAAAATAAATGGATGATATGAAGGCAACATAGTCAAATTCATCAACCCACATTGACTCAAAGTTCTACATTGATAGGTAATAAAACCAAATCCCACCCAAACATAGTGACCAAAGATCTAAGTTGAATATAAAATAAAAAAGTCTATGTTAAATAACATGTCGAGTAGGATCCTGAAACAGACAACTCAAGACAACCAAATCATTGATCATAATTCATTGACTAGGTTGACTAAAAAAATTTGTCAACAAATTTCTATAAAGTAGAAGTGACATGCATGGTGAATGATAACATATACATAACACCAATGCAAAAATATTATAAAAGTAGATAAAAGAAGGATCTATTCCCTTTTTGCATTCTCATAGGAAGACCATATCTGCATATACTTTCCACATAGGCCAAAAAGTCAAATCAAGTTAGTCAAAAGTTATCTATAAATAGTTGAGTCTACAAGTAGATATAATATCTTCCAATTAATTTGGAAACTTTGTTCTACTTTCCAATTTACATGCCAAAAAGTATAGGTATGATAAAAATAACATTTCATAACTAATTATTGACCAAATTATTAAACACAACATGTCATTAGATGACTATGCTATAAATGAAAATATTAGAAGAATTTCACCTACATGTACAACTTTATTATAACATATGTGAGAACCATGTCTTGCTAAGCAATTTCCACATTATCAATTGCAAGAAACATGAAACTAATCAAGAAAAACCATAGTTTGAATAGTAAACATCTATTTCATTATCATAATCAAGGATTAAAAAATAATTATCCATTTAATAATGTAACACATGACATTATCCAAGGATTTTGACCTACATGTCATCCATCAATCAAAACACATGATTTAATAAATACACAAAGCATAATTTAAACCATCATTCCTTAATGGCCATCATAGAAATTGCCAACCTACATGTTGGACATGGAGCAATAAGCACATCATACAAGTGCAATGTCATATACCATATGATCAGCACCATTAAGTAAATCATCTAGGTATGCTCACTAATCACTTGCAAGGATCAGTAAATCCAATTTTTATCAATTTAGTGACCTTAGGCCCTCAAGCCCATCTCATCACCATAGTATGCTTAACCAACATATAAGCACACATTGTGATGTAGGGCCTTCATACCATTAAATCATCACATAAAATATGGTTTGAGGCACTTTCCTGCCCAACCATGAAGCCTTATGCTTCCATGGGATTCTTCCTAACACATAGAATGCCTAACCCTACAAGGAAAAAATAATATAAAATTCACTTCCTTTGGATCCTACCTAACATGTAGAATTCCCAATCTGGAAATGCCCTCACAATACCCTAGGTACTTTGTATGGGATCCTACCTAACACATAGAATTCCCAACCTAACAATGCCCAATAGTGCAAAAAGGAAGGAGGTATCTAGAGTAGCCATGAAACATACTACTTCCTACATATGTCCAAGTAGCCATAATCATGGATGTGGTAGGGAGATGAAACATGGGAAAGAATATAAAATAACATATGCACATAGCTTTGGCCAAAGCTTTTTTGTAGTGCCAATATTACACTAGTAGGCAGGGTGGAAAATTAAAGCAACACTTCTACCCTTCCCTATTTTTCCATATTCAACACCCACACCAAAAGGTAGGATTTTCAAAGTAAAACAAAAAATAAAGTAAAATAAATGCAAAAGGAAGAATGGCATGTTCCTCACAATCTACTCCTGTCTACACCCTATCATTGTTTTACAAGTAACATCATGGATGCCATCACTTTCAAATAACATGACTAGCATCATCAAAATACACACACACACCCTAGCCACCTCAAGATCAAAGAAATCTTGAAACAAGATTCATAATTCTCAAGTCAAAGTGAAAAAAGGAGATACGAAACCAAAATAAAAGTGAACAAAAGTCATAGTAAATAGGTCACAAAATTGGTGGCTCAGTGGTCACAAAGAATATAAATTTTCATGCTAGTTCTTCATCACATCTAAGTTCAATGAAACTGAACAAAATGAAGTGAAAACCCATTTTACTTAAAGCATAATGACTCTTACTAGTCACCAAGAGGGAGTAGATGTTTAATGACACATTGCATTCAAGGGTCACTAAGAACATAACCAAACTTCACATGCATCACGTGCAAATTATCATGACAACCACACATTTCTAAATGCATAATGAAACATGAAATATTTTTTTCAATTAAATCCATGTCCTTTCTATTTATCATATTAGATTACTCAATGAACCAAATAAATATGGCATAAACATAATTCTTGCTCCACATGCTATTTACACAATTAAAGGCATTTTTAATTTCTATCACAAACCATGTCCTCATTTTGTAGACACTCACAACCTAATACAAAAGTTGACCATCATTTGACTATCTTATAGTTAACAAATTTTTTTCACTCTTCTTAATTCACACTTGCAAGAAACAAAAACTTTAGGTATAGTACTGAAATATGCATATTATAGCACTACATAATTTAAATTAAAATATAATCATAACCATATGAGATAGGATTATTACCAATCATTCCATAAACTTTCCATTTTTGAAAATCTTTAGAGGAATGCAATTTTAACTCAAAATTATGACATGCATAAGGAACATCATATCCTTCTATGTCAAAAGTAATCATAGCTAAGAGACACAACATGCAACCCATGTCATCATCTCATACAACGTAAAGTAAACTAGTTGACTTATAGTTCTGTGTGTAGCATAGTGAACTCAAGGCCAAAGTGTGGAACCAATAGCTGTAATACCATATGTAATGGCTATCCCTATAAACCCAATGCCACATCAATAGTCTTGATAAAATGCAAAAAAATTCAATGAGAGTCAAAGTTTTTTGAATATTGACTAGTCAACATTAGTTGATTAACTAACATTAACTTTACTAGAAATGATACATATACATATATGCTCAAAATCAAAAGAAACCATAATCTCATTACCAAAATATCAAGATGAACCATTTATGTTGACCTTATCATAGAAGCTCTAGAACCTATCTAAGAACAAGGGAAATAATATTGTAGGAGTGCTTTACTACCCTAGGATGAAGTTGTTAAGCTTACTTGGAATCTTTCTTCACATGAAAGATACCCAGCTTGACAACAAAATAGTCAAAACAAGTAAAACTTGGAGGATTAATTTAATTGTGCTACACAAGTACTATCAGGAACACTAATCAGTCAACAATACAACAAAAAAAACATTCTCTTAGTTAGCACTTAGGTATCATAGTCTCATCTCCAACATTTATGAAAAAAATATAACATGGTTAAACCAACATTGAGTTACATATACCCATAAAAACTTATAAGCATACAACTATAAAGTCCATTAACATGCATCAATGAATCACATCATCTTATCTCATGTCTAGCAATAAAATTTGTCCAATTTCCAAAAGAGAATACAAGTACTATCATCAAATCTCTAATGACTCATGTTATAAATACATATATTAAACTAATCCCATAGGTAACAATGGAACTCTTTTCCCATCAATTAATATTCCAAGTATGTTATCATATTTTTAATTACTCTCATAAAAAATAGATATAAAAGGTGTAAATTTAAGTACTGAGAATCATTAGTTTTTATTATGAAGATACTTTGTTTGATTCTTTAGCACAATACATCTTGCTCTTGCATCTTTATGCTTCTTTATAGTATTACATAAAGCTGGTTGTACTAAGGATGTTAATTGACATTTAACAAGAATTAGAATCTAAGTGTTTCAAAATAGTTATCAAATCTACAGAGTACATATTTACTCACATGTTATATGCAGTACAAAGAAGTTTGGTTCCTATCTGTTAGGGTCAACCTTCTACTTAGATGTTCCCTGGTTAAGGTAATTGTTATAACATTCATAAAACAATCAAAAACTCAAAAACTAGTACCAAAAAAGCCACAATGGAAGAATTTCTTTAATGTACTCTCCATGTTTATTTTGTGGTATCAATTTTGTGTTACAATCTCCTAACCCTGTTGTATTAAGTTTATTTTAAAAATTTCATCAAGGAACAATGAAATTGAAGATCCAACATATTTTATGTCTTATTTTTTCTACTATAGTCTATGTTTAGCATGTGAGTTCAACCATTCTCAAACTTGATCAAAAGGATTAGTTGTTTAACTAGTTTAATCAAAAGCTAGAAATAATATATGAGAAAAACAATGCTAATAATTACTAGAATCTCTAAGAAAGTAGGAAATACAATGTGACCATATAAGATCACAACACTACTTCCCAAGATGATAATAACAATAATGTTAGATATAAGAACAACCTTAATGGATAATGAACAAGCCCATAGTTCGGCAATACACTAGAACAATGACTCTAATGAAACAACTTAATTCAATAAAAGTCATCTTCAATCTATCTAATTAATTAGCATCCTATAGTTTTCTTGGAAGTTGCAATCTATTAATTATGATAAAAAGTCTTTGCAAGTAGTGAATCAACAAAACAATTTCCTCTACTATTTACAGTAATCCAATTCATTGGACAACTTCAATATTAATGGTAGTAGATAGAGGCAAGATTAATACTCTTTCTTGCTAGTTTATGAAGGTGGATCCTAAGTTTCAAGATTTTCATCATTTTCTGCTTTCAAGGTATAGGCTTTTAACCAAGACAGAAAGTTGTTGACATTATTCAACCTAAAACTCAGTACATACATTCCAATGTTTATCCCCAAGAATGAAAAGTGCTTCCCAGAATTAATAACAACACATTCTAATAACACAAGAAAAAAATATAATTTGGTTATGAAAATTCCCTATGGTTCTTTGATATACACATCAATTTCCAAAGCTAGAGAAATTAGTTTCAATAGAGAGTAGTTGCATGCCTTAAGGAAACCTCACTTGGAATTCAATGGGGAGAAAGAAAAGAGAAATTTCCACATAGTATCCATCCATGTGCCCAAAAAAATACAGGTGAAGAATGGAATACAAATAAGATCATTCCAAACTGGATCACACTCAGACATGATATTCGAGTTAATATCCATCAATGGACACACAATAACTTGGAGATCAGAAAGATCGGGAAAAAAAATGTTCAATCATTGCTAGAGCTAAAAAAATCACCCACCAGTCTTGGACCTTAAATCAATATAGTTACTTAACCACACTAATATATACATAACATTGAAAGATTAAAGGAGATGATTTTTAGGATTCAGTAGAAATGTTCAATGTCTATGCATAAGGTTTGAAAAGGAAGAAGAATTTTCAATTCATCAAAAGACACATGTACGTAATAATAAAAACATTAGAACCAAATATTTCTGGAGATTGGAGGTTATTGATTCTCCCTGGTGCCTTTCATTTGAAAACCTCTACCCAACAAGAAAAAGTGGATGTGACACAACTACCTCTACAATATAGCTTCATCTTCAACTTCAACTTTGAGAAAGAGATGTCAATCAACTAGTTTTCCATAGATTTGACAAATGCCAAATGTGCTATCAAATCTAATTCCTATATAAGTCACCAAATTTCATCTTATGAAAACCTCTTCCCCATTCCCCCAACTTCATAACTATTTCTTTTTTAATATCCCTTTCCTTGGGGAAAAAGTAACCCTGATTACTTCCCTCCCCAAATATTGGAACTAACTCTTTTTATATAATTTTATTTAAGGTAATCCTATTTAATAAATTTCTTTTGAAAGATAACAAATTCTAATAAGGGTCCAAGTGGCAAAATGACTCATTTTAATCAGCATTGCCAAAATTGGATTGTGACATTTTCTCACACTCCTTGTCAATCAAATTTACCAAAGTAAAATAAAATTTTTCTTATATCTCTTGCAGATTTATGGGTACTAATTTATCATTGTAGTTGTCTTCAATCAACCACTAAAAGATATTTTTGCAAATCTACAAATGAAAATTTCATTCTTAAACACTATTTTGAACTATTGTTAAATGATGAAGGGATTCATCTGTAAAGATGGAAATTATATTGGAAAGATAATGAAATGAAGTAAAGGTGGGAATTTTTTTTTTTTTTTCAGATGTGATTTATACTTAGGGAAGAGGGAGATGTGAAGATTCTAATAAATAAATATCTAGTGCTATCTGTAGTAAACCTTTTAAGCACATTATTTTTTACTCTTAAAAATGATGTGTAGATTGAACTCATTCTTGACATGATTTCTATTGCAATATAAAAGAAAAATATTGATTAGTTTTTAGCCAATTCCTCTTGATGAAGTGGAAGTAATGTTAAACAAGGGCTCTGTTAGAGATAGAGTCCCTCTCTTTTGGCTAGAAAAATTAAAGAATGTACTGGAACATAAAATAGGAACATGCTTAAATGACAAAACATAGAAGGAGATTTTAATTTTGTACTGAATAGTATACAAATAAATTGAATGGTAATCAAAAAAGTTTTTGTTGTAGTAATTTTTTAAAATAGATATTATTAACAAGATGCAAAATATGAATGGTTAAGGATTTTTTAAATTTTGATTGTTAAAAAAGCATAGATAGAGAAAGATAAAAATTTAATAACTACTTAGATATGATGGTAGAAAGCATAAAATTTTTCAACAAATCATAGATTACTTATGAAACATATGCTTCAGCATCATATTCATGGTCATACATAGTTATTTTAATCATGTAGTATAGTGATGAATCAAGATGAGGAGGAGGAGAATCTTGTTAAAAGAAATAGTTGGAATTGGAAAGTTTATTTTTCATCTACATATTTAGCTTAAATGAATATATATATATATATATATATATATAGTACAAAATTTATCAATTAACTATTAGTTAGATTGTAAAAGCTATGGACAGAACAAACACTCTACCCATCACATCTACAACCATCTTCATTTGAGGAACAAATATATCAGTCATATCATAGTAATGCAACGATGATTTTTGATATTTTGATACAAATGGCTTATTTCAATGAATTGTGAAAGATAAGTGCAATGGTCATCATATCAAATGTTGTTGAGTTGACCTGCATTGAATATAATAAATTAAAATTAAACTTTTCTAAACATTGTAAATATTATTATTTAATCCTTTCCTTTTTAAAATAAACAATGAAATAACAATGCTCAAAATTCAATGGTAAATGCAGTGAAATTGAAGATTGAATGACTAATGTATTGTAAATAAATCTAGTACAAACAAAGAAAGGCACAACATCAATCATAGCCCTCAAATGAACTACAAATATATGCCAAGAAAGCCACATTAAGCTTTCATGAGTTTCAAATCATTAATTGAAAAAGTAGTGTACATCAATTGTTGACGATTCAAAAGAGAGAAAATTTTCAATTGCATTTTCTTTTTATTTGAAAATCATTCAAGTGACAAGTAAAGGTCCATAACAGAGATTAGAAAACTTAAAATAAAGAGGCATTTTCTAGTGATATGTAGTAGTGACCTCTAATTGAGCTGTCATCTTGTATGAGCCCTACCTATTGTTCAAAACTTATAGTCAAGTCCATTAAAAAGAAAATTGACCAATTTTCACCAAAAGCACATGTATGAATTTTTCTAGAGCATTTAGGAGGAAATATTCATTTTCTCAATCTTGTACATATGAGAATGAATATGAGTGGCACTCTAGCTTGTTGAAAGAGAACATGTATAACATGTATGCATAGAACACATACAATTGACAACTTGGCCAAAGCATTTTTACACCAATTAATGATAGTCTTACAAAAATTATGAAGATATAAAATTCCGCCTTTCCAAAAAAAATGTTTCTCACATAAAATAAAAATTTAAAACAAATATTTTGATAAAATCCAATGCAATGTTAAGATGACATTTATTATTCTTATCTCTAGGCCGTAACTTGACCCCACTGTCTATGCACAACAAGTCATTCATAAAGAAAAAACATCTTTATAATGCAACATAAAATATCTCCATAATAGAATTGATATTGCATAATCATTAAAATTGCATATTCCCTATTATGATTGTAGAAATGTTGACTCTAAATCTAGACAATTGGTTAGCATTGTTCAATATATACCGAAACTTGTAACCTAGAAAAGAAAGCAAGTTATGTAATCATTATATTGTTACCTACAAAACAAAATAGAAAATAAAGTGAAAAGGCCAAGCTAAACAGAAGAAAAACACCCACTTAAAACTAGAAACATTGATAGCAAATAAGCTATATATATGTAAAAGATTGAAGAAGTCAGTTTGTTAATGATATTTGTAAAATTTTCAGCTAACATAATTTATTGTGTTAAATATGAATGGTAGATTTTGAGGAATAACCAATTTTGTAGTGGCATGATGCAGTGTCAAAGACATCAAATTAAAGAGGTTTGAAGCCATTTTATTTATGATAAATGACCAAACAAGAATGAAAGAATATTAATTATTTTCATTTTTAAATATTCAAAACCACTAGCTATAAATGCAACAACCAATCAAAATATAGCATATATATATATATAATGACAAACATTAAACATTCATTAATGTTTTTATATTTTCTTATTACCATAAACTTAGTGAAAACTATAGTCTCTTGCCTATAAGGTTGGGACTAATAAACAAACCTAATCTACTTCCCTCTTAGACACAATAATTAATTTGGTGAAATATAGGTGTTAACAATATCAAATGCCTTATCAATCAATTTTCTCCAAGGTACCTGAAATGATTCTTCCAACTCCTTCATATCTATGGGCACTACTTTCTCATACTCTCTACCTTTGGGTCCTCACAATGGAATAGCATGGTAGTGTTCCAAATTCACATACACAATTGTAGCTATGAAACTACTTTAAACTATTTAAAACCAAAAGTATATTTGTTCTTAAACTGGGAAAGAGATCAGCAAAATATTAAGACAAAGCATATTTTTCAATTGGGAGGTTTCAACATCTTGTCCATAGTGGGTTTCTATTCAGAGGAAAAAGGGAGATGGAGGATTTTAAAGGTACAACTCTAGTAATAGACCTAGTAAAAATTTGAGTGCACATCAATTTCTAATCCTAATAATTATGTGAGGATCTTACACCTTTTGTTTAAATACTTTTAATTTGCAATGTGAATGAAAAGAAGTTGTTACAAGGACTCATTTGATTGTATAGATGGTCATATTTTCACACTCCTTGTCAATATGTTATCTCAAAGGAATCTCAAATGTCCCTTCCATATTTTTTAGATCTTTATCATTTTCCAAAGAGAGTTCTTTAGTTAAATCTACTTTGAAATGAATTATAAGATTATCTATTTCTAGTTTCTAAAAAATTTCATAGCATGTAACATCTAAATAATTGTATTGTATGCATGGAGCACAATCACCATTTTTGATGCTTAACTAAACCCATATAATACAACCATAAAGTATACCTAAAAATCTTATGAGTTCATATAAGATAAAATAATGATTTTTGTGTTGCAATTATTGTAATGTTTGATAGACCATATCTTGTACCCCCTATAAGGAACACATGTTGTATCTTGATTAAGGCTTGTTATATATAAACCACAGTGTTTGAGTTGTATAGCTCCCACATTCATTTTGGAGAGTAGAAATGCATATAATACTATATTGGTCATCCATATTTGTGTGCCAATATAAACTATTTGTTGAAATATTTTATATCATACTTGTATGCACATGGTCATGATCATGGAAGAAGAACTTATCTGACCCATGATTGAGCAGGTTACACAAAGAGGACTGTTTATTTGGAAAAGTCTATAGTTTCTTGGTTTCCATATACACCTAATTGCTTTAGTCAAATTATTTTTGTTTGTAGATTTTCATATAAAATTAAGATAATCGACACTAATAATATGATCACAAAATATGAGACATTGAAGATAGGCATCGTGGTAAATATTTCACTTATAAGAACCAATCCTAGAAGAGAAGAGAAAATGATGGAAGTTTTCAGAAATGAGATAAGAAATTAGATCCAAATAATTTGGCTAAATCTAGGAGAAAAATTAAAGGATGTATCTAGATATATTCATAGAATATAAGTTGATACATTCTTCTTGAGGAGGAGCCATTGATGAGTGATTTGACACAAGTGGATAAGAGTAGTATACTTGATGTTACATTCTTTCTTGATTCTTTACATGTAAAGGAACTCATAGATCATATTAATGAGCTAGAGGATTACTTTGAGCTTGAAGATGTTAAAGATAGACATGGGATTAGAATACAACAAATTAAGTTCAAGAATCATGTTTTGTTATGGTAGAAAGAATTACACAATGGTAGGGAAGGTTCTGGTCAATCTAAGATAACAAGATAGATGATTATGATTTCTATTTTCAAGGCCAAGTTCATATTGGATGATTACCAAATTGATTTATTTAAGAGGTTGGAAAATATTAAGGAGTTCTACAAGATGAAAATGAGATCCTAGGATTTGAAATCATCAAAGGAAAAGGTGGCTGCATATGCTAATGCTCTAAGAAATATATTCAAAATAAAATATTTATCTTGAGGATTAGTATAATTGAGGATGCTTATAAAAAGGAATAAGATATGTTGAAGAGAAGATAAGTTACAGATAGGGTAAGGGATAAGCCAATTGTTGATAAATGAAATTATAAAGTTGTGACTAAAGAATATGTGTATAATAGATAATATTTTCAATGATGTTATGGTGACAAAGTAAAGTGATGGTTTTATTAAAATGGTGATCAAATATTATTTTTTCAGTGATATCAACTATAGATCTTGTGTTATTGGTCTATTTCCAAGTATAACTAAATCTTACAAAGAGAGTAGTGTGTATTATGTAGCTAGTGAAAAGAAGAATGAAAGCATAGTTGAGCTAATTGTTAATTGATGGAGCTACAAAGGATATATAAGATACTGGGAGTGGGTAGGGGGGTGAATAATAATCTTAAACCCTTTAGAATTTTCACCAATTCATTTACATCTATCAATAAACTTGTGCATGTAAAACTTTTAATGATCATTATTATAACATGTAAATCTAATGTATCACATGCATGGAAATAAATACATAGCATAGTATTTGTTACCCATTAACCCTCCAACGTGAAGGTAAAACTAGAGCAGAAATGATACCCAAAAATATTCACTACTATAGTAATAAAGTTTTTAGAAAATTTAGTCCACCAATATGATAGAGGGAGGGGGTGTGAATTAGTTACCCAACTAATACCACAATTAAAAACCTTATTAAAAATTAGTCATATGAGTAATAAAAAAAATTAAAAAAACAAGATACTCATGCACATTAATGCCAAATATGTTAACTAGGGAAAGCCCAGTGGGGATGGTACCCACAAGATGATGTACTAATATTAATACTCCTTGTTAGAGGATGGACCCTATTAGGAGTCAATAAAAAAATTTAATAAATATTAATCCCTTTTAGGATTTCTGCCAATGCTATTAGGATTTTTGAAGACAACCAGATCCACTACCCAAAAAACTTAATGGGCAAGATCAATCAACCCATTGTCCAAATGATCTCTATATTATTCCTTGTACAATAGTAGAAATGAATTGTAGTTCCTTCCTCTTTCCTATAAATAGACATCTCCTCCATCTAATCTTGTAACCAAATAAAAAACCTCATATCCAATAATCCCTTCTATTACTTACTCGCATTTAGTAAACATTGTGCTCCTTTTCACACTTTATACTCAATACAATGCTTGATACACTTTGCAAATAGGTAAATGATATTTTATTTATACCATATCTTCAAAATAGTTATTTGATTTGGCCTTGAAGATTTCCCAATTAATTATAATAAGATCATTAATTAATTCACAATTACAATACCATTGTCAACTCTTTGTATATACAGAACTTTACACATGCAACTTCAGGACCTACACACTTGCTAACATCACCATGAGATTGTCCCATATTATTGGTTGACTATGTATCACAAGATTATATCACTATAAAAGGATATAATGAAAATATCAAAAAATACATCTTAGGTGATTGATCTCTATAATACTCTTTGTAAATTACCTTTACAACTTTTGTATGTCTTCAGCTTATGTGTTATGCATTGAACCTTAACATCAAGACATTGTACTAAACATATCCATGAACATTTATCATTAGACAATCAAAACCTTGCGCATACAACTAAGATTATTTTGTTGAAAGCATGAATGTTGATGATACTCCTATGGGGGAGTATTGTAGAAACATGATTAGATCATTATTTTGATGATATGTTACATTCATGACTATATTTTTTATTGATGTCAACATAGAAATTTTTTGTGGTATCTGATAGAAGAACAATGGTAAAGATCAAGTTACTATGGATAGATCATTGATTATTTTTGATAGAGAGGTTAAAGGGAGATACTAGTAAGTGTCCAGTATATGAAGCTAACCTTAGGAACAAAAGATATTAAGTCTGGAAGAAGTTATGCTGGTTTTGGTGAGGAGTATTCTAAGATAGAGTTTATAGAAGCATGTTCTAGTAAACTCATTGTATCTCTTAATAGAGTTGTTATTCTAAGAAGAAAGTTTAAAGGCATGTAGAATATATGTTGGAGATGATGTGGTTAAGATTGATCATCATCATATTACACATACAAAAAACTATTCAAGTTATAAGGTTATAGATTGATGTTATTTCTATGTATAATGTGTTCTTAATGAGGTCCTATAATAATTAATTGAGAAGGTGTAATAGCTGACTTATTGAATTGTTTGATTTATTTGGTATAAAGGAAGGACATTATCATTTGTTATGAATGAATGATTTTGTGAAGCAGGAAGAGAGAAATAGAAGAGAAATTGAGCTGATATGTGAGGATAAGTTGAGAAGAGAAAAGTTAGGCAAAACTTTGATTTCCAAGTTTTATTTCGAGATTCAAGGTTTGATATTTGGATCTAAGGTTTTTGACCTATTCTTTAAGGTCTTACAGTGATTGGTCTAGCTAACAGTATAGAGGAAAGAGGTTAAAGAAAAGTACAAACAATTATTCTTTAAGGAATAGTTAAGAGATCAGTTGGACAATAAAGTTCACTAGTTTTTCCCGAAAAGCTATTTGGACAATGGGTCCTTCTGCCTTCTAATAATCCTAACAAGGTTGGAAACTCTTAATAGGGATTCAAATTCTCCTAATAGGGAATCTTATGTACTGAATGTGTTTATTGACTCATAATAGGGTTCCTCATATACATACATACATACATACATATATATATATATATATATATATATATATATATATATTTTTTTTTTTTCTTTTTGGGCATAATTCCCACTAGGCTTTTTTCTCTGATCAAGGGTTTTCGTTGTTAACAAATTTGGTGTAATTATGTCTATGCATCTTGTTATGGTTTCTATTTACTTTGATTGAATGGTTAAGATTAATTAAGGTTGTAAAATGTTTTAATTGGATAATTGGTTCACCCCTCTGATATAGAGTGGTTAGCAAAAGTTGATGGTTTCACACAAAACCTTATTCAATTCCATAAGGATCCCACTAGGCTCTAAGGAACTTCAAACCATAAACACCCAAAAAACACTAAATCCTGCCTCCAAATCTTCAAGATTGATGAAAGATATGTAAACAAGGTTAACCAAATAGTTTTCAATCATTTTTCACTTTTCAAGCAACTTCCAACAAGCAAATTCAACAAAACTGCCAATTAGGCCAAATAGCCCAATTAGCCCTCCAGTGGCTATTTTTTCAACTTTTCACAAAACTTCTCCAAATGACTTCACAAAAAATACCTTTTCAAATACCCTTTTGGAAGTTCTATAACATCAAAACTCAATATTGATTCCTTTGGAAACTATGCACAATACCTCTCCAACTCCACCAGATTCATTGAATCATCATATTTCATGCCCAATTAGAAAAATCACCCACCAATTGCACTCTACAAGGTCTTTTGATACAAAATCCCCAATTTCATACCTTAAAACCCTCCAATCTAGGTCAATCACTCACTTCCAGGATCTAAAATTTAGGATTCATCATTCATTCAAATTATCTTCATGGAATATCAAATAAAATATATACCTCATTCAGCCATATGTACGGTTGTGTAATAGTTAGCACTAATTTGGGTACTTAAATCAATACTTTCACCACTCAAACTAACATATTCTTCACTTTAACCTATAGATCTTTATTCCTCTTGCATATTAAGGGTTAGTCTAACATGTTAGCACTATAGGTTCCATCCCATGGATCAGTTATACATAAATAGGATGGAACCCTCATTTCTCCATTGGAAACAATGAAAGAACTATTGGTGTCAGCATAACAATAGAACTAGAGGTTGTAACTTGACATCAAAGGCACTAAAACTGATGCAAAACCTTAAATAAACCCTTACCAACATTACTTATAGATTGCTACATACAAGGAGCCTCAAAATTGCAAGAAAACTTCAAATCTTCATTCATTCAATAACTATCTGTACAGATTTCTATGTGTTTACCATACAAACAATGATTCTTGCCTTTCATCAGGCTATTACAACTTATATAGGTGCATATATAAGTTTCCAACTGACCAAGTTGTTTGAAAAAGCTTTATTAAACAAACAAATGCCAAATTACTACTTTCCCTCCAAAACTAATATAACCGTTTGAATCTGAAATTCAAATTTCAAACTATAGTTTTATGCATTCCCTAACTTTCTAAACTATTCCATTTACTCAAAATTGGTCATATGGATTTATTAAATTCAACTTAGTATGAAACTACCCTAAGACCACCCCATATGGCTCTTTTGGCCATGTTTACATCATGTTTCCCTTAGGTTCATACTAGGACTTCTATAACCTTTGTCTTTCATAGCACATTGCCCATTAAATAATGCCATGATTGGCTTCAAAATATCCCAATTAACACTCAAAGATGCCTTAGATCCTCTAGTTCCATCTTGTTCTAAGGTGTTCTTAGTTGACTTGATAGGTGCCCCTACACCATACACCCCACCTTCAAAGTAACTCTTGTCCCAAGAGTTAATAGGAATTGTCTTCTTGCCTCCCATCCTTCTAGATTGTCTCCTACAACTCTTCATCTGAAAATTTGCATCCTACACATAAGAATGTCCTACATAACAACCATTAGAAATAATTTTTTTTTAAAGTTTTTTACCCTCCATGGTAACCTTGCTGTTTGCTGCTTGTGGACAATCATGTTTTATCTTTGATAAAGATTTCCGATGTTGCTATCTAAGGTCTTGTTGCCCCTCTCATTTATCCTTCTTGGAGTAGCTCACTACCTTGTTCACTTCTTTATTCACTTTTAGCACCACTAGAAACCATATGTTACCAACCTTCACTCCCTTTGTTGTCATTACTTACTTTGCTATCACTATCTACTAATAGTAAAAAATCTAAACTTTGTCTTGAATAACCTCTTTCTTGACAACCATAAATGATGGCTTATGTGGAGGATCTACCACATCATGATCTATGTTCCCTTGCTCCTACGAATCCACATATTCTTTCTTGCCAAAACAAATTATTCTCTCCTTGTCATGACTATGTAAACGAGTTAGTTTAAACTTCATTCCATCATTATGTACTATATAAACATTTGATAAACCAAAATGGATAGTATTCCTTGAGGCTTTCCAAGGTCTTCCAAGGATAACATGATAGCATATCATTGGGATGACATCATAGATTACTTGATCTTTTTACCCTCCTATGGAGAAATCCATTATTGCCTACTCTCTCACAACAATATTTTGTGCATCACTGACCCAAGATGCTCTATATGGTCTATCTATAGGAAACCTTTTCAATCCAAGTTTAGTAACCATCTCGTAAGATACTAAATTATCAAAAGAAATAGAGTCAATTATCATTTTACAAATCTTACTATGGCTAAGGAAATTTTTCCTAAAAATAGATGGTTTGCTTCCTTGTTGTTGCTTCATTGGTTGTCCTCTTCTCACCATCAAGGATTCTCCTTCAAGTTCAAGATTTGTTGGCCTTGATTCTACTTGCTGCTCTTCTTGCTGAACCATCTGTAGTCTTCTAGCTCTGTCTTGATCTGATTCATGCCACTTTGGACATCTGAATGACTATTGTCCAATCTCATTACAATGGAAACATTTACCTGTAAACACTCCATGTCCTCTTCCACTTCCAAATCTTCCTCCTCTGAAACTTCCTCTTGTCTCAGCTGTAATCTCTTTTCCTTTATATTTTTCTTGATTGTTTGAAGCGTCAAACTAACTTCTTACACATCTTCCTCTCTTTGTCCCACCTCCTCTCTAATTTCCTTGCCTTTCATTCTTTCTTTTCAGCTTCTCCTCTACTCTAATTTCAAGTTGAAAACATTCTCCAAGTGTCCTTGGCACATTCAACCCTATTTCATCCTGGATGCTATACTTGAGGCCATTAATATATCTAGCCACCTTCTCATCTTCATCTTCCACTCCACCCCTAATGCTCAAGGTATGAAATTGTTCAATATATTTCATCACATCCATGTCTCTCTATTTTAAGTTATCCCTTCTCATCTTTATTTGAATGGCAAAATTTGATCAAAAAAATTGACATCTTATCATGATTTTAATCCTATCACAATCTAAGATTTTACTCAATCCTCTTTCTTCTCTCTCATTCTAAACACTATTCCACCTAGTAAGTGTTGTCCCTCTCAATCTTTCCTTTGCTATTTTTACCTTATTATCTGCCTCTATCTCTTCAAGATCATAGTAGTTTTCAAGGGCTTCTATCCACCCTAGTACTTCTTCACTATCCATTTTACCTGGGTATAGTGGCAAATCCATATGGTTCTTCCCACCATTACCTTGTACTACCTTAATGATTCTCACAAATCTCCTCTCTTTAGGATCATCTTCTGCCTCATGTTCTTGTCTTGCATTACCGACTTCTTCTTCTTCATGGCTCTCTACATGATTTCTTCTTCTAACCTCTTCTCTTCTAGGTTCTTGCCTTTCCTTTTCCAAGGCTTCTATCCTCACAATAAAATGCATTCTCTCCCTTCTCATTTATCTTTCTTCCCTCTCTTTAGATGCTTCTAAATCTCTCCTTTCTCTTTTCTCTCTTGCCGACTCTTCTCTCAACTCTTCACGTTCTCTAGCCATTTGATTTTTAGGAGGCATTTTTCACATCCTAGTTTTCTTTCTTCCCAAGAACCAACTTACTAATTCTCTATATTTCCTCACCAAGAAATCTAAAGAAAGCTCTAATGCACCTTTCAACTCTGGGACACTCAAGGAGGAATTGGGCACTCCAAGGCTTCAACAAAGGGACTAGTACACTAGGAATGACAAAGACTCCTAAGATGATGAAATATACAACTTCTCAACTCCCAAAAGACCTTACTGATGATTTGATACCACCTGATGGAAAGTGGTTAGCAAAAGGTGATGGTTTCACACAAAACCTTATTCAATTCCACAAGGATCCAACTAGCCTCTAAGGCACTTCAAAGCCCAAACACCCACAAAACACTAAATCTTGCCTCCAAATCTTCAAGATTGATGAAAAATATGTTAAAAAAATAGGTTTCAATCATTTTTTACTTTTCAAGAAACTCACAACAAGCAAATTCAACAAACTACCAATTAGGCCAAATAGCCCAATTAGCCCTCCAGTGGCTATTTTTCCAAATTTTCACAAAACTTCTCCAAATGACTTCATAAAAAAAATACATTTTCAAATACCCTTTTGGGAGTTCTATAACATACTCAAAGTTCAATATTGATTCCTTTGGAAAATATGCCCATAATCATGACTATCTCAGTTTTTGAGGGGTGAAACATGAGGTTCTACAAAGAAACTATGCACCATACCTCTCCAATCTCCACAAAATTCATGGAATCATCATATTTCATGCCTAGTTAGTAAAATCACCCACCAATTGCACTCTACAAGGTCTTTTGATCTAAAACCCCCAATTTCATGCCTTAAAACCCTCCAATCCTAGGGTATCTTCAATCTAGGTCAATCACTCACTTCCAAGATCTAAAATTTAGGATTCACCATTGGTTAACCTTATCTTAACAAAATATCAAATAAAATATATACCTCATTCAACCAAATGTACGGTTGTGTAACAGTTAGCACTCATTTGGGTACCCAAATCAATACTTTCACCACTCAAACTAGCATATGTCTCACTTTAACCTATAGATCTTCATTCCTCTTGCATATTAAGGGTTAGTCAAAAATTTTAGCACTATAGGTTCCATCCCATCAATTATTTATACACAAATAGGATGGAACTCTCATTTCTCCATTGGAAACAATGCAAAAACTATTAGTTTTAGTGTAATAACAGATCTAGAGGTTGTAACTTGATATGAAAGGCACTAAAACTGATGCAAAACCTTACAATAAACCATTACAAACATTAATTATGGATTGCTACATACAAAGAGCCTCAAAATTGCAAGAAAACTTCAAATCTTCATTCATTCAATAACTATCCATATAAATTTTTGTGTGTTTACTGTACAAACAATTATTCATGCCTTTCATCAGGCTATTACAACTTATATATGTGCATATACAACTGTCCAACTAACCAAGTTGGTTCAAAAAGCTTTATTAAACAAAAAAATGCAAAAATTAGTACATTCCCTCCAAAACTAATATAACCGTTTGAATCTGAAATTCAAATTTCAAACTATAGTTTTATGCATTCCCTAACTTTCTAAACTATTCCATTGATTCAAAATTGGTCATATCAATTTATTAAATGCAATGACCTATGAAAGTACCCTAAGACCACCCCATATGGCTCTTTTGGCCATTTTTACATCATGTTGCCCTTAGGTCCATACTAGGACTTCTATAACCTTTCTCTTTCAAAGCACATTGCTCATTACATAATGCCATGATTGGCTTCAAAATGTCACAATTAACACTCAAAGATGCCTTTGATCCTTTGGTTCCATCTTGTTCTAAAGTCTTCTTAGTTGACTTGATAGGTGCCCCTGCACCACCCTCCCTCTAGCCCCTTGTTAGTTATCTTGGTGGACTACTATTTCTAAAAATTAGTATTAGAGTAGGAGGTTATTGATGTTAAAGTTTAACAACTTTCAGAGATCCATGGTTAACATATTCAGAAATGATAGTTTGAAATTTAATGGCAAATTATGATAGTTGGAAGGAAAAGATGAAGACACATCTATTGTTTATGGTTCTAGGATATTAGATCTTTAAAAAATTAGAAAAGATAATTATTACTGTAAGTAAGTTGGAAACTTGTACTGAGGATGAGAGAGAACTTTTCATGTTCAACATGAGTGCTAGAGAACCACTATTGTCTACACTTCCTAAAATAGAGTACAATCAAGTAAAAACACTTGATCCTTCTTAAAATATCTAGAAAGCTTTGGAAAATTGTTTTGAAGGTGATGTACATTCTAAGAAATTGAGGCTAAGAAGATAGATTTGTGCATTTTGAGATGCTAAAATGATTTAGATGAATCTATAAGAACATATGTGGGAAGAACATCAAAAATTACTATAGATATTAGATCTCAAGGAGGAACCAAGGAAGATGATTAGGTGACCTAGAAAATATTAAAGAGCTTAACACCACTATTTAAGTAGGAATTTCAAATGATATAGTTGTTTATCTCTTAGGTACCAAATATTTCATGAAGTGAACATTACTTAGGAGACTTGAAGTAGTTGAGAATGAGTTTAGATAGTCTGGAGACTTGTCTAGAAAAGAGATAAATTTTAGTGCCCTAAACATTTGACATAGTCTATCAAGGAGCATGAGTGAGTACTGGAGGAGATTTTAATAGTAGTAGCAGATTTGATGAGGATAGAAAGATAGAAGGAGTAGCCCTTCTTGTAAGAAGAGAAAAAGATGGTAAGAAAATATTTAAATGTTGGACTTGTAATGAGTTTAGTCATCATGCATCTAAGTGTCCTAAAAGAGAGAAAAATTATTAAAGAAAGTTCAAACCTAGAACAGATAGAGATTGTTTGTATGCCAATGAAGAGCCAGTAAGTGCTAGCAATGATGAAATAGGATTTTTAGCTATTAAAAAAGAAAGTCTAGGGAAAATGATTTTTGTATCACAAGTTGAAAAGAAATTTGATTGGATAATTGACAATAGTTGTTCACATCATATGACCAATAATATGAACAAGTTTGTCGACTTCAAAAGTTATGATGAAGGCATTATCAGAGTTAGAAATAATGCAGCTCTCCATGTTAGAGGTATTAGATTTATAACTCTTTATGGTAAGGCTAACACTAAGGATGTATATTTTGTCAATGGTTTGAAACACAATCTTTTTAGTGTTGGACAACTAGTTGATAAAGGTTATTAGTTGCATTTTATAGAGAAGTCATGCATGATTAGACATAGAGATGGAAAGGTAATTAAAATAGGAACAAGATCTAGAGGTAACATATTTCAGTTGAATCCCACTAAAATGACATGTTTGGTTGCAAAGGTAGATAAAATTTGGTTATGGTATAAGAGATTTTGTTATATAAACTTTGACAACATTGTATAAACTACTAACATGTTTATAGACAAAGATTTTCCTAAGATTGTAAAGCCTACCAACACAATTTGCAAGGAGTATGTATTGGAAAAACATAATGTTGGAAGCATGAATGTTGGTGATATTCCTATGGGGGAGCATTCTAGGAACATGTTAGATCATTTTCATGATTATATGTTACATTCATGACTATGTTTGTCATTGATGTCAACATAGTAGTTTTTTGTGGTACCTGGCAAAAAAACATAAAAAATATCAAGGTGGTATGGATACACAGTTGAACATTCCCACAAAGAAAGGCTAAAGGGAAATACTACTATGTTTTTGGTACATGCAACTAAATGCAAAAGTATAAGATATCAATTATTGAATAAGTTATTCAAGTTTTGGTAAAGATTGTTCTGAGATAGAGCTTACAAAGGCATGTTCTGATAAGTGTGTTATATCTCTTACTAGATTTGTTATTTTTAGAAGCCAAAGTTATAGATGTAAAGAAGACATATTAGAGATGATATGGCCAAGTTCATTTGTCATAATGTTATGTATATGGAAGGTTATTTAAGTTACAAGGTGAAAGATTAATGTTATCGATAAGCATAACATGTCCTTAATGTGGTCCTATAATAATTAATTGAGGTGGTGTAATAGTCAACTTAGGGAATTGTTTTATGGACTTGATATAAAGGAAGGACATTTTCCTTTATTATGGAAGTAGAATACATGATGGAATATGTGAGATGTATGAATGATTATAAGGAAGAAAGAGTGGAATAGGAAATTGAGTAGAGAAAAGTGAAGGTGAAGGAAACTTCACTACCAATGTTTTATTTTTTGATCCAAAGTTGGATACTCGTATCCAAGGTTTTTGACCTATTATAAAATGTTTGACAGTGATTGGTCCAGTTGAAAAGATAGAGGAAAGAAGTTAAAGTATAGTACATATAATTATTTAGAAAGGAATAGTTGAGAGATCATTTGTATAGTGAGTTAGGTGATCCTTCCCTAGAAGCTCTTTGGATAGTAGGTACTTCTATCTTCTACAACTCCTAATAGGGTTGTAATCTCCTAATAGGGATTCAACGTCTCCTAATAGGAACTCATATGTACTAAATGTTGTAATAGTCTCCTAATACGGTCCATCCTCTAACACAAAATATTTATATTAGTACACCATCTTGTGTGCATCATTTCCAGTAGAGTTTTCCATTTGATCAAGGGTTTCTCTCCTTAACATATCTAGTGTAATTATCTATGTGCATTTTTTTATAGTTTCTATTTACTTTGGTTGAATGAATAAGATTGTTTAAGGTTGATAAATGTTTTAATTATTGGATAACTAATTCATCCCACCTCTTAGTTATGCAGTTGGACTATTATCTCCAATAATTGGTATCAGAGCATTAGGTTCTTGAAGGTAAAGTTTAAAAACTTTGGGAGATCCATGGTGAGCATATTAAGAAATAATAGTCTAAAGTTTGATGGAAAAAAATTATGATAGTTGGAAGGAAAAGATGAAAACACATTTATTTGTCTCATATTGATTTTGACAAGTGACTGTCTATACACTTAAGTCATTTGCTTAGTTCATGCCAAATAAGTAATATATATTGAGCAAAACATATAAGGTAGAGAATGCCAAGTAAATAGTGAGTGCTAAGTCATTCATATGTTGAGTCACTCATATGTTGAGTGATTCAAGAGTCAAGCAAGCAGTGCATGCCAAGTCATTCAGATGCTGAGTGACAATATTAAAGTCATAGTATGTGTGGACCACTAGGGACTTCAGATGTTGTGTAACCTAGTTTTGTCATAGTTGTTTGTATTGGCACAAACTCCTATGCAAACTAATTTTGGGAAGACTTAAGGATTAAATTGAGATATTTTGGTGATAAGGACAAATCTTAAGTGAGAATCTCCATGTATTACATGCATCCAATTAGATAAACGTAAGGTTTAAGAGACAATATGGATAAATCAAAACCATTGATTCATACCTAACCCTGAATCACCAAGGTCTTCTTAAGGAGGAAAAACCCTAAACTTCTTATGTATGGAAAGACAATGAATGAATGAAAAAGGAGAGTTTTGCATGCACAAACTGGGACATTCATGGAGAGCAAGGAATTATGATTAGAATTGTATTGCATAATCATTTAAAGGAGAATAGAGGAAGCAAATAGTGAACATAAGAGAGACATCTAATCAAGAAGGATCAAGAATACAATAGTATAGGTGTGATGTATCATCAAGAAATAGAGTGATAATCATAGGGTCATTGTTGAGACATTATAATAAGTGAATTAGCTAAATATCTTAACAGAGTAGTCCTAACAAGCTACATTTAAATCCTCTAACAAGGTGCTTACTTAATTATGAGTTGAAGTTCTTTAACTAGGCACACTTCTAACAGGGTGTTGAAATCCTCTAACAAGGTGAGACCTAATAGTCTTTGTAAACCTTTAAAAGGGTAGATCATGTTTGATGGCCAAACATTGTACCCTTTATTGGATACATTTTAGTACTATAGTAGTGAAGATTTGTGGGTGTCATCCCTACCCTAGGTTTACCTTCTTATTGGAGGGTTTCTAGGTAATCATATATTATGTCATGTATGTGTGATTGCTTACTTGTTTACATACTTTAGATGTAAATTATTTACATGATATTTCAATTTAATTATTGAATATGTAAGATGGATGTGTGGTGAATATTTTATGGGTTAAAGTTTAAAGCACTAATTCACCACCTCCCTCCCCCCACCCCTCTCCCAGAGTTAACCTCTCCCATTGTAATTCCAACAATTGGTATCAAAGCCTTGTTCTCTAAAAGTGAAGCTTTACAGGTTTGAGGAAAAATCTTGGAAATGGAAGTCTACAAGTTGGGAAAGATCATTGAGAACCAGTAGATTGAAATACAACTCATTATACATCAGTTGAATTAAGCAAGAAAAGATCTTAAAAAAATGTTAAGAAGGAAATAAATTTCTATTGAGGAGAATGACATAGAGTACCAAGAGATGGACACTAAACTAAACTATTTGCAAATGGAAACTCAAATGAATTTGATTCTAATTCAAAATAATAGAACTCTAGAGTAAGAATCATAAGCCATATTACTATGTGAGGTGACCAAATAGAAAAAGAAATCTATAGAAGAAAAAATCATGATAGAAGATGACAAAAGAGTTCTAACCAATAGACTAGAAGAGAAATCATCATAAGTAAATAGGATTGTTCACATGCAATTGGAAACAATGAATCAAGTCATGATTTCTAACCATGAAATAAATAGTAAAGACATTGAGATAACAACACTAATGTTGCAGAATGAACAATTGAGCAATGATCTAAAAAAGAAAAAAGAGTTTGCTAAAATTTTCAATAAACCTAGTGAAGCTATCAAATACTTTGAACAATTGATGAGATCTCATAGATATAACAATGATACATCTAGACTAGGATACACAAGTACTAAACAAGGATAATCATCTAAAGGTGTTGAAGAAAGAAGTAACAAAGCTAAGAACTTGAAACCTACTTGTCATAATTATGGTAAGAAAGGACATAGTACTAATGTGTGTAGAAGCAAGACTACAAATAAGATTCTTAAGTAGAAGAGCATGGGTCACTACCATAAGTGCAACAAACAAGGTCATTAGGCACATGAATGTAGAACCAAGACCATACACTCTCAAAGATTTTAACAATATTATTATAACTATAAAAAATATGGACATAGAGCTTTTGAGTGGAGATCAAAACCCAAGTCTCATCAAAGAAGAACATAAAGGTAAAGAACAATGAAAATCTTATAATTGAGATTATAATAGAAGGTAAAATTGTCACTACTATCAAGAGTATGGACATGTTCCTAAGAACTATATTAGAACACACTTTAGGTGTGATTAAAAAAGGTGGTTAAGTCAAGCCACATATTTTAGCTAGTTGAAGATAGGTCACATAAATGACTATTTTCCAACAAGGTCAAAGGCATCAAGTTGTGAGTTTAATAAAGGAAAAGACAAGGAAGATATTGAAAATTTCATAGATGAGATGAACAAGATATGGAAGAGAATGGAGGGTTACAACACATCAAATGCAAATGGGATCACTTCACTTAGTGGGTCAAGTTATCACACTTCATCAAACTAAGCAATCAAGAGGTATGATAGATTGATAATGAAAAGATATTGTTAGAAATAATAGTCCACCAAGATAATTTAGATGGTGGAGTTGGGGGGGAGGGGCAGTGGTGAATCTATTATTTAATAAATAAAAAATTTATCCACTTTTAACAAATCCAACTATTCAACCAAAGTAAGCAACAACCATAAAGATGCACACAATAATTACACTAGATATGTTGACTAGGGAAATACTTGATCAGAGCAAAAACTCTGGTGGAAATGGTGTCCACAAGATGATGTACTAATATAAATATTCTTGTTAGAGGATGGTCCCTATTAGGATTCCATTACAACATTTAGTACGAAGAGTCCTTGTTAGGGGACTTTCAATCAATTTTATGAGGTTTCCACAATCAATTTTTTACACGTAATCTATTTTTGGATTTGATTGTGTGCATAATTTTTGGCATCAAAAATTTAGATCACACTCTGTGATCCATCATCAAGATGAGAGAATGAAAGAATAGGAGTCACCATTCTATTCTTGCATTCTCTCATCTTAATGGTTGATCACAAAGTGTGATCCAAAACATTGATGCTAAAAATTATGGACACAATCAAATCTAGAAATAGATTACATGTAGACTTTGAATCCTTGTTAGGAGATTCCAATCCTATTAGGAGTTTTACCAACATTGTTATAGGGTATTTTTTAGTGGTGAATATTTGTAATTTTGTGAATTTTAGAAAAAAATTGCTAGTAATTTTGCTAATAATTTAATATTTAATGCAACCTAAATCGCCACATTTTTATTAAATTTAGTTCTTAAATATTTAAAATCGCTCAATAATTTATTTTATTAAAAAATTTAAACACAAAGATTCGCCACAATATTTGATACATGATTAGAATTGATTCAACTAAATATTATATATTATTAAAGAAATTAAAATTTATTTATCAATAATTATCATAATTATTAGCTACTTGAAGGATATATTATCAATATTTAGTTTTCACTATTGATTTAAAATATAATGTAATTATCCTCATAATTTCCATCAGATAAAAAAATGGTCAATTTTGATTTGTAATATTCCATGACAATTAGCAAAGTTCCTATTATTATTGAGATTTGCCAATATTTTCTACTAAAAAATTATGATATTATGACTCCAAAATAATCGCTAATGTAAATAATATTTAAAATAAAAAAATTGACAAATTAGTCAATAAAAATAGTTTTTTTTTTTTCAAAATAATGACAGATTCACCAATAATTTATATCTTTCACTAGAGGAGGGTTTCTTAAAGTTTACCCTACTCTATTAGGAGTTGTGGAAGATAGCTAAACCCACTATCCAAATAGCTTCAGTATCAGATCAATGAACCCACTATTTGATTGACCTCGTTAGTATTCCTTTTAGAATAATAGATTTGTAACAAGCTTTTACTTCTTCCTCTATCCTCTACGTCAAAAATCTTCACCTTCAGATCATGTAATTGGATCTGGAACTCTGTGATAAGTAACAGTAGCCCTCAAGGACACTTACACACATTAGTATGTCACTCTACTCTCCTACTTAGTGATGTGCAAGTTTTCTTTGCTTTTCTACATCATGTTTGTAAAACCTAGAAAGATATTTCCTTTATACCATGCTCAATCATAAATCCTTGAGTCACCTTCATGCTTCATTATCATATGTTAATTAAATGAAATATCCATTTAATTAATTCTGTTGACTCACAGTCATACAAAAACTTTCACACTTGCGACTTCCATATATTTGCACTCTCTGATGTCATCAATGGTCAATAAACTATCTCCAGTTCACTGTGCAACCCTTCACTACAATTATAACAAAAGTAGTCATGTAACAAGAACTGCTTTTTTGACACTCTTTCTATATGGTTCTCTGTAAATCAATCATGTCTTTCGTACACTATCGATTCAAGTTCTATGCACTTGCCCACATAACAAATACACATTGTAGTATATTCAAGTAACTACACATCATCAGATAATTAATATGATGTTCTCAATATAGAAATCACAATCTATTGCTCTGTCAGTCTTTTACAAGCTTATTACTATGTTGTCATCAATAAAAAAACATGGTTCTAAATACATCATAACAATGTTTTGTAATGCTCCCCTACATCATAACAATGTTTTGTAATGCTCCCCCATAGCATCAACATTCATGGTAACAATCTCCCCTTTTGGCATTGATGGCAGCATAGAAGAAAAACATCTAGTTCCAAGAATACCAACAAATCTTTTCAAATTCTTTTCACCAATTTTCATGCAAATCCTTTATTTCAATACTTCTCCCCCATAGTACAATTTTTTTCATGCCATACTTCTCCTGCATTGACATCAATGTCAAAGATAGTACATAGATGGTTCAATTTTCTTGAACATCTAATTATGTATTAGCATGACCACAAGTTAGTCTATTACTTTACAAGTTTTTATATAGGTCATAAACAACTCATGTGTCTAAAGACATTGTTGTATACCAATTACCAATTACCAGGAATCATTTGTTGACTCTGTTTATCACAAATACTCCCCTATATAGGAAGCATTACCATTCAATCTAGTCTATCAATAGTAATCAATACCCTGGACTGATGCACTTTTGCATCTTTTATACTAAAATAGGCAAGGGCATAACCCCAAACATACCTCCTTGGCACTCAAACATACCCTTTGGTAAGGACTTTGTGAAAATGTGTACAATTTGTTCTTTAGTGTTAATGCACTCCAGTTTGATTTCTTTCTCTGCAAGTTTCTCTTTCAAAACATGATATTTTTTAGAGATGTGCTTAGTCTTACAATGCAAAACCAAATTATTAGTCATGTTAATTGTGCCTATATTACCATAGTAAATAATAATAGGTTCTTTGAATGTAATTCCAATATCCTTCATCATATGTTTCACCCATATAACTTGATTATAGTTGTTTGCTGCTATAACATATTCTACCTCTATAGTACTTTGTAAAGTGTAGCTTATTTTTTGCTTAGCCAATAAACCAATCTTCCACCAAGAAAAAATGCTTCTCCACTAGTGCTTTTTCTATCATCCATATCTCCAGCCCAATCATCATCAATATAAGTGCAAAGAGTAAAATCATTAGTTACCCAGTTGTACTTGTAAAGCCCCAGAGGTGTTCAATGTTTCTAACACCTTTCATTCAGCCTGTCTAAGTGTTCCATGAAGTTAAACTGACATTCTGAGCTATTTGGCGAAGTCCTATTTCAAGCATTTGTCAAATTTGCATTTTATCCTTAGCATCAAACAACGACATGAGGCCATGTTTGCCAATGAGTATCTCGCACCCAAAAATGTGTCATGACTTGCCACTTTGAGATTATCTAGTGTCCATACCCGAGAACCTATGTTTCAGATTTTGAGTTGTTTCGAGTTTGTTTGTCTAGGATTTGAATCCCTCAAAGTTGGTAAGTTACTATTTTCACACATTTGCAAAATATTCCTAATTCTGGGAAGCCCTGCTTGACAAGCTATAACTTTTGACCAGTTGACTGAAATGCTAAATTTTCTTTTGAGTTGAATTGTAGAGGGTAGAAACATGTTATTTTTCAAATTTTAGCTTATGACAAATCCATTTGATCAGTTTTCAAACATGATTCAAAACGCAAATTTGTATCTTTTTACTGGCGTCAGCATTTGCAGAGCTGTCAGGACCCCTGTTTAGGACATTATATCTCCTAATCCATGATAGGTCAAGTAAAATGGATTTTACCTCTGTGTTGTATACTGAAAATACTATAAGTGTGCCAATTTTTGTGCTTTAATGAATCCATTTGCATACTTTCTCGGGTCATTTCCATTTGCAAAAAATGTTATCTGTCAGTGCTTTTAATCTGCAAAATCCAAGTAGCATACTTTGAACGCCCGCCATTTGCGCTCAGCTGTTCTTCATGAGCCCAAATTGCATTTTCATAATATCCTCATGATAGAGAATGAGTGTCCCAGTTTTCATTTTCCCATGTGCTCATTTGTCGATTCTAGAGCCAATTTGTTGTTTTTTGAAGTATTTGTTTGCAGATAAATCTGAGAAGGCGACTTTGAGGGTCAATATCTTTTGACTCCAAATTTTTCATGAGACAGAATTTGACAAGCTGAAAGTGTGTCGAACAAAGATTCAGTATACCGGATTTCAGAGCCTGGTTAGTTGTTTGGGGCAGTTGTTAAGGGAAATCAATGGACCTCCTGATGCAAATTTGACAGTTTGACAAAAAGTGACAAAGTGAGTTTTATTTGATTAATCAGTGTCAAACTTGCTTCTAATCATTCTAAGAAGGTTGGTAGATCAATCTGAGATATTCAGTTGTTCAGAAACAAATTTTTTTAGCTAGACACACCTGGGGTCTGACTTATTTGCATCGGATTGCCAAGAGATTGTTCATCCCTTGTAGGACTTATGGAGTGGTCAATGTGTACGGACAGGTTGGCCTTGACACTTTGTAGGCACACATTTTCAAAAGGAGGTTAAATCTTTGCTACAATTAGCTTTGGTAATGACACTTGTCATGATACATATTGATTCTAGTGCTTGTAGGTCCAGGTGGTAGTCCAGGTGGCGCCTAGTGGGCCTAGAGATAAGGGAGAAATTTTAGAATATATAAAATAATAATTTTAAATTTTTTCTTCAAAAATGATTTCCATGTCCAAAAATTTAAAATTCAAAAGGCTTCTATTATAAAGTTTGTTCTTTAAGAATTGAATTAAAATTTTGAATTTTTAATCTTTCAAAGATGCGGACTTGGGTTTTATAACAAAGGGAACATTTTTCAAATTGACTTTCTGGGCTTTTTTGGGAGGCTAGGTATGCACTCCAATATACTGCCAGAATCATGGAAGTCTAAATTTTCCAATTCTAAGGTTAGTTTTTGCACAGGTAGTAGTTTTTTTGAGCTACAGGAGGATTTGTCTCAGGTACTCATTGTGCAACTGAATTCAGGTATCAAAGCTCAGAACTAATTTCTAATGAAGTGATGACTTGAGTATGGTTAAAAGGCAGCGAGAATTTAGTTTGGGTCAAAATTTGTTTAGATTCACTTAGTAAAAACTTATTCTCACCGGCATTTTCATGAAGAAATCAGATATTTTAGTGATTCAAAAGAATTTCATCATCAGTAACAGAACGATGATGAAACCTAACTCAAATTAGATGGGAAGAAAGAAGAAAGAGGTTTTTCAGTTGCTAGAAGATTGAATTTCAAGTGGACACTTGTCAAGTAAATATCAGATCCGAGAATTCATTTGGCCTATATCATTCTTTCTTTCTTTCAGTGTAAGGGTTGGAATTTTGGGAAGTCTCTCGGATGGAAAACTCTTAGCAAAATTGGCCTTGGAATTGATGAAGTCTGAGTGGAAGACCTGGGATGTGTTGGTTCTAGACCATGAAGCTTTGCTTTGGCTATGATACCCCCTTCCCATCCCATAAGCTTCTCATTCCTACCAATTTCTCTCTTCTATAATAGCATTTTTTATTCTATAGTCTAGTTTATTAGGTAGCTTGTGAGTTAATTTCCTACATTTTCATGTATTGTTTCAAGGAAATCAATACAAAGAATAGCAAATGTGAGTTTCAGTTTGAATCTTGTCTCCATTTTCAGTAAGTTGTAATGTTTTATGATCTTTGAACGAAGAACCCAGATCATAGTTGCAGTCCTTTAAGGTTGTATGTTGTTTCATTGTTGCTGATAATTCAAAGAGTTGTGTAAATGCTTCATAGATTCAACAGGTTTGCACAATTACTGAGAATGATCTTAGGTAAGAATGAGATTTAAGTTGAATAGTGATGTCTATTTACAAGGTAAATGGATAGATCGTATATCTGAATATATAAATTAGTATCAGATATCTAAAATGCATGAGGGAGATTCATAAGCTTGCCCAATGGATCAGACACTGATAAGATACAGGGTCATTAAGTTTTTGATTCATACTTGGTTTTCATTCACTTTCCCCACCCACATAAAATCAAATCAAATTCAAATCATCTTTACATTTTATGTTGAAGAGCTAGAACGATCAAACCCTCTCTCAGCTTGTGCATTCCACAGATTTTTATTCAGCTATTGTAGATCTTTGTTATTGCATTAAGCCATTAGGAGATATAAAGGGTTTCAATCTGCTTACTAGATTCAGGGATATGTTTTGCACTGGTACAGTATCAATTGAATCTCAGGTCCACCTGCCTAGGTTTAGCAGAGCCTGAAGTAGAAGAAGGGTCATGCCTTATAATTGGCCCTATGTCTGAAATGACCTATTGATAATGGGAGTTAGCTACCCCTAGGTATGTCATGTTCTCATGGGGATAATTGAAAACCATGTTCAAACACCAACAAAATGTCGACTCTGCTGGGGATATAAGATGGAAATCCATTTTGTTGAAAGAACAGGAGTCTCTGATGTGAAATAGATTGGATATAGCATATCAATAGCAAGATGTGTTCCTTTTTTTCTTGCTGAAGTGTCATGTCCCCCAATTCAGCTTTATTCATGGACAGTAGTATGTTGTAAAGCTGGATGAAAAATGTGTGCTATGACTATTATAGGTCTATCTTCAATTAGTTCAGTTTGCAAGTGCTGTTGAGGAAGTCAAAAGTTAAGAATTGATTTATAAAGTATATTTTCTTTTCAAGGTGTTATTGATTTGCAAGTATTTCCTACATTAAAGGTCTGGTTCAGATTTGTCAAGTGACTAATTGTGTTTTATTTCTCACAAAGTGTGATTGGTGACTCTCAAATCTCTATACTAGTTGTTCCTAATTTATTTCATTGCAAAATTTTGAAAGACTTTCAGTTGTATGGGCAGATTTGAGACTGTTGATAGATCTTGGAAAAGAAGTTTTAAATTCTTGATAAGCTTTTAAGTGTTGTTTGCAATCTATTGTTATAAATAATTGAAATGTAAAGGTAGATCACAACAGTGGTTATTTTATTCCTCTTGGAATGAGGTGGTGACTCTACAAAGTTTGATCATTGGTGTAAAGAATTTTAGTCTTGCACTTGTGCCAAATCAGCAGATCAAAGTTCAACATTAGCACTTGAGGTATTTTGATTTTCATGTTTCTTTTCATGAAGGTCAAGTGTTTTAAAAGGGTTGCCTCTATTCAGTGGTTTTCAGCACTAGGATAAAGAGGTAGAAATTTCATTCTCAAAATGGATTCAGATTGTAGATCTGATAATACTCTATCAAGCTATGAAGAGGTACATGAAAATTTGTTTATGTTGTATGGAAAGCTTCATAGTCAAGTCATTTATTCTATCCAAAGGAATGTGGGAAGTGTAGATGACTTAGATTCAATTCAGACTTACATGCAATTCAAGTTGGAAATCTTAGAGCTTCCCATTTCAGCAAGACCTAGTGAATTATCATGGGCTTTTGTGTTTTTATTAGTCTTCATGCCTGATTCAGTATATTGGACAGCGAGAGCAAGATTTGAAAAGATCAAATACTTTGAAAGAGTATTTAGAGAATGTGAAGGCTATTTAGAAAAGAATGGTTAGTATATTGTTGAAATTGAAAATGTTCATAGTCATAGTGAAAGTGATGAGTCCTATGACAATATGTTTGAGAATGAAAATAGTTATAACAGTAGTCTTGAAATATCTTCCTGCAATGAAGTTGAATGTAGCGACACATCTAATGTCCAGATGTGGTGTAGGGAAGAGGATATGTATTGTGAAAGTACTACCAATTGTTCAGATTGTATGACTAATGGTGTCACTATTATTAGTTCTTCAGATTATCTGGGAAATAATTGCAGTCAAGATGAAGAAGTTTGTGAAAGAGATCTATTGAATACAAATGAGGTCTCAGCCTTGTTGCAACATGAGTTTGAAAGTTATATGTCAATGTGTGATTCAACTTTGCCTTTATTAGTGCGTGCATCTCGTAAGGATGATGTAAGGTATGATGTATACCCCTATGTTTTTTCTCCTGCATATCAACATTGTTATTCTTTTGAAGACTTTCAGCATAAGCATGAAGATTTGTTTGAAGAAATGAAGACCAGTAGAGATGTATTTACTACTGTCATGAGTGATGTTAAATCAGATCTATGTTATAGAGATGATGACGAGAGGTTATTGATATCTTTTGATTCTGATTTAACACTTAATGAAGAAATTCCTATGATTGATGTTACTAATGATGATGAGAGATCAGTTGGTTTTTTATCTGATCCAGATGAAGTATATGACAGTAATCTGTAGTTACTTGAGATGAGATTTGATGATTCATGCAGTAAAGTGAATATTGACAATGGTACACATGAATCTATAGTTAAATCTTCTCTACAGGTTGGTGAGTCTTATGCTAATGAGTTTGATGCATTCACAAGTATCTCTAGCAATTTCTTTGATAAGAATATTGATTCCAGTAGAGTTCCTACAAATGAGAATTTTAATGAAGATTCTTTTCATATGTCTGATGAACCTTTGTTTTAAGACTATGGTGATAATTTTTTAGTAAGTTTCAAATCTGATTCAGTATGTGATGACATGATACATGAAGTTGATTTAGATCCATTGTATTTTTTGAAGCCGAAGACACAAGGTGAGTTGCAAGCCTTTAATACATGCAACTTGGTGAATGATGTAGAATATGAAGTCTTTGTGTTTTCGATCAGGATGCATGAATCATCGTTGGATTTTGATTCTCATTTCAGTTTGTGTAGTCATGAGAATGCTGATGTTTTTTTCTTATAGTGAGCATGAAGATGAAATGGTCTTTGAATTTTATATGCACTATGAGAATGAAGGAAGTTGTTTTGTTTTGCCAAGTTATTTGTTTCATTATGCTGATCTGATTGGTGAAACAAATGGTAATGAGAATTTCAGTTTACCTAGGGAGAATGTAAATGAAAATAAGGTTTATGACAGAGGAAAGGAGTTTTGTAAACTTTTCGATGGCTCGGGGTCATCATGTGTACATAGTTAGAGTAGTTTCCCTGCTTTCAATAAAGTTGTTCAAGAGAGAAAGTTTTGCTGTCAGATGTGTGGTCTACTTCTCCTAGAGATCTGGAATCTTTCCATGCCTGCAAGGGGCATGCATCCCCAGAAAGAGCCACTATTGGGACGAAAATTTACATGCTTCATTTTTAGTCCCATTTTAAAATTTTGAGAATTCAAGCCCCATAAATGCTTGTGTACTCGGCTGTACTTGTAAATCCCTAGAGGTGTTCAATGTTTCTAACACCTTTCATTCAGCCTGTCTAAGTGCTCCATGAAGTTAAACTGACATTTCGAGCTATTTGGCAAAGTCCTGTTTCAAGCATTTCTCAAATTTGCATTTTATCCTTAGCATCAGACAATGACAGGAGGCCATGTTTTCCAATGAGTATCTCACATCCAGAAATGTGACATGACTGTCCACTTTGAGATTATCTAGTGTCCATACCCAAGAACTTATGTTTCAAATTTTGTGTTGTTTCGAGTTTGTTTGACTAGGTTTTGGATCCCTCAAAGTTGGTCAGTTGCTGTTTTCACACATTTGAAAAATATTCCTAATTCTGGGAAGCCCTGTTTGACAAGCTATAACTTTTGACCAGTTGACTGAAATGCTAAATTTCCTTTTGCATTGTATTGTAGAGGTCAGAAACTTGTTATTTTTCAAATTTTAGCTTATGACAAATCTGTTTGATCAATTTTCAAGTGTGATTCCGAATGCAAATTTGTATCTTTTTACTGGTGTCAGCATTTGTAGAGTTGTCAAGACCCCTATTTAGGACATTATATATCCTAATTTGTGATAGGTCAAGTGAAATAGATTTTACCTTTGTGTTGTATACTCAAAATACTATAAGTGTGCCATTTTTCAAGCTTTAACGAATCCATTTGCATACTTTTTCGGGTCATTTCCATTTGCAAAAATGTTTTTTGTTAGTGCTTTTAATCTGCAAAATCCAAGTAGCATACTTTGAATGCCCGCCATTTGCGCCCAACTATTCATCATGAGCCCAAATTGCATTTTCATAATGTCCTCATGATAGAGAATGAGTGTCCCAATTTTCATTTTCCCATGTGCTCATTTGCCTAGTTTTCAAAGTTGATTCCAGAGCCAATTTTTTGTTTTCTGATGTGTTTGTTTGCAGATAAATCTGAGAAGGCGACTTTGAGGGTCAATATCTTTTGACTCCAAATTCATAATGAGATAGGATTTGACAGGCTGAAAGTGTGTGGAACAAAGATTCAGTATACCAGATTTCAGAGCTTGGTTAGTTGTTTGGGGTAATTTTTAAGGGCAATCAATGGACATCCTGACGCAAATTTGACAATTTGACAAAAAGTGACAAAGTGAGTTTTATTTGATTAATCAGTGGTCAAACTTGCTTCTAATCATTCTAAGAAGGTTGGTAGATCAATTTGAAATATTCAGTTGTTCAGAAACAAAAATTTTTAGCCGGACACATGTGGGGTCTGACTTATTTGCATTGGATTGCCAAGAGAGTGTTCTTCCCTTGTAGGACTTATGGAGTGGTCAATGTGTATGGACGGGCTAGCCTTGACACTTTGTAGGCACACATTTTCAAAAGGAGGTTAAATCTTTGCTACAATTAGCTTTGGTAATGGCACTTGTCGTGATACGTATTGATTCAAGTGCTTGAGGGTCTTGGTGTACACTCAGAGGTAGATGAAATAGATGAGGCTTTGAAAATCCTTGCTAGAATGAAAAGTTATAGACTTGTATCACAAGTCGAAACATGTAATGCTTTGCATTCAGGTGACTAGATGAAATGTTTTACAAAAAGCTAAGGCATTAAGAGGAACACTGTTTTAAACAAAAGAGCCACAATGTTTTCAAGGGAACCCCATGGCAAAGATGACGAGAGACATAGCACAGTATTCAGAACCTACATCACATTCTCATGGGGATGGTTTTAGTCTTTTACTTCTACAAAGAAAGATACAGCATTGGTGTCATGCTCAATATAAAAGAAGAGAGTTTGATATAAAAATCTGTAGCATATCAGAGCATGATTTAAAAGAAAAGTAGCCAATGAAATATAGAGAGAAGGAACTCTTCATTTGGCAAGAAAATAAGCCTAGGCAAGCAAATGGGCAGGATCCACAATTTCTCACGTTAGTTTGAATGAGATTATCAACTTTTTAGAGCAGTCCATAGTTTTAAAAGAAGGCTTAACATATAGAAAAGAAGCTTGCATCTCAAAAGAGCTCCCCACACCAAAATGAAATGTGCAAAGCAGGGGATGAGCTGAGTAGAAAACATCATAGCATTCACTCCCTCAGCGGGCAATAAGCCTCCATGCATAGAGAAACCATGCACAGCTGAAAAGAACGACTACCCACGCATTCAGATAGCAGAGGATGCCTTGAAAAGGCCAAGCTGCATCCAAAGTAGCATCAGAATACTGTGAATGAAGGTGTCAAAGTAGGCATATCGATGCCTCACGTTTTAGCTGAAGGAATTGAAGCAACACAAGTATAAGAAACCCATGCTAACACCTTAGAAGCAGTGCCAAACATAGAAGATGTCCACGCCAAGCTACCTTTGAACTAGTACGCATCACAAAGAAACTCCACACTGTGAAAAGGTTAAAGTAGAGTTCACATTTTTTGAAGAAGAAGACCGCCTATTAAAAAAGAAAAAACCAGCACAGTGAACTACAGAGGACGTCCACACTGTCAAAGAAAACTCATGGTAGGCAAGAGAAAAAATAAAGCACCTTGCGCTAAAATGGAAGCACCACTCAAGGAAACTCACCAATAATCAAAGAGAATAGAGCATGCAAGCTGAAGACTAGAGATCGGGAGGATACCCCACGTGAAGGCAAAGACAACCCACGAGTTTTAAGAAGAACATGCAACATTTGAAGATTGTTTCATGCAGGGGTAGAGCCATCAAAAGACAAAGGAAAGGCTTCATTTCCAAAGCAGAGGAGATCACGTGAAGAGAAGCCACTTTCAATGCAGTCGAAGGAAGCTCCACATTGAGTCCAAGCCGTAGGGAGCTCTGCATATGTGGGTAATAAAGACAGGGAGCAGGCTTAAAACATGAAACTAAGAGGGCAGACATGTTAAAGAGTAGGAGAGCCTGTTAAAGCCCAACGCCAAAGAAGAAAAGAGGTGTGAAGAAAGAAAGTCATGCATTTCAAAGGGAGTTTCCCACGTTGGTAGCAGGAAGTGGTTCAACGATTCATCCCACATTGTATATGTGGTTAGTTTTTTTAATTTTTAAATTGAATGCTACATGCAATCTGTAATGTCTAAAATACAAGCACTTTTGGAAGCGCTAGTCCATTGAGGTGGATCCCGTGGGTTGTGGATTACATCAACAAGTACAAGTATAACAAAATTTTAAACGAAAGTGCATTAAAGCTGATGTGGCAGGAGATGAACGCAATCATGACAAGTGTGCTGATGTGGCAGGAGATGAACGCAATCATGACAAGAGTTCGGATCTGACAGTGCTCGCTTCCTGTATTATCAAGATGCGAGGAAGTTAAATAATCTGAGGAAGCGGGCATGTGACATGTGGCAGCGAGGCCCGAGCTGGGTTTGATTGGTGCATGCTTCATAAGTGGGTGATGTGGCATAGGTTGGCCAATTAGGGGCTACCACGTGGCAGTTCAGGGGCTACCTAGTGGGCCTAGAGATGAGGGAGAAATTTTGGAATATATAAAATAATGATTTTAATTTTTTTCTTCAAAAATGATTTCCATGTCCAAAAATTTAAAATTCAAAAGGCTTTTATTATAAAGTTTGGTCTTTAAGAATTGAATTAAAATTTTGAATTTTTAATCTTTCAAAGATGCAGACCTGGGTTTTGTAACAGAGGGAGCATTTTTCAAATTGACTTTTTGGGCTTTTCTAGGAGGCTAGGTATGCACTCCAATATACTACCAGAATCGTGGAAGTCTAAATTTTCCAATTCTAAGGTCAATTTTTTCATAGGTAGTAGTTTGTTTGAGCTATAGGGGGATTTGTCTCAGGTACTCATTGTGCAACTGAATTCAGGTATCAAAGCTCAAAACTGATTTCTAATGAAGTGATGACTTGAGTATGGTTAAAAGGCAGTGAGAATTCAGTTTGGATCCAAATTTGTTTAGATTCACTTAGTAAAAACTTATTTTCACCAGTATTTTTATGAAGAAATCATATATTTTAGTGATTCAAAAGAATTTCATCATCAGTAACAGAACGATGATGAAACCTAACTCAGATGAGATGGGAAAAAAGAAGAAAGAGGTTTTTTAGTTGCTAGAAGATTGAATTTCAAGTGGACACTTGTCAAGTAAATATCAGATCCAGGAATTCATCTGGCCTATATCATTCATTCTTTCTTTCATTGTAAGGGTTGAAATTTTGGGAAGTCTCTGGGATGGAAAACACTTAGCAGAATTGCCCTTGGAATTGATGAAGTCTGAGTGGAAGACCTGGGATGTACTGGTTCCAGAACATGAAGCTTTGCTTTGGCTGTGATACCCCCTTCCCATCCCATAAGCTTCTCATTCCCACCAATTTCTCTCTTGTATTATAGCATTTGTTATTATACAGTCTGGTTTATTAGGTAGCTTGTGAGTTAATTTCCTGCATTTTCATGTATTGTTTCAAGGAAATCAATACAAAGAATAGAAAATGTGAGTTTCAGTTTGAATCTTGTCTCCATTTTCAGTAAGATGTAATGTTTTATGATCTTTGAACGAAGAACCCAGATAATAGTTGTAGTCCTTTAAGGCTATATGTTGTTTCATTGTTGCTGATAATTCAAAGAGTTGTGTAAATTCTTCATAGATTCAACAAGGTTGCACATTTACTGAGAATCATCTTAGATAAGAATGAGATTTAAGTTGAATATTGATGTCTATTTACAAGGTAAATAGATAGATCGTATATCTGAATATATAAATTAGTATCAGATATCTAAAATGCATGAGGGAGATTCATAAGCTTGCCCAATGGATTAGGCACTGATAAGATATAGGGTTAGTAAGTTGTTGATTCATACTTGGTTTTCATCCACTTTCCCCACCCACATAAAATCAAATCAAATTCAAATCATATTTACATTTTATGTTGAAGAGCTAGAATGGTCAAACCCTCACTCAGCTTGTGCATTCCATAGATTTTCATTAAGCTATTGTAGATCTATGTTATTGCATTAAGCCATTAGGAGATATAAAGGGTCTCAATCTGCTTACTAGATTCAGGGATATGTTTTGCACTAGTACAGTATCAATTGAATCTCAAGTCCACACGCCTAGGTTTAGTAGAGCCTGAAGTAGAAGAAGGGTCATGCCTTATAGTTGGCCCTATGTCTGAAATGACCTATTGATAATGGGAGTTAGCTGCCCCTAGATATGTCATATTCTCATGGGGATAATTGAAAACCATGTTCAAACACCAATAGTGATATTCTTTAGGATCAGCTTAAAATCTTGTCACAATTCCAACCACATTTACTATATCAAGTTTACTATGGGTTAGATACTACAATCCTCTAATCATATATTTGTACTTCTTTTGTCCAATTGTAAGTGCCTCATCCTTGCTTGATAACTTGTGACCAATTATCATAGGAGTTCCAAAAGGTTTACAATTTTCTAGTCCAAATCTTTTTTGAGAAACAAAGATTCCCTCTTTGTTTTGAATAATTCTCAATCCTAAGACAAATTTCATTTCCCTTATCATGCTCATCTGAAACTCATTCTTCATATCTTCTGAGAAATTTTTACTTGCTTCATCATTTCCTTCAAAAATGATATCATCAACAAATACAATTATTATTAGCAAATCATCTTCTATTTCTTTCAAGTACAAGGTGTTATATGTTGCTACTTTAGCAAGTACAAGCTTTGTTAAGTATTTATCTAACCTTGCATACAAGGTTCTAGGTGTTTTCCTCAATCCATACAAGGCTTTCTTTAATCCACAAATCATATCTTTCTTTTCTATCAAAGGAAAACCATTTGGTTGCTCAATGTTAACTTCTTCTTCAAGTTCTCCATTCAAGAATGTTGATTTAAAATCCATCTGATATACCTTGAAATTTTTATTGGTTGCATATGCCAAGAATATTCTGATTGCTTCCATTCTTCCTACAAGCATATTTTTCCTCATAGTAAATTCCTTCTTGTTGAGAGTAGCCTTTGCATACTAGTGTTGGTTTGTTTCTTATTACTTCTCCTTATTCATTCATTTTATTTCTAAATACCCATTTCGTAACAATCACTTTTTTGTCCTTGGGTCTAGAAACCAATTCCCATGTGTCATTTTTTATTATCTATTGAAGTTATTCATTCATTACTTTTATCCAAGGGTCATCCTTGATTGCTTCATCTGTGCTTCTTCATTCTAATTGAGATATTAAACATAATTATGCATTGATTATGCTTCTTGTCATTACTCATTTTTCTTTACTTCCTATTATCTAATTAGTAGGATGATTTCTCGTTACATTATTATTTGGGGTAGGAGTTGATGCTTCAACTCTTATTTTAGGTATTGTTCTCTATTCTTCTCTTACTTCTTCAGTTTACACATTATTTTGCAAGTCATTATTAGTCTTGAAAAATAGTTCATTACATATGTTGGTCATCCTAGAATAATCATCTTCATCAGAGTTATAATCCATCATCTTTTCTTTAGTGCCAAACTTTTCATCTATTTTCACATTTGTACACTCTACTATAGTTTTTGTGCCATAGTTGAAACATCTGTAAGCTTTAATTTTTAATGAATAGCCAAGAAGCATACCTTAATTTCTCCTTGGATCAAAATTACCAATATCATTGTCTCTTTTGATGTAGCATTTTCTTCCAAATATCCTAAAATATTTGACTTATGGTAAGTGACCAAACCATAACTCATAAGGTGTTTTCTCCATACCTTTTCTAATCTATACTCTAATTAGTGTGTATACTTTTGTGTTGATTGCCTCTCTCCAAAAGGTTTTTGGTACATCATTTGCTCAGGTGTATGAGGTGAAGATAGCTATCTCCTAATTCCATGCTCTTCAAAGTAGATATTGAATTCTCTAGAAGTAAATTCTCTTCCTCTATTAGATCTTAAGCTTTTAATTTTAACTCCATATTCATTCTCTACTTTGTTCTTAAATATTATGAATTTCTCAAATACCTCTGATTTTTCCTTATGAAAAGCTACCCACATCATTCTAGTAAAATCATAAAATACCTTTCTACATAGAATCCTCTTGTTCTTGTATGAACCAATTTCAGCTTTTGTGTAGTACCAAATTGCTTCCTAGGAAATTGGACTTTTTTCTACTTAGCCAAGATATATTCCTTATAGATAAGGTCAATGGACTTAGTGTGTTGACATATCAGTTAAGTTTTTTAGTACTGACACACACTTATTCAGATTGTGTATAGCTACGAAGCTCTTTGTAAAACTATTAGTGTTTGTCAAGTATTTAAGTTGTTGCTAAGTTCTACAGTTGCTACCGAGTCCTCAAGACAAATTTTAGTGGTTATCAAGTAGTCATAGTTACAGTGAAGATCAATAGTGTAAATGATACATCTCAGTGTATGCCGAGTTTACCAGTGCAAGCTAAGCTATGTAGTGTGCACCAAGTTCATAGTGTATATGATGCAATTCCAATGTTAACCAAGCTACTCAATGTTAACCATGTGACACACTTTATATTGAGTCTAAAATGACAATGTTTACTGAGTCATTCAATGTAAATCAAGAGACTCATTTTATATGATGAGTTTCATGATATCTACTGACTCACTAGTGTAGACTAAGTTCAAGACTACTTGGAAGTGATCAGTATGGACTGAGATTGTATGTCTACCAAGTCCTTGAAACTGATGAGCATTGACAATGGATGCCAAGCATTAGAATGTCACCAAGTCAATCTTCAGAAGCCAAATGTCTTTGTGTGGGCTGACTTTGTAATATTTGTGGTAACTTGTATTGTGGCTGACTTTGTAATTTGTATAATTGGATTCATATATATGTAATTCATTATTTCATATCCAAGTGTATATATGAGTATCAAATCAATGTAATCATAAGAAAAGAGAGAAAGTGAAAATTGAAAAGGCTACAATAGTATAAGGAGAAACAAAGACATATCTATCATAGCAAGGTGATTAGTACATAAAGGAATCTTATTCAAAAAATCAAGTTGCAAATTAGAGATCATCTACTATTTCATCTTAATAGGTGGATCAGTTAAATCCTTTCACAAGGTAGACCTAACAGTCTTTTTGTAAATCTCTTTAGCAAGTGCATAACTAAATGTATGTTTATAAATCCTTTCACAAGGTGGACCTATCAATCATTATTACTCCTATCAGGGTAGATCATCAAAAGTGATCAATGTAAGCTTTAACAAGCTAACTTTATATTGTAGTATTAAAGTTTGTGGGTATCATGCCCACCTTATTTTTACTTTCTATTTCGAAGGTTTATGGGTCACCAAATCTTCTTCTCACAATTTTATGAATGATGTCATGTTTTTAGTTTCTTATGCATGCAATTAGATTATATTATATGTAATGTATTAAATGCTATTTGGATTAAGAGTTAAAATCGCTAAAGTTTTAGAAGTTATTCATTCACTGCTTCCCTCTCAGTAACTTAGCATAGTCTTGAATATTTCCAACAATAGGTATTAGAGAATTGTGGTTGTCAGGGGAAAATCTTAATAGCTTGACCAAAGATTACATCCATGGAGATATTTAGACTTGACAAAACTATTGACAATGAGAAGCTAGATTTAGAAATGGCCATTTCACAACTCAAGAAAGCAAAAGAGAAACTCTCTCAATCCCTAAAAAGAAGAAAAAAACTTGCAATTCAAATGAATGATTATCTCTACATTGAAGAAAGAATTGAAGATCTTAATTCAAACAATTCAGATGAAGCCAATGAAGAAATCAAAGAACTCCTAGAAAAGAATGGTTCCCTACAAGAAGAGATAAGAAAACTTAAAAGAGAGCAAGAAATTCAGGTATCAATCTAATGTGAAGTCATGGAATAGGAAAACAAGATAAAAGAAGAGATAGATGGAAGGAACAATGAAATTCAAAACCAATCCCTTTAGTAAGTAGACCTTATTTATCATATCTCCAATGCAAATGATGATATCATGAGCCTAATATTTGAAAATGAAAGAATGAGGAATGATCTAAATTCTAAAAGGAAAATCAATGAAAGAATGATGAAAGATCTAAATTATGAAACACTAATTAATGAAAGATTATTAAATGATCTAAACTTTGAGAAGAAAAAAAAGAAAGAATGATGCAATCAAAAGAAGACATGAATCAATTAAATGAGCAAAATCTTTATAGAGAAAAAGGAAAAGTAGGAATCATATATGTAGAAGAAGGAGAATCATTTGAGCAAGGAGCTCAAAAGTATCCAAAACCTAACTTCAATCACTATAATAAGATAGGTCATTCATCAAAAAAATGCTGGAGAAATGGAATACCAAAATTTAATGCAAAATACTACAATTGCAAGCTCACTCCTACGATCACTGAAACCCTAGATCCGAGTGGAGCCCACTCTCAAATCCATATCAAGGTACTTCTAATATATGATATTCACACTCATTTCAAATGTGCTATTCAAGAAATTGGTATGTTGAAAATAGATGATACCCTAGGCCAACTGTGTGTAAATGGAGTTTTGAAACCTAAGCACCAACACATAGAAACTGAAGGGTTAACTCACATCTCTCACATGCCTCACAAATTTCAAGTTAAATGGATTAGGTTTATCATCAGCCAGGTGCATAATGGTTAGTTGTGGTTGGAACAACTAGTCTTTATCAAAAAGAAGATGATTCAACAAATTAGTAGCCTCCCAATGTTAGCCAATGCCAATATGACTAAAACCCTGGGTCAGGCAGAATTAGAAATGAAAACCCTAATAGAATGGAATAATATAGGAATGAAAATCAGAAATGTTTTAGATATGAAATTGAAGTTTGGTATTCACATCATTGCAATAAGATATACAACTCTAGTAGGTTTAACAATGTGTCATGTGACGCTATGGACTTGGCATAAAAGGTGGTAAAGAACAACTTATCGTTCAACCTTGCTGAGCTATTGTTGAAATAGTTCAACAAAAATATGGAAAGCATAAAAACTTTAAAGAATAACCCATGTAAGTTTGGTTCCTTGTTACTTTTCTATTCTTTTATGTCTAGAAATTCTTCCCTTTAAAAGGCACTATTGTTGAAATGGGTGAAAACTACAATATTATTATGGATAATTATTTTGATGCATTCAAAGAGAAAATGATCAGTAGGTTCTAAATCCCTAAGAGACTAGGTGAAGATTATAAGGATGATGTATGTTTCATGGTGGATTGTGACAAAGTGTACATTTAGTTAGTTAAGCCTAGAATTACGTGGGTTAAACCTCTTGTTTATGAGGTAAATATTGATGAAACTATAGATATCGTTGAAGCTATTGTCAATGAGCCAATTGATCCTAAGGCTACATATTTTGGAACATATAATAAAGCAAAGTCTAGGATTGAACTTGAAATAGAGTTCCCTCAAGTAGTGAACAAAGGAAAGAATAGGATTGAAAAATTCAATACTAGTTCTATCCTTTTGTTAACCAAAGGAGAAAAATAAAGAAGAGAATATTGAAGAAGTAATGCATTCTCATAATGAAGAAGATGAAAAGAATCAAGGATAAGAGGCTACCTAGGAAGCAAAGAAAGTTGATGAGGAGATTGATCTAGTTAAGATAGTTGCAATAGTCATTGCCTCACTTCCTCACTCTCCAAGAAAGACAGTGACAATATCAAGTGTAGAGATAGTCCCAAAAAGTTTGATTGTGACCACCAGTGCTAATCCAAATGTTCAATCACCCTTTTCTCCTACTTAGCTTACTACATCACTGACAAAAATAACCTTGCCTTCATCTATTGAGCTATAGACTCTTCCTTCATCAACTGAGTTGATTATAGTTTTGAACACACCAATTTTTGAATCTTTAGGTATTCCTATAAATATTCCTTCAATAAGCACAATATTAGTTTTTACAACTAGTCCTAGCATGTCTACAATTATTTCTATTCTAGGTACAAAGGCAATAAGTGTAAGGACAACTAAGCCCAAGGTTCAACTAAGTACAAATTTTTTGAGTAAAAGGAAAAGAGATGGAGGAAGAAATTGATTTAGATGAGGAAATTGTAGTCCAAAATTGGGACTTCCCCAAGCTTACTTTAGTCCAAATATAGTTATTTGGTGATCTCGAGAAGAAGGCTAAATAGCAAAAACTAAGAGAGGAGAGATAAGTAATTTAAAATAATTGAAGATGCAAACAACATTTTTGCAGAGGCCATAGGTATTGATGTTGACTCTTCTCAACCAATTTTGTATTAGCTAGTAGAGGCAGTAAAGAAATTTAACGAAGACACTAAGGGACAAGATAAGTTAGTGTAAAAAGCAGAGAAGAAGTTTGATAATAAATTGTTGGAGTGCATTGCTCAGTAGATATCCATTTATCAAGTAGAAATTTCTACAATTTTGGGCAATTTAGAAGCATCTTGTACAAATGTATCATAACTATTTGGAAAGCTATGTGATTTTTCTAAGTTACTAAAGAAATAAAGGATAAATTGTCAAAAATACATGAAGATTTGAAGCCTGGTGCTCAGTAGCTGCAACTTGACCCTAGTTCAAAGGATAAGATTTTTGTCAGCTATGCAACTAGAATTTCTTAGAGAAGAAGCAAGGATTAGATCCACATTGATACATATAAAAAATATGAATCTTCTCATAATGTATGCACTATAGAAGCATATTTTACATTGAAAACTCTCGTCCATGACAATAATCTTTCCATAGCGGATCATATGATAGAATTGTTAGTAGAGGTCCAAATTGCACTTCACACATGCAAGGTCCTGCAAGACAACTTAGATAACACCTTGGTGATCATTCTCAAGGTACATTCAGATTTTTTATCTCATTTTGGTGTTACTATGTAAATAAATAAAATACTCTTTTGGCATTAATGTCAAAAAGACGGAGAAAGATATATGTTTGGAGAAAGACACATCTGTTATGGGTGAGAACATGCAAAATCAATAGGTGAGTAAGATATGTACATAAATATATGTTGTATATAGCAAGAAGATGTATGGTATACTATATAAAAGAACCTTACCATGTAGAGATATATCCCTTACAAAATCAATTTTGAAAAATCTCAAAAATAATATACTCTACCAAGCTAGAATCGTAAGGTCATGGATACAAGGTATTTAGAATTTTTTGGATTTCAATTTTGGCTAATAAGTGTTTTTGTCACTAATGCCAAATGGGGAGATTTTTGACATATTAGTCAAGTTTGTTATTAGTGAAACACACTTATTTAGATTATATATAGCTATCAAGCTCTTTGTACAACTATCAATGTTTGCCAAGTATTTTAGTTATAATTGATTTCTACAATGCTACTGAGTCCTTTGGAGAAGTCTCAGTGGTTATTGAGCAATCATAATTATAGCGAAGATCAAAAATGTAAACCATCCATCTCAATATATGCTAAGTTTACCAGTGCAAGCCAAGTTGTGCAGTGCCTTACTAAGTTCACACTATATATTATGTGAGTCTAGTATTAACTGAGCTACTCAATATTAACTAAGTGACTCAGTTTATATCGAGCTTGAAGTGATAGCGTTTACTGATTCATACAATGTAAATTAAGAGACTTAATTTATATGACAAGTTTCATAGTATCTACAGAGTCACCAGTGTAGACTGAGTTCAAGACTACTTGGAAGTGATCAGTATGGACCAAGCTTCTATGTCTACCAAGTGCATGATGATGTCAAGCATTGATAGTGGATGCTAAGTATCAGAACCCAAATTTCCTGATGTTGGCTGACATTGTAATATTTGTTGTAACTTCTATTGTGGCCAACTTCGTAATTTGTATAATTGGATTGATACATTTGTAATTCATTATTTCATATCCAATTTATGTATGAGTGTGACATCAATGAAATCATCAGAAAAGAGTAGAAAGAGTGAATTGAAAAGGCTAGAGTAGTATAAGGAGTAGCAAAGACATCTATCGCAAGAATTTGATTAGTAAATAATGGAATCTCATTCAACAAACTAAGTTGTAGATTATAGATCATCTACTATTTCGTCCTAATAGGTGGATCAGTCAAATCTTTTCATAAGGTAGACCTAACTATCTTTTGTAAATCTCTTTAACAAGTGCATATGTGATTGTATGTTTGTAAATCCTTTCACAAGGTGGACCTAGCAGTCCTTATTACTTCTAACAAGGTAGATCATCAAAATTTATTAATTTAAGCTTTAATAGGCTAACTTCATACTACAATACTAAAGTCTATGTGTATCATCCCCACCCTAGTTTTGCTTTCTATTCGAAAGTTTTTTGGGTCACCGAACCTTTGTGTCACAATGTTATGAATACTTTCATATTTTTAGTTTATTATGCATGCAATTAGATTAGATTATTTGTAATGAATTAAATGCTAATTGGATTAAGAGTTGAAATTGTTGAGGTTCTAGAAGTTACAGATTCACCCCTCCCCTCTCAATAACTTAGTATGGTATTGAATATTTCCAACATAGTGTCTTTAGGTAAATATCTCATAGCAAGTGTATTACTAGCTTTCACAATGTTATCGAAGTTAATGTGACAAAGTCTTTTGTCCCATAACCAATTGTTGTCAACTTTAGCTACCAAACATCTTTTTTCAGTAGAGTTTAAGTAAAATACATTAGCTTTTGTTCTTATGCTAGTACTAAGTAGTTTTTCTTCCTTGTTCTTGATAATGCATGTGTCATTACCAAACTGCAATTGGTAACCTTTGTCCATAAGTTGTCCAATACTTAACAAGTTATTTTGTAGTCCATCAACAAAATAAACATCACCAATAATTATTTTACCATTTATTGTGATAGGTCCAATTCATGTAATGTGGTAGGTTGTATTGTTCCCTACTCTAACAATTCCTCCATCATGGCTTTTGAATTTGATGAATTTTCTCATATCACTAGTCATGTGATGTGAACAACCACTATCAATGATCCAATCCTTACTTTAAACTTGTGAGATTAGTCTACTTTCATATATGATTTTTCTATCAAGATCATCCTCCTTTATAGCTATGAATCCTAATTCATTTTCACTTTTCTTTGAATCAGATTCTTCTTCCTCTTCTTCTTCATTAGCATATAAGAAATTTCTTGGTCTTTTAGAATTGAATCTTCCCTTATATTTTCTTTCTCTTTTAGGGCACTTAGATGCACAATGACCATATTCATTCCTTTCACTTTTGCTTATTATCCATATTGTTTTAGATCAAATTCTCCAACTTCCAATCTACCAATCAATGTTTCTTTGGTAAAATTAGTGGTACAAGGTAACATTAACTAAATCATGAATCATTGTTATTGTCTTGAAAGGTGGTGTCAAACTTTTCAAGATCTTCCATATTACATCATCGTTAGATTTCTTTCCACTAAGTTATGTGATTCATGTAACAATCTTAGATATTCTACCAATATAGCTTCTTACAGATTCATCTTCCATCATTTTAGCATCTTGGAATGTGAAATACAAATTTTGTAATCTAACTCTTTTTGCATGTGTATCACCCTCATAATTAGCTTCTAAGGTTTTCAAATTTCCTAAGATCATTTGAGTTTTTTTACTTGGCTACAATCACTTTTAGATAGATCTAACAATATTGCTTCTCTTTCCCTTGTGTTGCACATGAGTACTTCTTGTTGTTCCTTAGTATAGTTTTTAAGATCGTCTTCATCCATAATGTTTATAGATGCCTTCAGTACAAGCCAATATCCTAGACCAATGCACATAAGATGAGTCTTAATTTTATCCTTCTAGATATCATAATTTGTGCCATCAAATCTCAAAATTTCTTTTCTCAACATGTTCAGTATGGATCTCCCAAAGTTGTTAAAAATTTTCTTCAAGGACCTAAGGCTCTGATACCAATTGTTAGAAACAATAATCCACCAATATAGCTAGGAGGATGAATCAATTATTCAATAAATAAAACATTTATCTACTTCAAAAAATTCCAACCATTCAACCAAAGTAAGTAGCAATCATAAAGATGCACATAATAATTACACTAGATATGTTGACTAGGGAAACCCTTGATTAGAGGGAAAACCTTGGTGGGAATGATGCCCATAAGATGATGTAATAATATTAATATTCCTTGTTAGAGGATGGACCATGTTAGTAATTTATTTCAACATTTAGTATAAAGAGTCTCTATTAGGATACTTTGAATTCCTTTTAGGAGATTTGAACACTATTAGGAGTTGTGCCAACTCTGTTAAGAGCTATGGAAGGTTGCTAAACCCACAATCCAAATAGCTTCAGGATCAAATCAACAAACCCACTATCTAATTAACCTTGGTACTATTCCTTTTAGAATAATACATGTGTAACAAGATTTCACTTCTTCATCTATCTAGTACATTGGACTTCTTCACCTTTAGATCATGCAATTAGATCTAGAACTTCATGATCAGTAATGGTAACCCTTAAGGTCACTTACACACATTACTATGTCACTCTGCTCTACTTCTTAGTAATTTGCAAGTCTTCTTCACTTTTCTACATCATGTTTGTAAAACATGGAAACATCTTTGCTTTATACCATGCTCAATTGTAAATCCTTGAGTTAGTTTGATGCTTCATTATCATACATTAATTAAATTAAATACACATTTAACTAATGTTATCAGATTACAGTTATACACAAACTTTGACACATGTGACTTCCATACATGTGCAATCTCTAACACTATCAACAATCAATAAACTATCTCTAGTTCACTACATAACCCTTCACTGTAGTAGTCCTGCAATAGGAACTACTTTTCTAATACTCTATTTCTATATGGTTCTCTATAAATTAGTCATATCTTCCATACATTATCGATTTAGGTTCTGTTCACTTACCCATGTAAAAAAAAAAAATATTGTTATATATTTAGGTAACTATGCATCATTAGATAAGTAATATAATGTTCTCAATATTGAAATCACAATCTGTTGCTTTGTCAGTCTTTAACAAGCTTATTACTATGTTGTCATGAATGAGAAACACAATTATAAATACATCATAACAATGTTATGTAATGCTCCCCCATAGCATCAACATTTATGATAATAGATATAACATACATTAGCTCCAAGGATATAGTTCTAAAAGGATTACATATGCATGAATAAAGATGCAAAGTGTTATTAGAAATTGAGGAAAAATCTTTAAGGTTTTGTCAACTTTTTCATGTTACTATCGAGCATGAAAAGTCTCTTATGATTACAGAGTAAAATTTTAGTGGATGCTGAGGTAGAAAAATTGTTTAGTTGAGGTTGAGCTTGTAATGGTTTCCAAGTGAATGAAAAGACATGTGGACATTGAGTGAGCCATAAATCAATTGATGCCAAGATTATAATTGTCCAAACACTTAGCATTATTTGTAGTGTTCTAATTGTTATTTGATCAAATTATACTCATTTAACATCAGTTGTATTTGAGAAAGAACATGAAGAGCCAAAGGTGATATGAAGAATTTGATTAGAGCATTTGCAAGAGATTTAAATGGTTGTTTGACATCATTTCAACAGGATTTGTAAGGTATTTACCATGTGTTGAGCTACATAGTTTCAAAATTTTCAAACCCTAGATATATGTAATGGCATCTAGTTCTTCTAAAGTGAAAGGTGTAGAGGCAAAATAGGTTTTAAATTTTCAACTAATTAGCAATGAGATAAAACAACCTATCTTCAGGGCTATTCTATATATAGTGTATAAGTAGGATTCCTCTAGTGTGTTCTCTATGATACCCTTGTGATTCTTAATGACTCAAGATGTCAAGAATTGTTACACTTGCAAGATTGGAAGCATAGGTGATATGGAAATCAGAGAAGAATATTGAAGACTATTTGGAAATGTAGTATTGAAGGAAGAGTAAAATATTTTTGAAAAGAAAGGGTTAACTTGTGCCCTAGATTTTGCAAATATCTTCAAAACTTAATGGATTAAGATTGTCTTAAGTAGAATTCATGATAGATTAGTATGGTTAGAGAATGGACCAATTAAAATCACAAAGAAAATTGTTCATAGCATAATAGGGTATCCAACCCTAGGCCAGCCAAAGACTATGAGGAGTGAGTCAAAGGAATTCATTGAAAAGAACATAGGGGCCATATTGAACAAAAGGGGAATGACCATTGACATAATCATAGATCCCCTGATAGCTTCTATAGTTTAGGTAATAGCAAACAAGTTTTATTAGTCAAGTGGATTAAATAGTTTACCTTGCATTGTAGTGGATATGGGATAAAATATTGTGAGAAAGATCATACTTATGATATTGCTGAGTTGTAGTTACAGCAATTGATTGAAAATTTGTGAGCTATATGGAAAATAAAGAGTGGATAAATTTGGATCTATTCTAGTATGTATTTTCTTCTATGTGCAGAATGCATTTGCTAATTTTGGTAAGGTTGCATGGAAGAAAAATAGATCAATTGGAGTAGAGATAGGAGAATTCATTGAACAATTAGGTGATAACTTTGAGTAAGTATTGACTAGTTATTTTGAAGATTTTAAACAATCTATAAAGAAGAGATTAAGGATACCAGTCTCACTAGTGGAGAAACATTGTGATGATGTTTTCTTTCTAGTTGATACTAATCACACATATGTACAAGCAAAAATTCCTAGGTTGAGATGGCTAAGGCCATTAGGATATGAGATCAATGTTGATGAGGCCTTTGCAACAATCACATCATTACTTGTAGAAGAAGTGGACAAAGAAGCCCAAGATTTTGGTAACTATGACTTAGCCAAATCAAATATCACCATGGAATTGAAGATTGCCTCTATAATGGGGAAGGAAAAAAAATTGGTGAAGAAACTAAAAGAAAAATTTGGTGAAGGATCCAAGGAAGAGGAAGGAGAGGAAGATGATGAAGAAGAAGAAGAAACATTGGCTCAAGCACCATTGGCACTGACACAAGATCAGTGAGAGGATCATCAAGAGGAGGAAATAGAAACTACTAAAAGTTCCAAGTGAGAAGAAGTCAAGGAAGCACCTATTACTACTGAGAAGAATAAACGAAATACAAAGAAACAAGTAGTGACAAAACCAAATAAGGTTACAAACCCTAGTCAACCTAAAACAACAACACTTACCACAAGGGCTAGTACAAGACTCACTATACCAAAGGCCAAAGTAGTAGCCAAGCCTAAGGAGAAGGAAGGTGGAGCATAGAAAAGACCAAGAAGAAAGTATGTTGCTTACGCTAAATCTAATGAGGAGAAGACTAAATTTGATGGCAACAACCAATTCAAAGTGGTGAGTGATAGTTAGGGTGATTATTAGTGGTGAATATTTGTAATTTTGCAAATTTTAGAATTTTTTGGCTAATAATTTGGCTAATAATTTAAGATTGAATGCAAGCTAAATCGCCACATTTTTATTAAATTTAGTTCTAAATATTTAAAATCACTCAATAATTTATTTTATTAAAATAAATAAACATAAAGATTCACCACAATATTTAATACATGATTAGATTTTATTCACCTAAATATTATATATTATCAAAGAAATTAAAATTAATTCACCAATAATTATCATAATTATTACTTACTTTAGGGATATATTACCAATATTTAGTTTTATCTATTAATTTAAAATATAATTTAATTATCCTCAAAATTTCCATGAGATAAAACATGTTCAATTTTGTTTCTTAATATTCCATGATGATTAGCGAACTTCCTATTATTATTGAGATTCACCAATATTTTATTCTCAAAAATTATGATTCCAAAATAATCACTAATGTAAATAATATTTAAAATAAAAAATTGAGAAAGTCACCGACAAAAATAATTTGGTTTTTCAAAATAATGAAAGATCTACCAATAATTTATATTTTTTTCTAGAGGGGATTTTCTTAAAGTTTACCCTTGTCATGGTCCCTCCTTAGACCTAGATAATTTTTGTGAGGACATTAGAAAGAATATCTATTTGTTAGGTTTCTCTCACATTGAATTTTATAATCTTGGAAAGATTGAGAAGAATCAAGTAGAGGAGGCAATATATTTCATCATGGTAACTTTTAAGAAGGCTCCTCTAGAAATTACCAACTCCTTATGTAAGAGTTTATATGATGGCATTAAGCAAAAATGCACTACTATTCAGACATAGAAAAGAAAATTAGGGAGACAACCTTGACTCAAGTTATTCAAGAACTTAGCAACGCATAAATTTCTAAAGCCATAAAGAAATATGTTATGAGATTTGTACCTAAGTATGTGGCATTTAACATATTACAGAACAACATAGAGGATGTTGTACTAAGTCTAAAAAAATGTGGAAGATTGCAAATGGACTAGCCATAGAAAAAGAAGATGAGGAAGAACATATCAAGGTAGGAGATGATGAAGAAGATAACAATTAATGAGGCATAGGTAACAAAGGAAATGATATGAATATTTATGATTAGGCAATAGCTAAGGAAGAGAAGCAACTAGAATAGAGTATACAAGATACACAAATGTTGAGTACCAACCCTCTACAAGTGATAAGTGCAAGCACTGAAACCATCAAGGTAAATGATGTTTCTGATCCTACTGATTAGAACATCAATCAACTAATAGAGGAAGATTTGAAAAGGATACTTATGCAATATACACTATAGGTCAAATTGTGTGACAACCTTGTATTGGTAAGTGTAGATGAAATTAAAAAGTTAGAATCTATGACTATAGGGAAGGAGGTAAAAATACAAGAAACGCCTATAATTATTCCTCAAGTCACAAGTTTAAAAACTTTATAACCCTTAGTTATATATCAAAGGAATCAGACAATAGGTTTCGCTATTAGTACACTCATGGAAGGCACTCTAGCCTCATAAAATGTACAAGAATCTGAAAAAGACAAGGTTAAGACAATTCGAGAACACAAGGTGGAAACACTAGTAAATGATGGGACACAAATACAAATAGGTCAAGTAGATGTACCTGCACTTCTAACACAAGATCGAGGTGCAACTAAAATCAAAGAGGTAGAAAAGGAAAATTCTAAAGAGACAAGTTTGAGACCCAAGCAAAAGGAACTAGTAGCAATCTAAGCACTGGTGACACTACTAGAGTTTGGAATTCCTTCTAGTCAAACTCTTTAGAGGTTGAGGACAAATACTACACCATTACAATTCTAAATACCAAGTTCTAGCTCATCTAAGATAGAAGAGGTAATTACTTATTGAGATGTTAGCCTAGATGAAGAGATTGTATTGCCAAAGTTTGATTATGCAACACTAATGATTGAGCAGATGGGTATACTACAAGAGGTCCTAACAAGGAAGAAACATCAAGAACTACTCAAAAGGGAGCATATGTAGAAGCAAGCTTTGATTAGGATCAAATAAATCTTCTTAGATGCATACAGTCTACCTACTCTAGATGAAACCAAGCCTATAATTAATTAATTGAGCAATATGGTGAAAAGAATAAGTGACCAAGACCTAGATACTAATGTCAAATTATTAGAATGGTCTGAGAAGATATCTAGTGATATTACACTAACACAGGTTGCATTGGCAACTAAGATAGATAGTGTGAAAAAGGTACTAGAAAACATTTTATCTCTATGTACCAAATTGTGTAATCTTACACTTTTAATAAAAGATATAAGGAATCACATCCTGAGTTTGGAGAGTCAAATGTAGTCATCTAGTGCAAAATTGCCCATGACTCTAGCTCAAAGTGAGAAACACTTTAGGACCCTCTTGCAATCCAAAAGTTAGTTAGCAAAATTAAAAGAAAATAAAGCCAACATAAGGGCTATATTGATCAACATATAGTCTACATTGACTCCTCACATGGATATTTTACTCATGGAGCTAGGCTATATAGAAAAACTTATGAAGAAAGACACCAATCTTTCTACATTAGATGGCTTAGTACACCTTGTTGTTGACTTGGCCATCCAAATTAAGTGTTTGGAGGTAGCATGTGATAAGTGGGATGCATCTCTTAAAATTACACTTAAGGTCCATAAATCCTTTTTAGAAAAATACACTATTACTGTACAACCCATTGACATCAGTGTCAAAAGGGAGAAGTAAGAGCAATGGGGCAGTGAAAATGGGAGAATAAAATCAGGTCGAAGAGAAAGAAAGAAGAAAATAGAGAAAGAGTATCAACTAAGGAAAATTTACTTAGCAAGAGAAAGCTTTTACTATAGAGTATAGTATAGTATAGAATAAATCAAACAACTTAGGGGGAGTTATAAGATTTTTAAGTTTAAGTCATGTCACCAAATTTTGATAGTTTGAAATTTTGTATAGAAGCTAAATAATCATTTATGTTATTCTCATAAGAATAAGATTATTAATGTATGACCAAGGTTTTTGACACTCATGTCAAAGGGGGAGATTATGAATCTTAGATTAGTTTCGACAAGTGAGTGTCTATACACTTAAGTCATTTACTTAGTTCATGCTAAACAAGTAACATATGCCCAACACAACCTATAAGGCAGAGCATGCCAAGTAAATAGTGAGTGTCAAGTCACTCATGTGTTGAGTAGATAGTATGTGTCAAGTGATTTAGGAGCTAAGAAAGAACTACATGCCAACACATTCAGATGTTGAGCGATAGAATTGAATTCATAGTATGTGTTGAGCACTAGGGACTTCAGATGTGGATTAACACAGTTTTGTCATAGTTGTGACTTAAACATTTAATTACAATAGTTTGGTGATAAGGATGAACCTTAACTGGGAATTCCTATGTATTACATGCATCCAGTAAGGTAAAGGGATGGTTTAAGTTGCAATAATGGATGAATTATGATCATTGATTCATATGTAACCCTAAGTCACCTAGGTATTCTTAAGGAGGACAAACCCTAGACTTCTAATGTATGGAAAGAGAATGAATGAATGAAAATAGAGAGTTTTGCATGCACAAACTAGAACTTTCATGGCGATCAAAGAATTGTGATTTGAATTGCATTGTAGAATCAGTTAAAGGAGAATAAAGGAACAATAGAGAGATGTCTGATCAAGAAGGATCAAGTGCACAATAGTATGGAGGTGATCTATCATCAAGCAATAGAGTGATAATCATAGGATCATTGTTGAGACATTCTAATACATGAATCAGTTAAATCTCTTAATAGAGTAGTCCTAACAAGCTATATTGAAATCCTTTAACAAGGTGCTTACTTAATTATGAGTTGACGTTCTTTAAACAAGCACACTTCTAACAAGGTGTTGAGATCCTCTACCAAGGTGAGACCTAGTAGTCTTTGTAAGCCTTTAACAAGGTAGACCTTTCATAGGGTAGATCATGTTTCATGATCAAACATTGTAACCTTCATTCAATATTTTATTAATATAGTAGTGAAGATTTGTAGTTGTCATCCCCACCCCAATTTTCCCTTTGCATTGGATGGTTTCTAGGTAATCATATATTTTTTCATATATGTCTAAATGCTCACTTATTTAAATATGTATATGATTTACAGGGTATTTCAGTTTACTTATTGAATATGTGAGATGTAAGTGTGGTGAATATTTTATGGGTTAATATTTAAAGCATTGATTCCACCCTACCCTCGTCTCAGACTCTACCTTTCCTATTGTAATTCTAACAACATTTTCTATGTATGGGTCAAGTATATTGGATCTTGACAAAACTAGAAAAGAAAATCGTTATTGAGCAAGATTTGGAAACTTATACTAAGGAAGAAAGGAAACTCTTCATATGTGACATGTGATCTAGAGAAGCACTATTTTCTACACTTCTTGAAATTGAGTACAATTAGGCAAAGTCACTTGTTACTTCTCCTATGATTTGGAAAGCTTTGGAAAATAGTTTTGAAGGTTATGGACAATCTAAGAAATTGAGGTTCCAAAGTTGGATTTGTGCATTTCTAGATGCTAAGATGATGGAATATGAATCTATAAGAAAATTTGTAGGCAAAATATCATAAATTATTGTAGGTATTAGATCTCAAGGAGGAACCAAAGAAGATGATGAGGTGATATAGAAGATATTGAAGAGCTTATCACTACCATTTAAGCTAATAGTTTAAATGATACAATTGTTGATCTCTTCTACCCAATATTTCACAAAGTAAACATTGCTTGGAAGATTTGAAGCAATTTAGGATGAGCTTAGATAGTCCATAGAATTGACCAAAATAGAAATAGCTTTCAATGCCTTGAATATTCAACCTATTTTATCAAGGAGCACAAGTTCTAGATGAGACTTTGCTAGCAACAATAAAATTTATGAGGATAGAAAGATTGAAGGAGTAGCCTTTTTGGTTAGAATAGAAAAAGATAGAAAATCTTTAAATGTTGGACTTGTAATGAATATGGTCATAATGCATCTAAGTGTTCTAAAAGAGAGAAAAGGTATAGAGGTAATTTCAAACCTAGAAGAGATAGTAAATGTCTATATGAAAATGAAGAAGATGATTTTGATGAACAATAAATAAGTGCTAGTGATGATGGAATTGGATTTATAGCTATTAAAGGGAAAGTCCAAAGAAAATGAATTTGATATCATAGGTTGAAAAGAAATATGATTGCATAATTGATAGTGGTTGTTCACATCATATGATTTGTGATATGAAAAAAATTGTTAACTTGAAAAGTCATGATAGAGGTATTGATAGAGTTTGAAACAATGCAACATGCCAAGTTAAAGGTACTGGATCTATAACTCTTGATGGTAAGACTAATATTGAGGTTGTATATTTTTTTGATGGTTTGAAGCATAATCCTTTGAGTGTTGGACAACTAGTGGACAAAGGTTACTAGTAGTAGTTCACAGAGAAGACAAGCATGATTAGAGACAAAGATGAAAATGTAATTGGAATAGGAACAAGATCTAGAGGTGATGTATTTCAATTGAATCCTACTAAAATGCCATGTTTGGTTGTAAAGGTAGATGATAATTGTGTTGGAAATATTCAATACTAAGCTAAGTTACTAAGAGGGAAGGGTTGAATCATTAACTTGTAGAATTTCAACAATTTCAACACTTAATCCAACAATCCAATTATCATTTAATTCATCATATATCATCTGATATAATTGCATGCATAAGAATATGAAAACATGAAAGCATTTATAACACTATGATACAAAGATTTGATGACCCGAAAACCTTCCAAATGGAAAGTAAAACTAGGGTGGGGATGATACCCACAAACTTTAGTACTATAGCATAAAGTTAGCCTATTAAAGCTTACATTGATCACTTCTAATGATCTACCCTATTAGGAGCAACAAGGACTATGAGGTCCACCTTGTGAAAGGATTTAAAAACACACAATTAAGTATGCACTCATTAAAGAGATTTACAAAATATTGTTAGTTATACCTTGTGAAAGGATTTGACTGATCTACCTATTAGGATGAAATAGTAGTTAATCTCTAATTTGCAACTTGGTTTGCTGAATGAGATTCCTTTATGTAATATTCACCTTGTTGTGATAGATATGTCTTTGCTACCCCTTATACTATTGCATCCTTTCCAATTTTCTTATTCTACTCTTTCTTTGATTATATTTTCATTTGCATCTTAGTTAATTCACACACTTGGATATTATACAATTCATTACATATATATCAATCCAATTAAAGAAATTACAAAGTTAGCCACAATACATGTTACCAAAAATATTAAAAAGTTGCCCCACATGAAGACATTCAGATTCTAAAGACTGACTTGTTGAGGTTCTAATACTTGACATCCACTATCAATGCTCAACATTGTCATGCACTTCGTAAACATACAAGCTCAATACATATTGATCACTTCCAAGTAGTCTTGAAGTTAGTTTGCACTGGTAACTCAATAGACATTGTGAAACTCCTCATATAAACTGAGTCTCTTGATTTACATTATATGAATTGGTAAACATTGTCAGATCAAGATCAATATAAACTAAGTCACTTGGTTAATGATGAGTATCTCAGTTAACACTAGACTTGCATGACATACACTGCAAACTTGGTGAACATCTCCACAACTCCACTTGCACTACTAGACTTAGCATACACTGAGATGCATGGTTTATATTGTTGATCTTCACTATAACTATGACTGCTTGATAACTAATAATATTTTTCCAAAGGACTTAGTGGCAACTATAGAACCTAGTGACAACTGAAATACTTGGCAAACATTGATAGTTGTACAATAAGCTCGGTATCTATATATAATTTGAGTAAGTGTGTGTCACTAATAACAAAATTAACTAATACGTCAACAATGCCCCCCTTTGGAATTAGTGAAAAAAAAAAACTTATCAGCCAAAAATGAATTCAAAAAGTTCCTAAATAAGTTTTATCCATACCTTGTGATACTAGCTTTGTAGAGTATATTATTTTTGAAATTTTTGAAAATTGACTTTGTAAGGGATATATCTGTACATAGTAGGGTTCTACTATACAATATACTATACATCTTCTTGTTATAGGAAACATATCTCTTTGTACATAACTTACTACCCCATTTATTTTGCATGTTCTCCCTCATAACATATCCATACATATATCTTTCTCCCCCTTTTTGTCATTAATGCCAAAGATGTATTCTACTTGTTTACATAGTAACTCCAAAATGAGATAAAAAATTGAAATGTAAATTTAGTATGATCACCAAGGTGTTATTCCAATTGTCTTGTAGGACATTAAATGTGTGAAGTGCAATTTCAACCTTTGCTAACAATTCTATCATATGATCTACAATGCAGAAATTATTTTCATGAATTAGAGTTTTTAAATGTACAATATGTTTTTGTAGTGTGTCCATGATGTGAAGAATCATATTTTTTATATCTATTAATGTGGATCTTATCCTTACTTCTTCTCTAAGTAATTGTTCTTGCATATCTAATAAAAATCTTGCCCCTTGAAAATGTGCAGAGCTTGAATTAGGGTCAAGGTGTAGCTGCTAAGCACTAGCTTTCAAATCTTCATCTATTTTGGACAATTTGTCCTTTATTTATTTAGTAAACTCAGAAACATCACAAAGCTTTCCAAAAAGTGATGATACATTTTTCCAAAATGCTTCTAAATTCCCAAAATTATAGAAATTCCTACTTGATAAAAGGTTGTTTGTTGTGCAATGTGCTCCATCACTTTATTATCAAACTTCTTCTCTACCTTTTGCACTAACTTATATTATCCCTCAGCGTCTTCATTAAATTTGTATATTGCCTCTGCTAGCTGATATAAAATTGGCTAAGAAGAGTCAACCCCAATACCTATAGCCTCTACAAAAATATTCTTTGCATCCTCAATTATTTTAATTTCCTTATCTCTCTTCTCTTAGTTTTTGCTATTTAGCCTTCTTCTAGATGAGTTCATCGAATAACTATGTTCTAGAGTAAGCTTTGAAATGTCCCAATCTTGGATGAAAATTTCCTCATCTAAATCAATTTCTTCCTCTAGCTCTTTACCTTTACTCAAAAATCTTTTCTACCTAGAATAGAAATAGTTGTAGACATGCTAGGACTAGCTATAAAAGCTAATGTTGTGCTTATTGAAGGAATATTTATAGAAATACCCAAAGAACCCAAAATTATTGTGCTCAAAACTAAATTACTCAAAACTGATGTGGTCAAAACTAAAGTACTTAATTTGGTTGATGAAGGAAGAGTCTAAAGCTCGGTAGATGAAGTGGAAGTCACTTATGTCAGTGATGTGCTAAGCTAAGTAAGAACAAAGAGTGATCGAACATATAATCCAATTACCATTTAATCCATCACATATAATTTGATCTAATTGCATGCATAAGAATATGAGAGCATGAAAGAATTTGTAACACTATGACACACATATTTGATGACCCAAAAACCTTCCAAATAGAAAGTAAAACTAAGGAGGGGGGGGTGGGGGATGATACTCAAAAACTTTAGTACTATAGTATAAAGTTAGCCTGTTAAAGCTTACATTGATCACTTCTAATGATCTACCCTATTAGGAGAAATAAGCACTACTAGGTCCACCTTGTGAAAGTATTTACAAACATACAATTAAGTATTCACTTGTTAAAAAGATTTACAAAAGATTGTTAAGTCTACCTTATGAGAGGATTTGATTGATCCACCTATGAGGATGAAATATTAGATGAGCTTTGATCTGTAATTTGGTTTATTAAATGATATTCCTTTATGTAATAATCACCTTGTTGTGATAGATATGTCCTTGTTTCTCCTTATACTATTGTAGCATTTTCAATTTTCTCTTTGTACTCTTTGTATAATTATATTTTCATTTGTATCTTCATTCATTCGCACACTTTGATATGATCCAATTCATTACATATATATCAATCCAATTATACGAATTACAAAGTCAGCCAACACGAAGATATTTGGGTTTTGAAGACTGACTCAGTGAGGTTCTAATACTTGACATCCACTATCAATGCTCGGCATCATCATGCACTTGGTACATATAGAAGCTCGGTCTATACTGATCACTTCCAAATAGTCTTGAACTCAGTCTACAATGGTGACTTGGTAGATACTATGAAACTCATCATATAAATTGGCTTGCATGATTTAAATTGTATGACTCAGTAAACACTATCACTTCAACCTCACTATAAACTAGTCACTTGGTTAACACTAAGTAGCTCAGTTAGCATTGGACTCACATGACATACACTATGAACTTGGTGAATACTGCATAACTTGGCTTGTAGTGGTAAACTTGGCATACACTAAGATGCATGATTTACACTACTAATCTTCACCATAACTGTGACTACTTAGTAACCACTAAGATTTGTGCAAAGGGCTTGGTAGCAACTTTAGAACTCATTGACAGCTAAAATACTTGGAAAACATCGAAAGTTGTACAATAAGCTTGGTAGCTATAAACAACCTTAATAAGTGAGTGTCACTAATAACAAACTTGACTGATAGCTCAACAAGTTGGTTATGGCATAAGAGATTTTGTCATAAAAACTTTGACAATATTGTGAAAACTAGTAGTATGTTTGTAGTTAGATATTTTCCTAAGATTGTAAAGCCTACTAACATAATTTTCAACAAGTGTGGTTTGGTAGAGCATACAATAACTTCTTTTCCCAACAAGAATTTAAATAGTATAAAAAAATTGTAGATTGTACATATAGATCTTAGTGGTCCTATGAAGACTAAATGGTTCTATGGTTAAAGGTATTTCATGATTTTAGTTGATGACTTTTTTAGAATGATGCGGATTGTATTTCTTAAAGAAAAATATGAGGCATTTGATAAGTTCAAGATATTCAAGAATAGAGTCGAGAATGAATCAAGCATGAAGATTAAATGTTTAAGATCAGATAGAGGAGGAGAATTTAATTCAAATGAGTTTAACATATTTTATGAAGCTAATGGAATCAAAAGATAGCTATCAACTCTAAGAACCCCTAAATAGAATAGTATAGCTGAGAGAAGAACTAGATCAATAACAGAATTAGCAATAGCTATGTTTTCTGAGGATGATGTATAAAAGATGTTTTGGAGAGATGCTATGAATACAAGAGTCTATACTATGGACAAAGTACAAGTTAGGAAAGACACAAACAAGACCCCTTATGAACTATGGTTTGGTTATTCACCTACAATTAAATATTTTAGAATTTTTAGTAGTAAGTGTTATATCAAAAGTGGTTATGATATTGGTAAGTTTGATGATAGAAGTGATGAAGCCATGTTTCTTCGTTATTCATTGAAAATCAAGTCCTATACACATTATAATCTAAGAATTAAGAGCATTATGGAAAGTGTTCATGTTAGAGTTGATGAGAAATTTTAGATACAAGAAAGAATAGTTGATTACAATTTGGATGATGAGAATGTTGTTACTAAACCAAGAAATAATGAAGTCTTCCTTAAGACTAGAAATGATTTGCAAAATGAAGGAGATCCAAGGTAGGAAAAAATCTTGGAACCTTCAACTAAGCTAAGAGTTGAGATGGCAACTCCTAGTTCAGAAAAAAAATATGTCAAAGAATCATACACCTAAGAAGATCATCAGAAGTAGAGATAAAGGTGTCATGACAAGAAGTAGAATTAATGAAGGACTATGTTTGATATCTCAAGTTGAACCTAATAATGTAGATGAAGCATGTAAATATGACTATTGGAAACAAGATATGAAAGAGGAATTGGATCAAATAGTAAAGAATGAGACATGGGAATTAGTTCCTAGACCAGAAGATAAGAATGTGATTGAAACTAAATAGGTATTTGGAAAAAATATGAATGAACGAGGTGAATTTGTGATGAATAAAGAAAGATTGGTATGTGAATGTTACTCATAGCAAGAAGGAGTAGACTATGATGTGATCTATGCTCCTATGGCAAGAATAGAAGTAATAAGGATGTCATTCTTACATATGCAACATATAAGAAATTCAATGTATATCAAAATTATGTCAATTCAACATTTCAAAATGGAGAACTTGAAGAAGAGGTGTACATAGAAGAACCTAAAGTTTATCGTTTGATAGATGACAAGGACATAGTATGCAAACTGAAGAAAGAATTGTATTATAAAGAAGGAATCTTTATTTCTTAGACAAAGTATTTGAAATATTTACTAAAAAGGTTTAGTTTGGAAACATGTAAACCCTTTAGAACACCTATGATAACTAGACACAAGTTATCTACAATGGATTAGACAATTATGGTTGAGTAGAAGAAGTATAGATCTATAATCTAAGGATAAAAATATCTAACTCACACAAGGCAAGATATAGAAAATGTAGTTGGAATTATTGAAAGATTCCAAGTTGATCCTAGAGAAGAAAATTATGTACTAGTCAAAAGGATATTTAGATATTTGAAAAGAATACCAAAGTTCATATTTTGATATGATAGATTTAATGATTTCACTCTATAGGCTTATAATGATGTTGATTGGGTAGGTAGTATGGATGATAGAAAAAGAACCAGTGGTGGAGCCCTCTTTGTTAGAGGAAGATTATTTTCTTGGCTAAGCAAGAAGCAGGATTGTAGCTCACAAAGTATAGTAGAAGAAGAATATGTTGTATCTAAAAAAAGTTGTAATCAAGTTGTTTAGATGAACTAGATGTTGAGGGATACAAGGATAGAATTTAGCAAACCTGTTGTCATACATTGTGACAACACAAGCATAATAAATATGTCTTAGAATCTATTATTGAATTCTAAAAACAAGAACATTTTTGAAATAGGAGGGATAAGGAAAGTCAGGGCCTAGGGCACACCTATCTATCTAGATCAACCTACCAGAGTCAACAGAACAAAAATATAGCACTAAAGAGAGGGAACATGATATTTTATTGATTCATCAAGGGAGCAATACACATGCCCAACTATAAGGTCTTTTGGGTTATGACCAGATAATTACATTCAGATCCATGATGTAGCTACAAATTTACACCTTCCTTTTTGAATCCCAAATTCTTATTCTTTCTAACTTCTACCTTCTTTCTACTACTTCTTATTCAAGCCTAAGACACTCTATTTATACTTTCCAAAATGGCTTACAAAACATTCTAGAACATAGAGAAGCCATAAGTCAGCCCTCTAAAAATATAACTACTTATATCAAAATTAAATGTGAGAAAATTCACCCCAAATAGGAACTAGACATAGATAACTTAACAAAATAAAGCTTTTCAAAAATTGACACTCGACAAAAACTCCAAACTTAGCATCCAAAGAAATCACTCAGCAACCAAAGGAGCTTGGAAACTTAAGCAATTGCTCAACACCCAAAGGATCACTCAACAACCAAAGGAATCGCTCGACACCCAAAGGATCACTTGATAACCAAAGAAGCTTAGTAGGAAAATAAGGACTTAGCAACAACTGATAGAATGGATGAAACTATAGGATTAAAAAGAACCCAAGATGCTCCTACATTATACAACTAGGGTTGGAGAAAATGATTCTCCTAAATTATTGAGATGTCACAACTTGAGCTAAATTCAACTTAGATTGAAAAATTTAGGAAGCATCTTCCATAGATCTATTCTTCCACTTCACCAAATATTCCTAGTACTCTTTTCCTCTTGTGCTCTTGCCAACTCTCTAATCCAATATCTATTCAACTTCTTCAATCTGCTTCTTAGGATAATCCTTTGATACAATAACTTCTTCATCTAACTTATGTTACTGATACAAATCAACAAAATTGAATATAGGAGATATGTCCATGTCATCAGATAACTTTACTTCATAAGCATTACCACTATCAAATTTTCTCACAATCTTAAAAGGTGCAAACTTCTTAATTTTCAACTTACTATATGTTTCAACTAGAAATCTTCCTTTCTTCAAATGAACCATTACCTTATCACCAACTTCAAAATCATGATGTCTCCTAGACTGATCAGGATTCTCCTTATACTTTTGTTTTCTTTGTTCCAACCTCAACTTCACTTACTTATGCAAAGACTTCATAAAATGAGAAAATTCTTCTCCTGCAACACTTTTCTTCTCTTCACTACTAATATCCCTTAAATCTATTATACCTCTAGACTACATTCTAATAACAATCTCAAAAGGTGTCTTCCCTATCCTCCTATTCATAGAATTGGTGTATGCAAATTCAGCTTGTGCTAATACCATTTCCCAATTACTTGGCTTATTCCTAACTAAACATATTAGCAAATTACCCAAGCTTCTATTCAAAACCTCTATCTATCCATTTGTCTATCAATGGAATGTAGAACTAAATATCAACTCAATACCCATCTTCTTCCACAAAGTCTTCCAAAAATAATCAACAAACTTACTATCTCTATCAGAAATAATGTTTTTTGGCAATCCATACAATCTCACAATTTTTTTAAAGAAAAGTTTAGCAACATGCTAAACATTTGATGTCTTCTTACATGGTATGAAATGAGCTATTTTAGAAAAAAATTCCACTACAACAAATATGGAATCATACCCCTTCACTATCTTAGGCAATCCAAGAACAAAATCCATGTTGATATCACTCCAAGGTTTCTCAAGAATAGTAATAGGTGTATACAAACCAATATGTTGACTTACACCTTTGACAACTTGACAAACCCCACAACTCTTCACAAATTTTTGAACATCCTTACACATTTTTTGCCAATAATAATTTCCCTCAGCAAACTCTATGTCTTATCAATTCGAAAATATCCAGCCAATCCACCACTATGCTTTTCCTTAATCAGATTCAACCTCATAGAACTTTTTAGAATATGCAATTGAATCTCATTGAATAACATACCTTCTTGAATGAAATAATCATCTTACTTACTTATGTGATCTATCAGATTTAGTGCTCTGCACTCTCTCCATGCCTCAGAAAAATTAGGATTAGCATCATACAACTATTTCATTTCATCAAAACCAAGAAGTTCAAACTTCATTTCAGCCAACAAAGAATGTCTTCTACTCAATGCATCAGCAATTCTATTAGTAACTCCACTCTTATTATTGATAACAAATGTCAAACTTTGCAAGTACTCAACCCACTTCATATGTCTCTAATTCAATTAATGTTGACTTCCCAAATATTGTAAAACTTTATGATCAGTATATAACACAAACTCCTTAGGAATCAAATAATGTCTCCACTTTTTCAAGGCTTGAACAATAGCATAATATTCTTGATCATAGATGGAATACTTCCTTTTAGCATCATTCAACTTCTTACTAAAGAAAACAACGAGTTTACCTTCTTGACTCAATACAACTCCTATTGCATTACCACTTGCATCACATTCAACTTGAAAATAATTTGTTGAAATCAAGAAAAGAAAATATAGGAAATTCAGCAGCCTTTTGTTTCAAAGTCTCAAAACTCTTATTAGCTCTATGTGTCCACTTGAATTCCTTTTTATCTCCCCTCATTATCTTAGTGATTGCATTACAAATAGAACAAAAATTCCTTATAAACTTCCTGTAAAAACTAGCCAAACCATGAAATGATCTTACCTCACCCACATTCTTAGGTGTAGGCCATTCCAAGATTGATTTAACCTTCTCAGGATCCATCTTCAATCCATTATCTAAAATAAAAAATCCCCAGTATGTAATCTCCTCTTGCATAAAATAATACTTTTTTAGATTAATCTTAAACTTTTCCTCTTTCAACCTTTGTAATACTTGTCTAATTTTCTCAAGATGTTCTTCCTTAGTATTATTGAATATTAGAATATCATCCGAATAAAAAATCAAAAACTTACCCAAAAATAATTTTTGAGCTTCATTCATCAACTTCATAAAAGTACTAGGTGCACTAATCAAACCAAAAGGCATAGCCAACTATTCATACAAACCATATTTTTTCTTGAAAGTAGTCTTCCATTCATCACCTTCTATAATTCTAAATAGATGATAACCAATCTTCAAATCAATATTTGTAAAATACTTTGCTCCACTCAAACAACCCATTATGTCATCCATCCTTATCATAGGAAACCTATATTTCACTGTTATCTTGTTAATAGCTCTAGAATTAGTACACATTCTCCATTCTCCATTCTTTTTAGGTGCTAATACAGTAGTTACAACACATGGACTTAAGCTTTCTTTGATCAAACCTTTCTACAAAAACTAATGCACTTTTTTATTAAGGACATCATTCTTTATAGGTGTCAATCTATATGGTGCTTTATTTAGAAAACTAGCTCCAGGAAGTAGTTCCATACAATGACTTCTACTTCTCATTGGCAGTAAACTAGTAGGAGTATCCCTAGCAATAATATCTTTATACTCATTCAAAAATTCTATAATTTCTACTAGTACTTGACAATCACTATCTACTTTCACTCAATCATTACCAACTTCTACTACTCAATCATTACTACCAACACTTGGTCCTCTAGGAAAAATCACAAAATCAACTTGATTCTTCTTCACTTCCTTTTCAAATTGTTTCTCATTAACCATTCAAACTTTTATTATACTAAAACTAACCTCATCAGGACTTTCAATCAAAGGAAACAATATTTGCTTCTTCCCATTCATGCAAAGAGTATATTGATTTAATCTTCCATCATGCATAGCATATCTATCATATTGACAAGGTCTACCGAACAAAAAATGACAACAATCCATAGGCATAATATCACACAAAACTTCATCAAAGTAATGTCTACTCTTGAACTTCACAAGGCATTGCTCACTTATCAATATCTTACAGTAATCTTTGATCCATCAAACATGATATGGTTTGGGATTCTTTAGCCTCTATAATTTCAACTTTGTAACGAGCTCTTCTAATGCAAAATTTGTAGATCTTCCACTATCAATGATCACTTTGTAGCATTTTCTAGCCATCTTATATCTTGTCTTGGAAAGACTTCTCTTTAAAATAGATTCCTCATCACTTATCTTATGACATAAGGTTCTTCTCACCATCAAATTTTCTTCAGTCTTAGGTCCACTTGGTGAATCCTTATCTTCTCCTTGAATCATAGCATTTATGTTACCTTACCCACTTTCAGAGGCTCTACATTCATAAGATCTATGTCCTTATTTACCACATCTAAAACAATTACCATAGAAACCACCTCTAGGATAAGAATTACTTCTTCATGCGTAAGATCCAATACCTCCTCGGTATGAACTTTCACCTTTCCACTCGGTCTTGTCTTTCTCATCATTCTTCCATTCAAAGTTGTCTTTATCCTACAAAAAACTTTTAGATCTACCACATTTTCCATATGATCTACCTTTTTCTCTCTAAAATCTACCACCTCTACCTCTTTATCTTTGTTCATGCTTCTTTGTCAAGATCTCTTCATCTTTCAAGGCATTTGGGTATGCTTCTTCCATACTTTCCAACCTAACAAAAATTATTTCATCTCAAATTCTTGATCTCAACCCATTTATGTACTTTGCAATTTTCTCAACATCATCATCATCCACATGTCTAGATTTGATTTTTAACCTATAGAATTCCTTAGTATATTCCTTCACACTCATGTCCTTTTGTCTCAAATATTGCATTTTTCTCAACAAGCTAACTTGGTAATCAATAGGCAGAAATTTGTTCTTTACCTTGTTCACCATCTTTGGCCAAGTTCTGATCTTGTCCTTTCCTCTCATTTGCCTATCAGTTTGCAAATTATCCCACCATAGTGATGGATAACCTTTCAACCTTTAACTACAATCTTCACCTTTATATTATTAGGAGTGTTTTCATATGCAAAGAAATTCTCTGTATCAGAGATCCAATCTAACACGGCATTAGTATTCAATTTTCCATCGTAAGGAATAAATTCTATAGTAGGTTTTGAATTAGCCCTTGACAACCCCTTAATAACCTTTCTTCATCCTTGTCTTCTTACTGTTCTAGGTCAGGGTTTGGTGCTACTACTTCACCATCACTTACATCAACAAGATTTGATCCTCTCCTTTGGGTTGTCTCCATAGCATCTAATATGGCTGCAATTTGTCTCAACTAATCCAATATAGCATTATTAACATTGCCTCTACCCCAAACCATCTTTACAAATCAAGTTCCTGCAATATCGTATCCCTCTACAAGTTATAGGTCAAATTTGTAGATCTACCACCCTACAACCAAATTTGAATTAGGGTTCTACATGATCCAATCTCCACAAGGATTAACCTTATGCTCTAATACCACCTGACATAGAGGGGATAAGGAAATCTAGTGACTAGGGCACACCCAACTATCTAGATCAACCTGTTGGAGTCAACACAATGAAAACACAACATAAATATAGTCCCAAAGAGAGGGAACAAGATATTTTATTGATTCATCAAGCAAGTAGTATACATGCCAAGTTGTAAGGCCTTCTAGTTTATAGCCAAATAGTTACATTTAGATCCATGATCTAGCTAGAAATTTGCACCTTTCTTCTTGAATCCCAAATTCTTATTCTTTCTTACTTCTACCTTCTTACTCCTACTATTTATTCAAGCCTACAAAACTCTATTTATACTTCCCAAAATAGCTTATAGAATGTCCTAGAATATAGAGAAGCCACAAGTTGGACCTCTAAAAATATAACTACATATATCAAAGTTAAATGCAAGCAAAGTCGACCCAAATAGGAATGATACATAGATAACTTGGCAAAAGAAAACTTTTGAAAACTTGGCACTCAGCAGCAACTCTGAACTCAACATCCAAAGAAATCACTCAGCAAAGCTTAGCAACCAAATGAATTTCTTGGCACCAAAAGGATCACTCAACAACTAAAGAAGCTCGATAACCAAAGGAATCACTTAGCACCTAAAGGATCACTCTGCAACCAAAGAAGCTCAGCAACAACATAAGGACTTGACAACAACTAATAGAATAGACAAAAGTGCAGTATTACAAGGAACCCAGGATTCTCCTACATCAATTTCTATCAAGTATCACATGTTGAGAGAAAAAGTTGCAAAAAGGAGATTAGATTGGAGCATGTAAGTAGGAAAGAGAAGATTTTAGGTATTTTCACTAAGTCTCTTCCCAAAGAGACTTTTGAATATTTGTGAGGTATGCTATGGGTTATGCCCCTTCCTACATCAAAGTAGATGACAAAAGAAGTACATTAGTTTAGTGTAATAGAACACTATTATTTGTTTGGACAGAATGTTGATGCTTCCTATGTGATGAATATTTGTGATGAATAGAGTCATCTAGGACTCTTGTTGGATTTTTATTTTGAAAAATGTCTTTGGACACTTCAACTAGTCATAAATAGTTGTCATACAGATTTTTGGTTGCTGAAACCTTTGACATTTATGTCAATGGGGGACAATTTTATCATGAAAAAAATGTTGGCGAAGTGCAAAAAAATAGGTTGGAAAAGTACAACATAGAAAAATATTTTTTAATGTAAAGAAAATTGAGGTATATCAATGGGAAATAATGATTGATGAAGAGGATTTGAAAAAAAAAGATTACTAGTCTTTTGTAGTTGGGATTCTTTGAACTAGATGTTTTTCATCTATGTTGTCATCAATGAAAAAGGGGAAGATTATTGAAAGCATGAATATTGATGATATTAATATGGGGGAGCATTGTAGGAACATTATTAGATCATTATCATGATGATATATTACATTTATGACTATGCTTTTCATTAATGTCAAAATAGCATTTTTTTGTGGTATCTAATAGAAAGATAAATGAAAGATCAAGTGGGTATGGATAGACAATTGAGAATTTTCACTAAGTGAGGTTAAAGGGAGATACTATGAAGTTTTTGGTATATGTAGCTAAAATTAGAAGCATGAGATATTAATTTTGGAAGAAGTTATGCATGTTTTGGTGAAGACTATTCTGAGATACAGTTTATAGAGTCATTCTTGTTATTATGAGAAGTTGAAGTCACAAATGTGAAGAAGACATGTTGGAGATGACATGGCCAAGTTCACTCAACATAATGTTACATGTACAAAAATTTTATAAGTTTCAAAGTGAATTATTAATGTTATCAATAAGTGTCACATGTTCTTAATGTGGACCTATAATAATTAATTGAGAAGGTGTAATAACCAACTTAGGAAAATGTTTTCTGGACTTAATATAAAGGAAGGATTGTTTTCTTTATCATGGAAGTAGAATGAATGAAGGAATATGTAATATGAAAAAATAATTGAAAGCAACACAAAATGTGAAGTTGAGTAGAACAAAGAAAAGGTGAAGGAAAATTCATTACCAAGGTTTTCTTTTATGATCTAAAGTTGGATACTTGGATCTGAGTTTCATGACCTAGTCTAAAAGGTTCGAAAATAAGTGGTCTGGTTGATAGAATAGAGGAAAGAAGTTATAGTACATAAAATTATTCTAAAAGGAATAGTTGAGAGATTAGTATGACAATGAGTTCAGTAATCTTGCCTCAAAAGCTATTTGGATAGTAAGTCCTTTTGTCTTCTACAACTCCTAACAAGGTTGAAATCTCCTAGTAGGGATTCAAAGTCTCCTAATACGGACTCATATGTACTAAATGTTGTAATAGAATCCTAAAAAGATCCATCCTCTAACAAGGAATATTTATATTTATACATCATTTAGTGGGCACCATTCCCGCTGGGGTTTTCCCTCTGATCAAGGGTTTTCCTAGTTAACATATCTGGTGTAATTGTTTATGTGCATCTTGTTATGGTTGATGTTTACTTTGGTTGAATGATAATATTTTTTAAGGTAGATAAATTCTTTAACAATTTGATAACTAATTCACCCCACCCCCCTGATTTATCTTGGTGGACTATTTTTTCTAATACATAACAGAACTTCTTTTCCTAGCAAGAAGTTTAGTAGTACATCAAAGTTGGAGATTGTACAAACAGATCTTAGTGGTCCTATAGAGACTAAAGGATTCTATGGTGAAAGGTACTTCATTTTTATTATTGATAACTTCTCTAGAATAATGTGGGTTGCAATTCTTAAACAAAAATATGAGGCATCTGACAAGTTCAATATATTCAAGAATAGAGTCAAGAATTAATTAGGTATGAATATTAAATGTTTAAGATTAGAAAGAGGAGGAGATTTTACTTGAAATGAGTTTAACATCTTTTGTGAAGCTAACAAAATCAAAATACAACTTTCATCTCCTGGAACCCCTGAAAAAAATGGCATTATAGAAAGAAGAAATGGGTTAGTAATAGAAGCAACAATAGATATATTAGTTGAGAATGATGTATGCAAGATGTTTTGGAGATAACTTGTGAATACAAAAGTATACACTATTAAAAATGTGGAGGTCAGGAAAGACACAAACAAGACCTCTTATTAAATATGGTTTGGTTACTCATCTATAGTTGAGTATTTTAGAATTTTTTGGTAGAAAATGTTCTATCAAAAGAGATTATGATGTTGGAAAATTTGATGCTAGAAGTGATGAAGGTATGTTTCTTGATTATTCATTGAAAAATAGTTCTTATAGATTTTATAATATCAAAACTAAGACTATTGTTGAAAGTGCAAGTGTAAGAGTTGATGAGAAATTCAAGATCCAAGAGAGAATAGTTCACTATAATTCTGATGATGAGAATGTTATTTTTACTAAACCAAGGAATGATGAAGCTTTCTTTAAGACTAAAAATGATTTGGAGAGTGAAGGAGAGTAAAGGAAGGAACAAATTTTGGAACCTAGAACTGAGCTATGAGTTGAGATAACAATTCCTACTTTTGATAAGAATATCATGAAGAATCATCCACTAGAGTAGATAATCAAAAACAAAGATAAAGGTGTGATGACAAGAAGCAAAACCAATGAAGAGCTATGTATGCTATCTCAAGTAGAACCAAAAAATTATAGATGAGGCATGCAACAATAACTATTGGATGCAAGTTATGAAAGAAGAATTGGATCAGATAGTGAAGAATGAGACATGGGAATTAATACTTAGACCAATAGAAAAGAATGTGATAGGAACAAAATGGCTATTTAGGAACAAAATTAATGAAGAAGGTGAAGTTGTAAGGAACAAAGAAAAACTGCTATGTAAAGGTTACTGACAACAAGAAGGAATAGACTATGAAGAAACTTATGTTCATATGGCAAGAGTTGAAGCAATAAGGTTATTCTTAGCCTATGCAGTACATAAGAAATTCAAAATGTATTAGATGGATGTCAAGCAAGCATTTCTAAATGGAGAACTTGAAGAAGATGTAAACATAGAACAACCTGATGGATTTCCTTTAATAGATGACAAGGACATGGTATATAGATTAAAGAAAGCATTGTATGGCTTAAAATAAGCACATAGAACCTGGTATGCAAGGTTGGAGAAGCATTTGACAAAATTTGGGTTTAGCAAAGGTATGGTAGATGGTAATCTATATTGGAAAGAAATTGATAGTTGATTGATGATTTTGGTAATATTAGTTTATGATATCATATTTGGAGGAAATGATAATGACAATGAAAAGTTTGTAGAATAAATGAAGAAGGAATTTGAAATGAGTATGATAGGAGAAATGAAATACTTACTATGATTATAGATTATGTAGGATAAACAAGGAATATTTATTTCTCAGACTAATTATTTGAAAAATTATTTGAAAGATCCATTGGAAGGTTTGGATTGGAAACATGTAAATTAATTGGAACATCTATGATAATGGACACAAGTTATCTACAAAGGATGACACACCTAATGTTGAGTAGAAGAAGTAATGATCTAGGATTAGAGGAATGCAATATCTAACTCAAACAAGGCCAGATATAATGAATGCAATTGGAATTTTTGCAAGTTTTCAAGGTGATCCCAGAGAAGCACATTATGTAAAGTTAAAATAATATTTAGATATTTGAAGGAAACACTAGAGTTAGGATTGTGTTATGACAGATCTAATGATTTCACTTTATATATTCATACTTATGTCAATTGGGTAGGCAGTAGGGATGATAGAAAGAGCACCAATGGTGGAGAATTTTTTCTTGGAGGAAGATTTGTTTCTTGGCTGAGAAAGAAGTAGAATTGTATCTCATAGACTAAAACAAAGGTAGAATATGTTGTAGTAGCAAACAATTGTAATCAAGATGTTTAGATGAAGAAGATGTTGAAGGATATAAGGATAGAATCTAGTGAACCAGTTGTCATACATTTTGATAGCACAAGCATAATGAATATGTTTAGGAATCTAGTGTTTCATTCTAAGACTAAGCACATTTCTATTAAATATCACATGTTGAGAGAGAATGTTGTAGAAAAGGAAATCAGATTTTTGTATGTAAGCACCAAAATGAGATTGTAGATATTTTCACTAAGCCTCTTCCCCAAGAGACTTTAGAGTATTTGTGAGATATGATAGGGGTTATGCATGTTGGAATATTCAAATGGGAAGAGTACTTCTAAGAGGGGGGTGAATCAAAAATACCACACTTTTAACCTTTTTCAAATCTTTTAAAACAAATAACTGAAAGTAAACTGGATGCATATAAACATATAAATGAACATAAAGTAAACACATGCAAGTAAACACATATCACTAGATTTGGTAACCCAAAAACCCTCTAGGAATAAGAAGGTAAAATTGGGGTGGGGATGATACCTAAAAAAATTATTGCAACAATAATTGTTTGACCACTTCTAATGGTATGCCCTATTTAAGGCTTTACACTGTGTCAACAGTGACCTAGTTAAAGGATTTACAAACACTTTACATGAAGTGTTACCCTGTTAAAGGATTTAGTCACCTCTTCAAAGGATCTACAAAATAGTTGTTAGCTAACCTATCTACATAGGGTTTTCACTATCTAATACAATGGCTAAAGAGTATTAGAAACCTTTTACATGATTGCTTACAATCTTCAATTGATGATTTTAGGCACTTGATCAGCTTATTCTGAAGTGATCCTTTCTTGATCTAATATCTGTTTGTATCCCTTGCATTGTTCTAATAAACTAGATGTGTAATTTTTGCTTAATTCACTAAGTCTATGATGCCCCTACTGTTTGCTTTATTCTACAATTTTCTATCTCCTTAGCAACTTTCTTGACTTCCCTTCATCAACAAAAAATTGTGGGGTCTAAGCCTCCTTATAAAGACTTCATAGACTTTGGGTTAGGTATGAATCTATGATCCATATTCAATCTTGAATTCCCACTCATTCCTTGTATTTTTCTCATTGGTTGCATGTCATCTCCATTTATCTGATTGATTGCATGCTGATTGGATAGGAAATATACAAGATTCATACTTATCCTTATTTTTCTTCAAAATACTTTTATATCAGCTCCAAAAATGGTTTACATCTGAGTTTGTGAGGGTACAAAGTTATATGATGATTCTATGTTACTTGACACATACTGGACTAATGGTGCTTGACATATATTTGATCTTGGTTTTCTTGGAACCTATTGTATTTTGTCTTTCTTGACATCAACTGTGACTCAACACCTGAAGTCACTTGACACTTGTTGGAATTCTGACTCGAAACTTACTATGGCTCAGCATACATAGTGTACTTGGCTTCAATGTAGAAAGTGGTTAAGTGTGTTGATACTCAAATGTCAAACCATTCTAAGACCAAAAATCTCCCCCTTTGACATGAGCATCAAAAACACTTAAATAAAGATTACTAATCTATCCCTATGAGTACTCTATCCAATTTGTTGTGAATATGTAGAAAATTTCAAAATTTGTTCAAAAAATACCTTATAACTCCCCCTAAGCTAATTGTGTCATTTCATTCCTGTATCCAAAAATTGTGTGCCAAATTAGCCTAATTGATACAGGAGCATCCAGAGGTATAAGGGCAATCCTGTGTCACCCAAAAAAAATGTACTTAGACTTAGTTTTTGTTTCATGTCTTTACATTTTTGGATACCCATTTGGGTCAAATAAAGGTTCCAACTCTCATAGTTCAACTATCAGTGCATTTGAAAATCCCGAAAAAATAGGAGCATGCAATTTGGCCATTATTTTGGTGACCTAGAAGGTGTGACTTGGCTAGATGAATGTAATTGAGATTTAGAGCATTCCAGAAAAAGAATCAGGTCAAAAGGCCCCACGATTTGAAAGTTATTGCAGTTTTTTGAGTTTTGGAGACCTCCTAAGAATGCTTCAAAGTCAGGTTTGGGGCATTAAATGACCTCGAAAAGGGTCAAAAAATGGGGGACCAGCGAAGCTGTCCATAGGGCTATAGAGTGCTTCGAGAGCTTTCCAAAAATGTAAATGATTTGTCAATCAGAGCCACGATTCAAAAGTTATGCCTCCCGAAAGTTCGGCTACCATTTCTGGATTCTTCTAAATTTGCACCGACTTCTAACGTGGCTTCTGGAACCTTCTATTTTGTCGGTGGATGCCTACTAGCACTTTCTAGAATGTACTCCTAGTCCTTAACCCTTTGGGGTCTATTTAAGGAGATTTTGGCATTGTAAAAGGCAGTTCGGATCGGAGCTTGAGAGGAGGTGCTAAAAGGAGAAATATTCTCCAGATTTATGCTATTGTAAGCCCATAGGGCATGTTTTGAAGTTTATTTTCTCTGCACTGTTTGTACCAGCTTATTTTCTCAGTTAATATAATTCCCCCTTTCTATTGTGTCTATTCTGTTAGTGGGTTGTGTCCCCATCAAGTGGTATCAGAGTGGGTTTTCCTGAGTGTGTAGACAGAGTGCTGATTGTGAGGCAGTTTGCACCAGGACTCTGTGGTTGTGGGTTCGAGTTAGAAGATGCCTCCATGAAGAGAGCATGGTGGAAGGGCCAGAGCTATTGATCCTGAGGAGGTTAGAGCCCTCCAGAGACAGGTACAAGCATTGCAAGAGGAGCTTCGTAGAGGAGCAAATATTGCCGCAGATGACAATAGTGAGGATGACAATGAAGAGGAAGTAATGGAAGTTGACGGGGAAGTTCTGAATCCTGTAGAGGAAAGGCTTTTTAGGGCCATTACTAGGTTTGGGAAAAGACCTACAATTGAAGTGGGTATATTTTCGGGAAATTTGAAACCAGATGAGTTGATCGATTGGATCAATGAACTGGAAGAATACTTTGAGTATGAGGATATAAGGGACCCAGATAGGGTTAAATTTGCAAAGGCCAAACTAAAAGGCCATGCCAAAATCTAGTGGCAAGAGGTTCAACTGGAAAGACTTAGAAGAGGAAAGGAGAAGATCACAAGATGGGATCGCATGGTGGACAAATTGAAGAAGCAGTTCATTCCTGTGGACTACGAGCTTGATCTGTTTAAGAAGATGCATGGATTAAAGAAAGCAGGAAGATTAGTCCAAGAATATACAGAGGAGTTTTACCGACTCCTGATTAGAGCAGGTATGCAGAAGCAAATAAGGAGAAGGTTGCTCGTTATATCAGTGGGTTACGACCTAGCATCTAGGAGGAATTAAGTCTGGTAAGAATGACCAGTGTTAAAGAAGCATACCAGTTTGCCCTACGAGTTGAAGAGAAGTTGAGTAAAAGGTTTGAAGGAAGACAAAGAGGGCGCGGTCAAGGAGGAAGGGGAAGCAATAGATCATCTGGAGGCCACAATGAAACTCAAAAGAAAATTGAAGATGAGGGTACTAGCAGGAACCAGAGGAATGAGGGTTTCAACCACTCCCGTGATCAAGACTTTGGAAATCAAAGAGGAAGAGGTAGAGGACATGGACAAGGAAGAGGAGGCTTTCGTGGTAGCTATTTCCATTGCAATGAAGAAGGTCATCGTGCCTTTGAATGCCCTCAACGACAAGGAAGGACAGATAGGAGAGCTGAGGGCCAAGCTAGGGTTGCTCATGTGGATGAGGATGCACAATCATCACATTCAGAGGAAGCAGAAAGAGGAGAGACCTTGGTAAATGAAAGAGTCCTACTAAGTGGTGAGAATGAACCAGGACAACAGAGGAGTTTGTTCCATACCAGATGCAAGTGTGAGGATAAATGTTGTGATGTGATCATTGATGGTGGTAGCACTGATAACTTGGTATCCGAAGAGATGGTCTCTAAGCTGAAGCTCAAGAGGGAGAAACATCCCCAGCCCTATCGGATTTCTTGGGTAAAAGATGATCATAAGGTCCTGGTAAGTGAACAATGTTTAGTAAAATTCAAAATTGGGAGTTACCATGATGAAGTTCTCTGTGATGTTATTTTGATGGATGTTTGCCATCTATTGTTGGGTAGACCATGGCAGTTTGATAGACATGCAATACATGATGGACATGCAAACACATACTCTCTGACAAAGGATGGAGTTCGCCACAAATTGAAGCCCATAAAAAAGGAAGGTGAAAAGGTATGTAACAGTGCTAGGATTTGTCTTGTTGAAGGAAGGAAGTTTTTAGATGGCATGAAACATCAGCGTATGTGCTATGCTTTGATTCCTAGGAAAGATAAAGAAGTTAGTAGTGGAATACCATTTGAAGTTTCAGATTTACTAGGAGAATTTGGAGATATTATCTCTAATAATGTTCCAGATGGATTGCCACCAGTAAGGCAAATCAGTCATCAGATAGATCTGATTCTAGGAGCTAGTTTGCCTAACAAGGCTGCTCACAGGATAACTCCTACTGAAACAGACAAGCTAAATAGACAGGTTCAGGAGCTATTGAGGAAGGGCTTGATTCGAGAGAGCCTGAGTCCATGTGCAATACTTGCAGTACTTGCACCAAAGAAGGATGGAGAGTGGAGGATGTGTACAGATTCTTGAGCTATAAATAGGATAACCATCAAGTACCAATTTCCTTTACCAAGGATGGATGATCTTATGGACTGCTTGAGTGGAGCTCAGTACTTCACAAAGATAGATTTGAAGATTGGCTATAATCAGATATGGATTCGAGAAGGAGATGAGTGGAAAACAGCCTTCAAGACCAAGGAGGGTCTTTATGAGTGGTTAGTCATGCCCTTTGGATTGACAAACGCCCCAAGCACCTTCATGCGGCTCATGAATGAGGTACTTAAGAAGTTCTTGGGAAAATTTTTTATTGTCTATTTGGATGATATTTTAATTTTCAGCAAGACTTTGGAAGAACATTTACTACATATTCATAGTGTCCTTGAAAGGCTAAGGGAAGAGAAACTGTTAATTAATCTAAAGAAGTGTGTCTTTGCAAAAAGGGAGTTAGTCTATTTGGGATTTGTTATATCACCTGAAGGTCTCAAAATGGATCCAGAGAAGGTAAAAGCCATCTTGGAATGGCCTACTCCAAGGTCTGCTACTAAGGTAAGATCATTTCATGGTCTGGTTAGTTTTTACAGGAAGTTTATTAAGAATTTCAGTGGCATATGTGCACCTCTAACGGATACAATAAGAGGGGATAGAAAAGAGTTCAAATGGACTGCAGCTGCTGCGAGAAGTTTTGAATTGTTGAAGAAGAAGGTGATAGAACAGCCTGTGTTGGCACTTCCAGATTTTAGAAAAGTATTCCAGGTGGATTGTGATGCTAGTGGTAGCTCTATTGGGGCTGTATTAAGCCAAGAAGGTAAGCCTATTGCATATTTTAGTGAAAAATTGAATGATGCAAAGAAGAAGTATTCTGTTTATGATCAAGAGTTCTATGCAATAGTTCAGGCCTTAAAGAAATGGAGGCATTATTTATTGCCAAAGGAATTTGTTTTGTATACTGATCATCAGGCATTATAGTACCTAAATAGCCAAGGTAAATTGAATCAGAGGCATATGAAGTGGGTAGAATTCTTGCAGAGTTATACATTTGTGTTGAAGCATAGAAGTGGAAAATCTAACAAGGTTGCAGATGCATTAAGTAGGAGACAGTTGTTGCTTACAACAATGCAGGTTGAAGTAGTTGGGTTTGATGAACTCAAGAATTTGTACCCTGAGGATCCTAATTTTGCTGAAGCATGGAACGCTTGTAAAGAACCTGTTGCTGTAGGTAGAACCAAGTGGTTAGACTATTTGATTCAGGATGGAATGTTGTTCAAAGGTAGTCAATTGTGCATTCCACGGAGTTCCATGAGGGAAAATTTTATTAAGGAGAAACACAGTGGAGGGATGGCAGGACATTTTGGTTGGGATAAGACCATTGCCATTCTTAGAGAACATTATTTTTGGCCTCAAATTACATAGGATGTGAAGAAGTTTGTACAGAGTTGCCAGGTTTGTCAAGTTGCCAAGGGGTTTAGTCACAATACTGGCCTATATCAGCCATTGCCTGTTCCATCAAGGCCATGGGAGGACATAAGTATGGATTTTGTTCTTGGATTGCCAAGGACATAAAGGGGTAATGACTCAGTATTCGTGGTGGTTGATAGGTTCTCCAAAATGGCACATTTCATTCCATGCCACAAAACTCATGATGCTGTCCATATTGCAAACTTGTTTTTCAAAGAGGTGGTAAGACTACATGGTCTTCCAAGGAGTATAGTTTCTGACCGAGATACTAAATTTGTGGGGTATTTCTGGAGGACATTGTGGAAGAAGTTGAGAAAAGAATTGAAATTTGGTTCCACGCATCACCCACAGACTGATGGCCAAACAGAAGTGGTAAATAGAAGTCTGGGCAATTTGCTGAGATGTTTAGTTGGAGATAAGCCCAAGGGATGGGAATTGATTCTACCACAGGCAGAGTTTGCTTATAATAACTCTGTAAATAGGAGTACTGGAAAATCACCATTTCAAATTGTATATGGAAATAGCCCAAGGATTGCACCAGAATTGAGGAAGATAGAACAAGGGGAGAGAACAAGTGCTGAAGCTGAGGAATTTGCTGAACACATCCAGCGTCTACATGAGGAGGTTCAAGCACACATTATCAAAATGAATCAAGAGTATAAAGCTAGGGCTGATGCAAGGAGAAGACATAAGGAATTCCAAGTAGGGGATCTAGTCATGGTGCACTTACGAAAAGAAAGATTTCCAGTTGGTACTTACAACAAGCTAAAAATGAAGAAATTTGGCCCCTGCAAAATTTTGAAGAAACATAACTCAGGAAATGCATATGAGGTGGAGTCGCCAGATGGTATTCACATTTCTCCCATTTTCAACATTGCAAATTTAACAGAGTATCATGATGATGGTGCAAATGAGGAGCTGGTTTTAGAGCCATGTCCAATTCCTGCTTCTAAGAAGGAGGAGATAGAAGACATTCTAGATCATCGTGTGGGTAGGAGTACCAGAAACAGGCAGTATGAAGAGTATTTGGTCAAATGGAAAGGACGGCCGATTGAGGACTCAACTTGGATTTCAGCAGCTGAGGTTTCCCATTTGGGATTTCCTCTACCATCCATAAAGTGACAGGGTCACTTTTCAATCTACCCTGGGTGTCTGATGCAGGAGCATCTAGAGGTATAAGCGCAATCCTGTGTCACCCAACAAAAAAAATTACTTAGACTTAGTTTCTGTTTCATGTCTTTACATTTTTGGATACCCATTTGGGTCAAATAAAGGTTCCAACTCTCATAGTTCAACTATCAGTGCATTTGAAAATCTCAAAAAAATAGGAGCATGCAATTTGGCCATTATTTTGGTGACCTAGAAGGTGTGACTTGGCTAGATGAATGTAATTGAGATTTAGAGCATTCCAGAAAAAGAATCAGGTCAAAAGGCCCCACGGTTTGAAAGTTATTGCAGTTTTTCGGGTTTTGGAGACCTCTTAAGAATGCTTCAAAGTCAAGTTTGGGGCATTAAATGACCTCGAAAAGGGTCAAAAAATGGGGGACCAACGAAGCTGTCCATAAGGCTATAGAGCGCTTCGAGAGCTTTCCAAAAATGTAAACGGTTCATCAATCGGAGCTACGATTCAAAAGTTATGCCTCTTGGAAGTTCGGCTACCGTTTCTGGATTCTTCTAAATTTGCACCGACTTCTAATGCGGCTTCTGGAACCTTCTATTTTGTCGGTGGATGCCTACTAGCACTTTCTAGAATGTACTCCTAGTCCTTAACCCTTCGGGGTCTATTTAAGGAGATTTTGGCATTGTAAAAGGCAGTTCGGATCGGAGCTTGAGAGGAGGTGCTAAAAGGAGAAATATTCTCCAGATTTATGCTATTGTAAGCTCGTAGGGCATGTTTTGAAGTTTATTTTCTCTGCACTATTTGTACCAGCTTATTTTCTCAGTTAATATAATTCCCCCTTTCTATTGTGTCTATTCTGTTAGTGGGTTGTGTCCCCATCACTAATACTCTTTATCTACTGAGTAGTTTTGTTTACTTTGTCTATATTGGCTGATTTTGTTCATATCTCCCCCATACTATTTACACTTACTGGCTTATCTCCCTCTTAGTCATATCTTCCTTATTATTATTTCTCCCCCTATCTCCTTTATTATTTACATCTCCCCATTTTTTGATACTTATGTCAAAGGGTTCTAAGGAGTATTACCATATTTAGCCAGAAATGAGTTGATTACCTCCATTGTCACTTTCAGTGTTGCATCCCAATTCTCCAAAGCAATATCTAGTGACTTGTGCTGGATGGAAATCTCTACATCAAGATGTACAAGTCCATCTAATGTAGAAAGATTAGGATCTTTCTTTAAGATAGTTTCAGTGTAGACTTGCTCTATGGAGGACCTCCAAATGTGGGGTTATGGAGGATTGAATCTGCATTAATTTGGCTTTATATTAGCCTCATCAATTGTTAGTGTAGCTAACTCTATTTGAGTGTGAAGTGATTGGGTAAAATGCTTGTCACTTTGAGCTGGATCTCTTGGTAATTTCATGCTAGAAATTTTCAAATTTCTCTCCAAGCTCATTATTCTCTAACTTGTCTCTTGTGTGAAGTTGGAGAAATCACATAGCTTTCTGTACAGTGAGAAAATGTTCTCAAGTAAAGTTTTGACCTTTTCAATTTTCTTGGCCAATTCTACTTGTTCAAGTTCTATACCACAAGATATTTTCTCATTTACCTTCCCTTGAAACTTCCTTTCAGACCATTACATTGGTTTAACACTTGTATCCTAGTCTTCACTAGTCACCTAGTCAACTATATGAGATAATTATTCTATTATGGGCTTTCACTCATCTAGTGACTGCAAGCTAAAGGCATCCATAAAGATATCCTTAATCTTGTGTAGTGCTTGCTTATATTTATACTCTTGTCTAAGTATTTCTTGTCTTTGCCTCCTCTTTAATGCATTTTGCATTTCTATAATCTACTCCATTGTGATAGTCTTTTTGTCATAAGAAGGAATGATTATCTCTTCATCTAACTCAAGGTTTTCATAGTGAAGTGCCCTAGAAACCTTGGTTGAACTCAATCCTACTGTGGATATTTGCAAAGGTATGGCTTCAATGCTTGACTTTTGAGGAGTTTTTGTGGGAGTTCCTATTTTTCGTAATTCTACCAATGTCTGAATAGTGGCTTGCTCCTCTTCCTTTGATGTTTCCTCCTTCTCATTAGACTTCCCTTCTTCTAGTATTTGACTTTTAAATGATGTCACTTTTTGCTATTTTAATTGGTGTAGGTAGTGGTGGAAGTATCAAAATTTTAGTGCTAGTAGCTAAATAGGTTGAAAGGTGATTTTTGTGGTTTCACCTTATCTTGTTTTGGTTCTATGAATACCTTTTGTAGCTCATCTACACTCACCAATATAGGGTTTGTGCATAACTGTGCCTATAGAGTGGATTGGTGAAGGATGTTGGAGAGATCCTTTGTAGTTAGGGGGTTGATGTTCTGGGCTGAATTGTTAGGAATATCCTTGATAGTTATTGTATTTGCAAGTGTGATGTTTACATGAGGAGGGCTAGGAGGTGGCATTTGTGTTTCTTACAAACTCTATTCCTCTTCTTGCTATTGTTCAGTTGTTGCCATGTCTTCTCCTTCATGTGATTCTTCCTCCTCAAATTTTTCCTTATCTTCTTCATCTTTCTTATCTTCCTCCTCTTTCTTTTTTTCTTCATCTACTCTTTTTGTTGCTTCCTTCTCCTTCTCTTCCTCTAGCTTCTCTTCCTCTCCTTTCTTCTCTTCTATTTTTGTTTCCTTGGCACTAGTCTCTACCTTGTTTTCTTCTTCATCCTTGTCATTCATTATTTGGTAGATTGTATCCCATAATTGTGTGGATTTATTTACTACATCCTCAATCTTGTTTTGTAGGATGCTAAAGGCTTTGTATTTAGGTGAAAATTTTCCACCATGTTTCTTATTATCTTTATTATTTGACCTCTTTTCAAGTTAGGCATCACTTGTGCTAAGATAGATTCTTTGATCTCCTTTTCCATTTTCAAAAAATAATGCCATTTATTTTCAATTATCTCATATAGCTCTCTAGGCATGGTATTGTCTAGTTGTAGAGGTGTATTCTTAAATTCAGGACTCATGGCATATACTAATTCCTCTATTTTATCTCTCTCTTGTCTACTTAGCTTGTTGAAATCAAGATTTTTCAAATCATTAAAATTTGCATTCTTAATATTCTCACAAATCTTATCTATGGTACATTTGGGAGGATGGCTTACCACTCTAAATTGACTAATATCCTCTGACTCTATTCTTTTCTCATCATCTATGTCTGGCTATGTCACATATTTTCTTCTCTTCATTAGCACTTCATTAGGCTGTTTAGTGGCCTTCTTCTTCTCTTTTACTTGCTCATCAGCCTTTTGTGTAGATGCCCTTGTGCTCGCTGTTGTTGCTGGTGCTAGCTTGGCTTGGGTAGGCTTGGTCACTTTCTTGGGTTTGGGCTAAGTTGGAGACTAATTTTTAGCCTTTCTCTTCTTTAACTTAGCTTCTACCTCTTTAGTACCTTCCTCCTTGTCTTCTTCTAAGCCTTCAGTCAATTCTATTGGGCCTTGCCCTTTTTCTTCTTTTTCACTCTCTCTTTCTTCTTCAGCACCTGCTTCTCCTTAAATATCTACACCAAAGCTCTTCTTTATCTTCCTCACTAATTTGTCTTTCTTTTTTATTGCAAAAGTTTTTTTCACCATTTCAACTTTGGATTTGACAACATCACATGTGCCAAAATGAGGAGTCTCCTTATCAATCTCTTCTGCAAGCAATGTTGTGATTATTGTTGAGGCTTCATCTACATCAAGTTGATAACCCAATGGCCTTAGCCATCTTACTCTTGGAATTTTTTCCTAGATATAGGTATAGTCAATGTCAACCAAAAATAAAATTTCATTGATATGTTCCACTAGGTAAAATGGTATTCTTACTCTTTGTTTTATAGAATTCTTGAAATCCTCAAAATAACTTGTCATTTGGGCCTTAAAATTATCACCCATCTGTTCAATGAACTCATTGATTTGTGTGAATGTAGTTTTGTTTATATTTCAATTCACCTTTTTGATAGATGAAAACTCTTCTATGATATAAAAGAATATGGACATAAGAACTGAACCAAACTTGCATTGAGCACCTTTTGATCTTCTTATTGTTCCTAGGTTTTCATTTATTTGCTGCAAATTTAGTTCTAATGGATCATATGTGTGATCTCTCTTCATAAGCTTATAGGCTACATCCATAGCAATACATGGTACACTATTTTATCGACTTGACTCATAGAACTTGTGAGAAATCATTCTCATAGCAAAGTCTAAAAGGGGATCTATGATCATGTCAATTGACATGCCTTGTTTATTCCATTTAGCCCATGTATTCTTTTCAATTACCTCTTTGGAGTCACTTCACAAGGTCTTTGGTCATTCTAGGGTTGGGAAACCCATAACCCTATGCACTAACCTCTTGGTAATCTTAACAGGTCTTGGTTCTAACCACAAATATCCATTGTGAATTCTACTAAGAACAATCCATATCCATTCTATTTTGAAATTTGTAGGGTAAACTAGGGCTTTTCTTAAACCCTTTTTCTCGACCATCTAAAATTTTTCCTTTAGAATTTTGTTCTCACATAGTTTGTCATAGGCTTGAAATATTTCAAGATCACCTACTACACCTATTTTGCAATTATAACACTTTCTCACATCTTGTACCATAACAACCTTTGGTGGAATAACGAATAGTGCACCAACAAGGTCATTTCTATAGGTGACTTTAGGGATTGGCCTAAATTCTAGTTTTTTTATCTCATTACTAACCAACTAGACCTTATGACTTTCCTTTACTTTGGGGTTTCTTGAACTAGAGGCCATTATACCGAACTAGGGTTTTAATATAAAACTTTAACACTATGTAGCTCGACACTTGATAAATACCTTAGATCATCAAAATGTATGCTAAATTACTATTGAGATCAATGCAAATGGCTTCAAGGTTGTTGTACGATTGCTCCAACACTTTTTTTATCTTTGTTATATGTTCAAATGACATGAAAATAACCAAAATTTGACCTTATATCTTTCCAAACCCAGCATTAAATGCTTAGTATGAATAGTTGTACACTTAGTACTTGAAGGTTTCAACATAACTCAGCTTCCACTAGATTTTTTTTTACTTTACTTCAACTATCAACTCAATTGCTATTAGCAACTTGACATCCATTGGAGCTTTACTCAACATCTTAGGATAGTTCAGAAATATTTGCAAAAACTTCAATTTTAGTCTTGACATCTTTACTTATGCTAATTTCTTCTTTGTAGTACTTGTTTGTCTTGGAACTGATGTATGATATAACTTTGTATATCAGTCCCATACACCTATTCTCATTTAGTTGGATGAGATGTGATCACTTGACCTTTTGGGTGTAGTGATCTCTCCATTTGATGTGTTGCACTCATCTTTCTTCTTCCACATTTTGTTCATTTTCCTTCTTATTTGTTCAACATCAACCTTCTCTTTTCCTTTGTTGACTCCTTTCTTGGGTGCTTTTGACTTTGTTGGGCAATTCTTGCTAATATGACCAGTTTTCCAAAAAATGAAACATGTAGTTTAACTTAACCATCTGTTTTAATTCCCTCTAAAATGTGTCCTTATGCAATTTTTAGGAATGTGTCCATATACTTGACAATAGTCATAGCTATACCTAGTGTTTTAATCCTTGTTGTGGTGATGACCATGGTTGCTTCCTTTTATTGGCTGATTAGGTGTCCACATAGGCTTTGCTCTGCTTTCAAATGCTCTATGTCCATACTTTTTTTAGTTGTATTAGTGACCTTCAAATCTTGTTGTCCTTATGGTCTTGGTTATACATTCATGTACTTGATGTCCTTATTTTTTGCACTTGTGGCAAAAGGTCATACTTTTAGGCTTATCTTGATGATGATCATTCTTTCTCTTGCATACATTAGAAATATGTCCCTTTGTACCATAGAAATGACAAGTAGGTTTTTTGTTCTTACCTTTGTTAATCCTTTCTTTTGAAGTCCTAGATGATTCTCCTTGCTCAGTGCTAGTGTAACCAAGTCCTAAAGTATCATTACTAGCGCTTGGTGATTTAAGTAGTCACTCAAAGTACTTGATAGCCTCATTGGGTTTGTTGAAGCTTTGTGCTATCTCCTTCTCTCTTCTCAATTCATTTTGTAGTTGATCATTTTGTATCTTCAATGTACTGATCTTAATGTCTTTCATATTCAACTCATGATGAGCATTCATCATCTAGCTTAAGGTGTCAAGCTACATATTTGAAAATCTTTCAAACTCAATTGTCTTCTCCTCTAGTCTATTGGTAAGATTTCTCTTGTCATCTTGTACCATGACCTTGTCTTAAATGGCTCTCTTATTTTTTTAAGTTAGTTCACAAAGCATTATGGCTTGTGACTCCTGTTCAATCTTGATTATTCTAATTTCTTTAGCTTGTGCTCTATTTTTCTCCATCAATTTGGCTATTGCTACATCAAATTCCTTGGAATCTCCATTGGAAAAAACTTGTGTGGTATCAATCTCCTTGTAGTGTATGTCATTTTCAGCTATTGCAATATCCTTCCTTCTTTTCAAGGACTTTCTTAATTCATCTTTGGCTTCCTCCAATTTGTGTAGAGAAAGATGTAAATCAATCACCTAATTGTCTATGATCTTTCCAAGTTTGAAGAATTCCATCTTCAGACCCCTTCTCTAAGTTGTTAGGCTTCTCCTTGTGAGAACCAGTGCTCTAATACCAATCATTGCAATATTCAAATGGGAAGAGTACTTCTGAGAGGGGGGGGTGAATCAAAAGTACCACACTTTTAATATTTTTAAAATATTTTAAAGAAAATAACTAAAATTAAACTGCATGCATGTAAACGTATAAATGAACATAAAATAAACACATGCAAGTAAACACATATCACCAAATTTGGTAACTCAAAAACCATGTAGGAACATGAAGGTATAACTGGGGTGGGGATGATACCCAAAAAAAATACTGTGGTAATAATTGTTTGACCACTTATGATGGTCTACCCTAGGAAAGGCTTACCTTGTTAAATGTTTTACACTATGTCAATAGTGACCTAGTTAAAGGACTTACAAATAATTTACATGAAGTGTTACCCTATTAAAGGATTTAGTCACCTCTTCATAGGATCTACAAAATAGTTGTTAAGCTAACCTATCAACATAGGGTTTTCACTATCTAATACAATGGCTAGAGCGTATTAGAAAACTTTTACTTGATTTCTTACAATATTCAATTGTTGATTTTAAGCACTTGATTAGCTTACTCTGATGTTATCCTTGCTTGATCTGATATCTTTTCATATCCCTTGCTTTGTTCTAATCAATTGGATGTGTAATTACTACTCAATTCACTAAGTCTACGATGGCCTTGTTGTTTTCTCTATTTTGCAATTTTCTATCTTCTTAGCAACTTCCTTGACTTCTCTTCATAAAAAAAAAATCATGGGGTCTAAGCCTCCTTATAAAGACTTCATAGACTTAGGATTAGGTATGAATCTATGATCCATATTGAATTTTGAATTCCCACTCACTCTTTGCATTTTTCTCATTGGTTGCATGCCTTCTCAATTTTTTTGATTGGTTGGATGTTGATTGCATAGGAAATATATGAGATTCATACTTATCCTTTTTTTTTTTTGAAATCTTTCTATGTTGGTTCCAAAAATGGTTTACATCTAAGTTTGTGAGGGCACAAACTCCTATGATGATTTTGTGTTACTTGGTACATACTGGACTACTAGTGCTTGGCATATATTTGATCCTAGTTTGCCATGCACCTATTGTATTCTATCTTGCTTGATATTAACTATAACTCAACACCTAAAGTTACTTGGCAGTTGTTGGAATTATAACTCAACACCTACTATGGCTTGGCATACATAGTGTACTTGGATTCAATGTAGAAAGTGGTTAAGTGTGTTGATACTCAAATTTCAAACCATTCTAAGACCAATAATGCCCCTACCTACATTAGAGTAGATGAAACAAGAGTGCATTAGTCTAGTGTTATAGAGCACTATTATTTGTCTACATTGAATGTTGATGCTTCCTATATGGGGAATTATATATGATGGACACAATCATCTAGGACTCTTGATAGATGTTGTTTTGAATAGTGTCTTTGGACACTTGAATAGGTTAGAGATAGTTGTTGTAGTGATAGATGGTTCTTGAAACCTTTGACATTGATGTCAATGCGAGAGAGATTACAACATAAATTTTTTTTTAATATAGAGTACATTGAGGTATATCAATGGGTAGAAGAGTGTATGATTGATGAAGATGATTTGAAAAGAAAGGACAATAGTCTTTAACAATTGGTATTCTTGGAGCTAGATGTTTTTCATCTATGTCGCAATCAATGCCAAAGGGGGAGATTGTTGAAAGTATGAATGATAATGATATTCCTATAAGGGAGTAATTTAGAAACATGATCAGATCATTTTTTTGGTGATATGTTACATCCATGACTATGATTATTATTGATCTCAATAAAGCAATTTTCTATGGTATCTTATAGAAGATCAATTTGGTAGAGACAAATCATTAAGTATTTTCACTAGTGAGGTCAAAGGGTGACACTAATAAGTGTATAGTATATGTAGATAACCTCAAGAGAAAAAGATATTCACTCTAGAAGACGTTATGCAAGTTTTGGTAAAGACTATTTTGAGATAGAGTTTATAGAAGCATGTTTTGATAAACTTCTTATATCTCTTAGCAAAATTTTTATTCTAAGAAGTAAGGTTAATGGTGTGTAGGAGACATTTTGGAGATGATTTGGTTAAGCTCTCTCATCATAATATTACACAAACTAAAAGTTATTAAATTTACAAGGTGACAGATTGATGTTATCACAAAGTATAATGTGTTCTTAATGAGATCCTATAATAATTTATTTAGAAGGTGTACTAGTCGACTAAGGGAATTTTTCATGGATTTGTTATAAAAGAAAGGCATTTTCATTTATTATGAATGAATGATTGTGTGAAGAGTGAAGAGAAAAATATAAGAGAAATAAGTTGATATGAGAGGATAAGCATAGTAGAGTAAAGTTGGAGAACCCTTTGTTTCTGAGGTTTTATTTTAAGATTTGCCATTTGATATTTGGATCTAAGGTTTGTGACCTATTCTACAAGGGCTGAAAATGATTGTTCCCATTCATAAGATAGAGAAAAGAGGATAAAGTACAATTCAAGAAACTATTACACAAGGAATAGTTGAGAGATTAGTTGGATAGTAAACTTCAATGGTCTTGCTTGAGAAGCTATTTGGACAGCGGGTCCTTCTTCATTCTAAAAATCCTAACAAGATTGGAGCAACTCATAATAGGGTTGGAATCTCCAAATAGGGATTTGAAGTCTCCTAATAAGAGCTCTTATGTACTAAATGTGTTTATAGACTCCTAATAGGGTCCATCCTCTAACAAGAAATATATATTAGTATATCTGTGTGGGCATCATTCCCACTTGGGTTTTCATGTTGATCAAGTGTCTCCCTAGTTAAGAAATCTAGTGTAATTGTATATGTGCATATTATTATGGTTCTTTTTTAATTTTATTGAATGGTCAAGATTAATTAAGGTTGAAAAATGTTTTAATTGGATAACTGATTCATCGCCCCACCACCTCTCTTAGTTATCTTCATGGACTATTATTTCTACCACTTTGTTTGCTACTTTATCAGTCTTCATACACTTACTACTATGTTGACATCAATGAAAAAGATAGTCATGAATGAAACATGTCAATACTCTCCAATTCCTAGGATGCTCCTACAAAGTAGTATCACCAACATTCATGCTAACAATATCCCCCTTTGGCATTAATAGAAACATAGATGAAAAGAAACTATGTTCTAAAAATATGAAATAGTACTCTACAGATGTTTTTTTTGTTCTCCTCCTTTTAATTCTCTTTGCCAATCAAATCTAAATTATTTAAGAACATTACCCTGTTCTTTTTCTTCTTTAAGATTGGCAATAATTGTTCATAGTAAACAACTCATAATACATCAAAATTTCTTATGCTGCATGTATGTCCCCAATAGAGATATTATTTTTTCTTTCTTTGCATGAACAATTCTAAATCTCCCTAATAAAGTAGAGACTCCCATGCACTCTCCCCATACATTCTAAGGAGATATTTTTCATGCATATTCTCCCACATTGACATCAATGAAAAAAGCTTCTTTATGCAAATTAATTGCTATAATTCTTCAACTAGCTCAAGCATCTAAAGATACTATTCAAGACCAAATACCAAGAGTCCTCAATGACTTAGCTCATCAAAGATACTTCCCCATATAGGGAGCATCAACATTCATTCCAATCTAGAAATAGTGTTCTGTACCAGTGGACTGATGCAATCTTTGCATCATCTACTCAAATGTAGGAAGAGGCATAATCCCAAGCATACCTCTCAAGTGATCAATTTTATCTTTAGGTAATGGTTTCATAAATATATGTGCAATCTAAAATTGAGTACTCATATATTCCAATCTAGTCTCTTTTCATGCTTCCTTCTCTCTCAAGACATGATACTTAGTCTTAGAATGTAATTCATGATTCTTAAACATACTTACTATACTTGTGTTATCACACTATATGATAATAGGTCCTAAAAATTCAATCAAGATATAATTTAGCATTTGTTTTATCCACATCAATTGATTACAATTTTTTTCTTTTCCAACATAATTTTCCTTAGCTATAGTTTGTGACATAAAATCTTGTTTCTTTTTCAGCCAAGAAACAAATGTTCCTCCAAGAGAAAATGCTCCACCTCTTGTGCTTTTTTGGCATCCATAGTACCTACCTAATTTGCATCAGTATATGCACATAGAGTAAAATCACTCAATCTATCATACCAATTGCCATAGTTTGATATTCCTTTCAAATATAGGGTGGGGGCCCTAGCTCGGTTGGCTAAATCTTCCCTGTTGTAGGGGGTTGGTCACGGGTTCTAGTCTCCCCCATCCTCATGGTACCAGTGGGCATGTCATGCCAGTGCTACCGGTCATGTTAAAAAGTTTACCAGGCACACTATAATTTATAGGGGGGGCCATGTTGCACCAATTCCTGCAGTCTAAATATATATATATATATATATTCCTTTCAAATATTTTAATATCCTCTTCACTGATGCATAATGATACTCCTTAGGATCATCTTGAAATCTAGCTACAATCCCAATTGCATTTTCTATATCTAGTCTAGTGTTAGCCAGATATTGCAAACCTAGAATCATGAATTTGTACATGTTTATCTCAACTTTACATATCTCATCCTTGCTAGATAACTTGTGACAAATTATCACGGGTATACCAATAGGATTACAACTTTTCAATCCAAACATTTTCAATAAATATTTCAAGTACTTAGCTTATGTTATGAAAATACCATCATTGTTCTACATAATTTGAAATCTTAGGGAAAAATTCATTTCTTCTATCATTGATGGGGATACAATCCAAGTACAAAATGGACACAACAGGAAAGGAAAATTTTATTAACTTTTTAAACAAGCTAATACATTCAGTATAGAGAAAATAGACTCCAAAAACATGCCCTATGAGCTTACAATAGCATAAATCTAGAGATAATTTCTCCTTTTAGTACCTCCTCTCAAACTCCACTCCGAACTGCCTTTTACAATGCCAGAAATGTTCTTAAATAGACCTCAGAGGGTTAAGGATTAGGAATATATTCTAGAAAGTGCTAGTAGGTATCCACTGACCAAATAGAAGGCTCTAGAAGTTGGCACAAAATTAGAAGAATCCAGAAATGGTAATCGAACTTTTGGGAGGCATAACTTTTGAACCGTAGTTTCGATTGATGAACCGTTTACATTTTCGAAAAGCTCTCAAAGCGCTCTATAGCCCTATGGATAGCTTTTCTTATCCCCCATTTTTTGGCCTTATTTGAGGTCATTTAATGCCCTTAACCTAACTTTGAAGCATTCTTAGGAAGTCTCCAGAAACCAAAAAACTTCGATAACTTTCAAACCATGGGGCCTTTTGACCTGATTCTTTTTCAGGAATGGTCTAAATTAAAATTACATTCATCCTACCAATTTACACCTTCTAGTTCACCAAAATGATGGCTCAATTATATACTCCTATTTTTTGGCATTTACACATATCCCAAGGTGTTCAAACACTCTATCCTAGAACACTGATAGTGGAACTATGAGAGTTGGAACTTTTATATGACCCAAATGGGTATCCAAAAATGAAAACACATGAAATAGAAACTAAGTCTAATTACATTTTTTGGGTGACACAGGATTGCGCTTATACCTCTAGATGCTCCTACATCAAATGCCCAAGGTAGATTGAAAAGTGACCCTGTCACTTTATGAATGATAGAGGAAATCCCAAATGGGAAACTTCAGCTACTGATATCCAAGTTGAGTCCTCGATTGGCCATCCTTTCCACTTGACCAAATACTCTTCATACTACCTATGTCTAGTACTCCTATGCACATGATGATCTAGAATGTCTTTTATCTTCTCCTTCTTAGAAGTAGGAATTGGGCATGGCTCTAACATCAGCTCCTCATTTGCACCATCATCATGATACTTTGTTAAGCCTGCAATGTTGAAAATAGGAGAAATGTGAATACCATCTGGCAACTCCACCTGATATGCATTTCCTGAGTCATGTTTCTTCAGAATTTTGTAGGGGCCAAATTTCTTCATTTTTAGCTTGTTGTAAGTACCAGCTAGAAATCTTTCTTTTCATAAGTGTACCATGACTAGATCCCCTACTTGGAATTCCTTATGTCTTGTCCTTTCATCAGCCCTAGCTTTATACTCTTGATTCATCTTGGTAATGTATGCTTGAATGTCCTCATGTAGACGCTTGATATGTTCAACAAATTCTTTAGGTTCAACACTTGTCCTCTCCCGTTGCTCTATCTTCTCAATTCTAGTGCAGTCCTTGGGCTACTTCCATGTACAATTTGGAATGGTGATTTACCTACACTCCTATTTATAGAGTTATTGTAAGAAAATTCCGCTTGTGGTAGAACCAAATCCCATCCCTTGGGCTTATCCGCAACTAAACATCTCAACGAATTGCACAGACTTTTGTTTACCACTTCTATTTGGCCCTCAGTCTGCGGGTGATGTGTGGAACTGAATTTCAATTTTTTTCTCAATTTCTTCCACAATGTTCTCCAAAAATACTCCACAAATTTAATATCTTTGTCAAAAACTATAATCCTTAAGAGGCCATGTAGTCTTACCACCTCTTTGAAAAGCAAGTCTGCAATATGGACAACATCATGAGTTTTGTGGCATGGAATGAAATGTGACATTTTGGAGAACCTATCAACCACCAAAAATACTAAGTCATTACCCCTTTGTGTCCTCGGCAATCCAAGAACAAAATCCATACTTATTTCCTCCCATGGCTTTGATGGAACATGAAATGGCTGATATAGTCTAGTATTGTGACTAAATCCCTTGGCAACTTGAAAAATCTAACAATTCTGTACAAACTTCTTCACATCCTATGACATTTGAGGCAAAAAATAATGTTCTTTGAGAATGGCAATGGTCTTATCTCGACCAAAATGTCCTACCATCCCTCCATTGTGTTTCTCCTTAATCAAATTTTCCCTCATGGAACTCCTTGGAATGCATAATTGACTACCCTTGAATAACATACCATCCTAAGTTAGATAGTCTAACCACTTATTTCTATCTACAACAACAGGCTCTTTACAAGCTTTCCACGCTTCAGCAAAATCAGAATCCTTAGGGTACAAATTCTTGAGTTCATCAAACCCAACTACTTCAACCTGCATTACTGTAAGCAAAAACTATCTCCTACTTAGTGCATCTACAACCCTGTTAGATTTTCCACTTCTATGCTTCAACACAAATTTATAGCTCTGCAAGAACTCTACCCACTTCATATGCCTCTGATTGAATTTACCTTGGCTATTTAGGTACTATAATGCTTGATGATCAGTATACAAAACAAATTCCTTTGGCAATAAATAATGTCTCCATTTCTTTAAGGCCTGAACTATTGCATAGAACTCTTGATCATAAACAGAATACTTCTTCTTTGCATTATTCAATTTTTCACTAAAATATGCAATAGGCTTACCTTCTTGGCTTAATACAGCCCCAATAGCAATGCCACTAGCATCACAATCCACCTAGAACACCTTTATAAAATTTGGAAGTGCCAACACAGGTTGTTCTGTCACCTTCTTCTTCAACATTTCAAAACTTCTCATAGCTACCGCAGTCCATTTGAACTCTTTTCTATCCCCTCTTATTGCGTTAGTCAGGGGTGCACATATGCCACTAAAATTCTTAATGAACTTCCTATAAAAACTAACCAAACCATGAAATGATCTTACCTCAGTAGCAGACCTTGGAGTAGGCCATTCCAAGATGGCTTTTACCTTCTCTACATCCATTTTGAGACCTTCAGGTGATATAACAAACCCCAAGTAGACTAACTCCTTTTTTGCAAAGATACACTTCTTCAAATTAATTAATGGTTTCTCTTCCCTTAACATTTTGAGGACACTACGAATATGTAATAAATGTTCTTCCAAAGTCTTGTTGATAATTAAAATATCATCCAAATAGACAATAACAAATTTTCCCAAGAACTTCTTAAGTACCTCATTCATGAGCCGCATGAAGGTGCTTGGGGCATTCATCAATCCAAAGGGCATGACTAACCACTCATAAAGACCCTCCTTGGTCTTGAAGGTTGTTTTCCACTCATATCCTTCTTGTATCTGTATCTGATGATAGCCACTCTTGAGATCTATTTTTGTGAAGTACTGAGCTCCACTCAAGTAGTCCATAAGATCATCCATCCTTGGCAAAGGAAAATGGTACTTGATGGTTATCCTATTTATAGCTCAAGAGTCTATACACATCCTCCACTCTCCATCCTTCTTTGGTGCCACTACTTTAGGTACTGCACATGGACTCAAGCTCTCCCAAATCAAGCCCTACCTCAATAGCTCCTACACCTGTCTGTTTAGCTCCTCAGTTTCAGTAGGAGTCATCCTATGACTAGCCTTGTTAGGAAAACTAGCTCCTGGGATTAAATCTATTTGATGACTAATTTGACTTACTAGTGGCAATCCTTCTGGAACATTATTAGAGATGATATTTCAAAACTCACCTAGTAAATCTAAAACTTCAAGTGGTATTTCACTACTACCTTCTTTATCTTTCCTAGGGATCAAAGCATAGCACATATGTTGATGTTTCATGCCATCTAAAAACTTCCTTCCATCAACAAGAAAAATCCTAGCACTGCTACACACCTTTTCACCTTCCTTTTTCATGGGCTTCAGTTTGTGGTGAACTCCATCCTTCGTTAGAGAGTATGTGTTTGCATGACCATCATGTACTACATGCCTATCAAACTACCACAGTCTTCACAACAATAGATGGCAAACATCCATTGCAATAATATCATAGAGCACCAATTTTGAATTTCACTAAACATTGTTCACTTACCATGACCTTATGACCATCTTTCACCCAAGCAATTTGATAGGGCTGGGGGTGTTTCTCCCTCTTGAGCTTTAGCTTAGAGACCATCTCCTCTGATACCAAGTTATTAGTGCTACCACCATCAATGATCACATCACAACATTTATCCTCACACTTGCACCTGGTATGGAATAAACTCCTCCTTTTTCCTAGTTCAATCTCACCACTTAGTAGGACCCTTTCATTTACTAAAGTCTCTCCTCTTTCTAGATCTTCTGAATGTGATGATTCTACATCCTCATCCACATGAGCAACCCTAGCTTGTACCCTCAGCTCTCCTATCTATCCTTCCTTGTCATTGAGGGCATTCAAAGGCATGATGACCTTCTTCATTGCAATGGAAATAGGTACCACGGAAGCCTCCTCTTCCTTGTCCATGTCCTCTACCTCTTCCTCTCTAATTTCCAAACTCTTGATCATGGGAGCAGTTGAAACCCTCATTCCTCTAGTTCCTACTAATACGCACATCTTCATTTTTCTTTTGAGTTTCATTTCGGCCTCCAGATGACCTACCACTACCCCTTCCTCCTTGACCATGCCCTCTTTGTCTCCCTTCAAACCTCTTATTTAGCATCTCTTCAAATCGTAGGGAAAATTGGTATGCCTCTTCAATGCTGGTCATTCTTACCAGACTTAATTCCTCCTGGATGCTAGGTCACAACTCACTAATATAACAAGAAACCTTCTCTTTATTTTCTTTAGCATGCCCTACTCTAATTAGAAGTCAATAAAACTCCTCTATATATTCTTGGACTAATTTTCTTGCTTGCTTTAACCCATGCATCTTCTTAAACAAATCAAGCTCATAGTCAATAGGAATGAACTGCTTCTTTAGTTTGTCCACCATGCAATCCCACCTTGTGATCTTCTCCTTTCCTCTTCTATTTCTTTCCAATTGAACCTCTTGCCACCAGATTTTGGCATGGCCTTTTAGTTTAGCCTTTGCAAACTTAACCCTATCTGGATCCCTCATATACTCATACTCAAAGTATTCTTCCAGTTCATTGATCCAGTCGATCAACCGATCTGCTTTTAGATTTCCTGAAAATACACCCACATCAATTGTAGGTCTTTTCCCAAACTTAGTAATGGCCCTAAAAAGCCTCTCCTCTACCTAATTTAGAACTTCCCCATCAAATTCCCCTTTTGGTTCAATTTCTTCTTCTTCATTATCAACCTCACTTTCGTCACCTGTAGTAACATTTGTTCCTCTACGGAGCTCCTCCTGCAATGCTTGTACCTGCCTTTGGTGGGCTCTAACCTCCTTAGGATTAATAGATCTAGCCCTTCCACCATGCTCTTTTCATAGAGGCATCTTCTTAATTCAAAACCACACCACACATTCCTAGTGCAAACTGCCTTATAGTCAACACTCTGTCTACACACTCAGGAAAACTAGCTCTGATACCACTTAATGGGGACACAACCCAAGTATAGAATGGACACAATAGGAAAGGGAAATTTTATTAACTTTGTAAATAAGCTAATACATTTAGTACAAAAAAAATAGACTCCATAACATGCCCTATGGGCTTACAATAGCATAAATCTAGAGATAATATCTCCTTTTAGTACCTCCTCTCAAACTCCACTCTGAACTGCCTTTTACAATGCCAAAAATGTTCTTAAATAGACCCCAGAGGGTTAAGGATTAGGAATACATTCTAGAAACTACTAGTAGGTATCCACTGACCAAATAGAAGGCTCTAGAAGTCACATTAGAAGTCAGCACAAAATTAGAAGAATCTAGAAATGGTAACCGAACTTTCGGGAGGCATAACTTTTGAATCGTAGCTTTGATTGACGAACCATTTACATTTCTAGAAAGCTCTCAAAGTACTCTATAGCCTTATGGATAGCTTCACTTGTACCCCATTTTTTTTCCCTATTTGAGGTCATTTAATGCCCCTAACCTGACTTTGAAGCATTCTTAAGAGGTCTCCAAAAATCAAAAAATTGTGATAACTTTCAAACCGTGGGGCCTTTTGACCTGATTCTTTTTCTAGAATTCTCTAAATTATAATTACATTCATCCTGAAAATTTACACCTTCTAGTTCACCAAAATGATGGCTCAATTACATACTCCTATTTTTTCGACATTTACACATATCCTAAGGTGTTCAAATACTCTATCCTAGAACACTAATAGTGGAACTGTGAGAGTTGGAACCTTTATTTGACCCAAATGGGTATCCAAAAATGAAAACACATGAGATAGAAACTGAGTCTAAGTACATTTTTTGGGTGACACAGGATTGCCCTTATACATCTGGATGCTCCTACATCAATCATGCTCATTTCAAATTCATTGTTCATCTCTTCAACAAAATTATCATTTGCTTCATCATCACCTCCAAATATGATGTTATCAAAAAATATTACTATTATCAACAAACCACTCTCAATTTCTTTACATTTAAAAAATTCAAGTTTTGTCAAATAGTTGTGCAACCTTACATACCAGGTTGTAGGTGCTTGCATCAGACCATACAGAGATTTCTTTAGTTTTCATACCATATCTTTGTCTTTTTTTAGAGGAAAACCTTTAGGCCACTTAATGTATAACTCTTCTTCAAGTTCTCCATTGAGGAAACTTGATTTAACATCCATCTCATACACTTTGAACAAACTTTTTATTGCATAAGACAAGAACATTTTTACTGCTTCCATTCTAGCTATAGGGGCATATGTCTCCTCATGCTCTATTCCTTCTTGCTATGAATATCCTTTCCACACAATTATATCCTTGTTTCTTACAACTTCATATTGCTCATTCATTTTTTTTCTGAATACCAATTTGATTCCTATTGCATTCTTGTCTTTAGATCTTAGAACTAACTCCCACATTTCATTTTTCACAATCAAATCTAATTCTTCCTTCATTCCTTGAGTTCAATGATCATCTTTACTTGCTTCATCTACATTTTTAGGTTCAACTTGAGCAATCAAACATACTCCTCATTAACTTTACTTCTTTGTCTTCATGCCTTTGTCTTTGCTTCTAGTTATCTACTTTGGAGGTGGATTCTTTTTCATATTCCTATTAGGGGTAGGAGTTTACATCTACTATCTTATCTCATATCTAGGTTCATACCTATTTTCTCCACTTTTCTCAATAATTTTAACATCATTCTATAGATCATTGTTAGCCTCAAAGAAAGCTTTAGCATTTTATCTAACAAATCGAGAATTATCTTCTTCTTCATTTGAATTGTAATCTAACATGTTTTCCTTAATTCCAAACTTTTCATAAAACTTTACATTTTATTACTCAACTATTGTCTTAGTTCTATTATCAAAACATTAGTATGCCTTGCTCTTCAATGAATAGCCAAGAAACATACCAACATCATGATCTCTCTTAATATAACACTTCCGTCTAAATATTCTAAAACTCTTAATTGATGGTGAATGACCAACTCATAGTTCATAAGGTATCTTGCTCATACCTTTTCTTATCTATATGCTAGCCATAATGTACATTTTTCTCTCAAAAATGTCTTGGATATGTCATTCTCGAATAACATCACTCTTGTTGCCTCTACTACTGATCTATTTCTTCTTTATGCAATCTCATTCTATTCAAGTGCCCTAGGTGAAGATAACTAACCTTTGATTCCATTCTCTTCACAAAACATATTAAAATCTCTAGAGGTGAATTCTCCTCCTTTATCTAATCTCAAAGATTTTATCTTTACACTAGATTCATTTTCAAATCTATTCTTAAATATCTTAAACTTCTCAAAAGCTTCAAAATTAGCTTTAAGAAATTCTGTTGACATCATTCTAGTGAAATCATCAAGAAAAATCATGAAATAACTTTCACCATATATTCCTCTTGTTCTAGAGGGATCACTCAAATTTGTATGAACAATCTTTAGCTTCTTTGTGCTTGTGAACTTCATGCTGGGAAAAGATACCTTCTTATACTTAGCCAAAATACATTCTTTACAAACCACATTAGTAGACATTATTATCTTAGGAAAAATCTCTTACTGCAAACATGCTATTAACTTTACAATACTATCAAAGTTTATATGACAAAATCTCCTATGCCATAGCCAACTATTGTCCACTTTAGCAACCAACTATGTCATTCTAGTAAGATTCAACTAAAATATATTACCTCTAGACATAGTTCTAGTTACAATCATGTTACCATTTTTATCCTTGATAGTACAAGTCTCTTTTATGAATTCAACAAATTATGCTTTAATCCATCAACAAAATAAAAATCATCATTGTTAGTTCTTCCATCTAAAGTAATGGATCCAATCCATGTAATATGATAGGTTGCATTGTTACCAACTCTTACAATACCTCCATCATAATTTCTGAATTAAAAAAAATTATTTATATTACCATTCATTTGATGTGAACAACCACTATCTATTATCAAATTGTAGTGCCTGCCCCTAGTTTGCATTTTTCGTTATCATTATCAAACTCTTTTAGGGTCAATTTTATGTTGATGGTTAGTAACCTTGTAATGTGATTATCAGATATTGTTTTAAATTCAGTTTATTATATGATGAGATTACTTGGTACTTTATATTTCATGGTTGGATGATGATTATTTAGTGATTTTAGTTGTTGAAGATGATTAGTTAGATGGTTTATTATCATATGTGTTTTCTTATGGTTAATTACCCCATACTTGCATGTGTATGGTGTGCGTATTTTATCTTGTATGGCGTGTCTGATGTGGTTAAGGAAGGGAGTCATAGTCACCTGCTACTCGGGATCTACACAATGCACCACTTCCTGTCATTGCCTGTTTAGTTTAGTATATATATTGTGCTTGTACATGCATGGTTTTTATGTAGGTTGTAGGTACCGGATATCAACTTCCCTGAATTGCCAGGATGAATGTACCCTATCACATTATCTCAATGATAAGAGAGGGGAGATAAATTCTCAAGTCCAAATCCCAACCCTTTAAGCCATTTGTTCTAATTGAAAAATTAGGACAAGTATTTGAGTTGAGTACCCTCCGAATATGTTGGATAACCTAATTCCTAATATTAACCCTTGATTTGATTTTGTATGTATTTTGGCTATGATGGGTTTTCATATTTTTACCTTGTGAGTCTTTGATGTATTTTCTATTAATTAAGCCTAATTAAAAGATTTAATTAATGGTTTAACTAAATGGAAAATTAATATGATATTTTATTATTTATTTTATTTAATTAATTGGAAAATTAATTAAATTAAATTAAATAATTAAATTTGAAAATAAAAGTTATAATTTTAAATTTGGAATGTGACAATATTTATTTTAAAAATAATATATTTGGAGTTCATTTCTAAATAAATGACTAAATAATAATATTATTAAAGCTAATAAATATTTTAGCAATTAAGTTTTGAAAATGAAATTTAAAAGTGGAAAATATATTCAAATTATTAAAAGATTTTAGATTTCATGTGATTAAAATATAAATATATTAAGATTGAAAAGTGGAATTATTAAAGTTAGTGCATGAGATTTAATAAATTAATTAATTAAATTGGAAAGAGTAAAGTAAATATTAAATTAATTATTGTGCATTATTTTAATGTTTGCTCACATAGGAGTTTGCAAATTCTTGGGAGTTGTCATGTAGACAACACAGGTGTTTGCACTCTAAGAATGCATAAGTTTTCTACACTTAGGAGTTAGTATTTTGTTTGAGCACATGGTGTTTACAACCTTATGACTAATCTAGAAGGTTGGAGAAGACCTATGCTTGGTTGTCATGCTTATCTTCTAGTTGTTTCTTGACACATTCTAGATACATCTTAGAGGCATTTAAATAGAGGCTCTCCTAGTGTGTTTGCAAAAGCTTAAATGGAGGCTTCAAAGCTTACATGTATTTGAGAAGCTCATATGCTTCTATATGCTCATATATTTTCTACTTGCTCCTATGCTTCTTCTAGCACTTCTAGTCACGAGAGAATTTCAATTGGCTTGGATCTTGGACGAATTGCAAATGTTGGAGAAGGAAGGGACTTTTCTATGGACTTATAAGGCATGGCAAATTAGTATTAGTGTCTAGGTGTGCTTGTGATTTTTGCTTATTCCATTTGCACTCTTTCTCTTCTTATCTTCATTGTGTCTGCTAGATGACTGCTTGGATAATTCTTGTGATGAATGTTTAATTTAGATTTGCATGTTGATTCTCTCCTTGTGTGAAGAAATCAATAGAGAACTCATTAAAAAACCCTAGCTTCAATTTAAGAAAGAAATTAGATTTGAATCGGGTTTGGGTTTGAATTTATATTGTGAAATTAGATAGACAAGATTTGAAATTAAAATAGAATTTCTAAGTTGAAAATTTGAATGGTTAGATGTAATCTTTCTATCAAATTATATTTTCAGATGCATATGGACAAACCTATTAGATGGATGAATGGGTAAATTTAGGAGAAATTCTTAATTCATCACAAACTGCCCTGTCGCTACCCCTTGGATAGACCCAAACTAATTCATTCATAACTTTTTATCGTGATTAAATTTATTCAATTTCTCTAGTTAGAATTGGCACAACTTGGCCCTCTCCAACATATTTCAATTTCAGCCCAATCCAACAGTTCATTAGGGAGATATGGCCCTCGTACTGGGACTGTTTTATTCAAGAACAGATATTTCTCCATTTCCCATAACCAAGAGTTCTTTATGCTTAAACTTCACAAAAATAATATATCAAAGCATGGAATGAATTAAAGATATTATTGCAATCTTCCCTTAGTAGAATCTTATTTTTATGCATTAGTTTTATATGATTTATTAACTAATCTAATTTAATTAAGATTAGTTAATAGCAGAAGAAGTATAATTAATCTATTTATCAACCAACATAGGAGGTATTTAGTTGAGATATTAATATTGGGGATTTATTATAATTCTTTATTAGTAAAGTAATAATTTGAACATTGATAGAATGATACACAGTTGACTCTTAATGAACAAAACTATTATCAGCTGATAATCATGTAGTTATTGAGATAGCTACTAGTTAATTTAATTGTAGAATTAATTAGATTTAATTGATAATAGAGTTTTAAATTATTTTATCAAGGAAATATTAGTATTCATTGAAAGAAATGACGAATGTGGTCATTATAGATTTATTAATAAGATTTCCAATATAGCTAGTTATTAAATATTAACAAGTCATTATTATTGAACTATTAATATAAATATTTGTGTACTAAATTATGATTGACTTTTAACGTACAAACTATTGTTAGTTATTAGTCAACTAATATTTATTGGGTTGTTGATATGTTTATGTAATTATTAATTAAATTTAATTAATAATTAAGTTGTGTAATAAAGTTTTTAATTGATATGCTAATATCAAATCCTCTAGCAAAGTTGTTAAGTATTTACATCAAAGTTGTTAAGTCTTATGACTTGAATTATGACCTTAGATATTTAAATGGTGAAGACCTAGTAATATTTAATTGAGTTTTATTAGAATGTTAAAAAGGTCATGGATTGTGTACCTATGTTAATTGATTGATTGATTTGATTGATCATTTTAATAAAGTTATAATCTTCTTACTCAAAGTTTGATAATTAGCTCTCTTATAATATAACGAATAATGATCATTGATTTATGTTGAAAAGTAAAAGTAACATTAAGGAAAAGTTATTCAATTAGTAATATGGATCTTAGAAAATAAAGTGAATGATTTAATTTAAGGTCAATGATGATCAGTTTAATGAGTAAATATTTATCCTTAAGTTATTTTTAGAATTTAATTCTTAATAATAGAAAGATAGTGCTATCGGGGGAACAAATGGGTTGACTTGTAGGACAAATGATGAAACTTAAGACACTTGAAGTATACTTAAAACAAAAATTGGAAACCTCTACACTTAACCCATCTATGTGATATTAGTAAACCAAAACATGTATTTGCATTGTGTATTCTCTATGCTCCTTCTTTTGGGTTTTTGGGTTGACTAGTGTTGATCAATCTTAGGTTGTTACCAGAGGCTCGAGGGTTATGAGATGTGATGGCATGTTGATCTTATTTGGTCTCGATCTTTATAAGCCCAACCATGGTAATGTGATCGTATGCTCTATGAAATGTTTGTATTTACTGACTATTATTGTTCATCGGTCTTCATGTGTAAAGCTAAGATGTATATGTATGAGACACTTGAGCTAATCATTTTCGAGTCATCAGTTAGTTATCCTTGGATTACTTTCTAGTCGCCATGATGGGACTAAAATGTTGATTTATTTCTTGATGATGGCATGTTGTGACATGTTTGACTCAACCATTTTGGAGTCTTCGATCAATATGATTTTGGGATATTCTTGGTTGCTTGTTGAGAACCAATAGATATGGTGATTTATTTTGAGATATATTTTGGTTATTGAGAACCAATGGATACTTATGATTATCAGTGATGCCTTCAGTTGCCAATAGAGAACTGTTGTGATCATGATTTTCTATGGATGCTTTTCCAGATGCTCATGAAGATTTGATGATTCTTATTGTGGATATTTGATGCTTTTATCATGGATATTTGATGATTCTTTTTATGGATTATCTTTTCATATTTTTACAGTCACTTGTACAGGACTAGGGTGATTTTATGATTCCATGAGCTTAGGGTAGGTTATCTACTTGTAGTGTTAGGAAGTGACTTGCAATGGGGGTCGGGGCCCTAAGTGGCTGCCAGGGTAACTCATTGTAAGTTTGGTTAATAAGTGATAACATTTACACACTAAATAGGGATTAAATGAACCTAAAAAGATAATTGTTTTGATGTTCTCACCCATGCCTCAAGTGCTTGTATAGACTAGGATGGGAGTAGAGAGAACGTATGGTTGTGACCTTGCATTCCATAGTATGCCTCGTCAGTATGAGAGGATACTAGTGGCCGCATGAGATCAGTATAGACCCGTGGAGTTTAGCTAAATACCAGGGTAACTTGTACGTGATAAATGTGATGACACTTTCCCGCTTGCATAGTAGGTTTCATACATGTCATTGTGTGCCTCTGGGAGTTAGATGTCAATTTTGTGTGATGGAACCTTTGAGTTAGTATACTTTTAGGATTCCTAGACTTATAGAGATTTATGCTATGTATTTTAGATAGCGTGTTTGGGACTTGAGATTATCTCCCCAGCATGGTGGGAGTGGACCACTTAGGTTCCACATAGTCGGGTGGTAGTGTTTTATCACTCTTATCATTTGAGATCCGTCCGAGACACCATGGCTGGAGCATTCTTGGTTGGTATTTATCTTCATTTTGTTCTTGGATCATTATGATAGATGATATACCCTATTATGGATGTATTTATCTAGTATGTATCCTTTCATTGATGATTTGCATATGTTATATGATGTTATCTTATGCTTTGCATGATGGATTACTTTCTGCATATGATATAGTATATGTTAGGAGTGACATTCCTACTATGATAATATCGATGATCTCTTTAGTGCTTTGGAATGTTACGCACGGAGGGATGGCTAGGATCCATGATGGTCTAATGATTTTATTAATGGTTGGGAGGAACCGTGCACTTAGTTATTTATGTTTGTGATATATGGTTGTCCTTTATGATGGATGTTTATATCTTTTGTGATGATGTATCATGTATGACATGTGGTTTCATTACGTTATTTCATCATGGATTAATATTGGATGATGATGTACTTTATTTACATGGACGTTTATTCTTTCAAGCCTCTCATACCTTGTGACATGTACAGTGGATGATTGAGAAATTAGAAATGTAATTTATGAATGTTGGAATTTTCATTATTATTTCATGTGGATGTAGTATTGGATGGACACATAATTAGTTATGATTTAAATGTGATTCAATGTTAAGGGATCCATGAAGAATGTAACCTGTTATATATGTTATGTTTACTTTCATTTGAATTGTTGCTATTGCTTCTATTACTATGTATAAGTTGTGAATGGTTTATATTTCATATTTAAAAAAAAATTATTTGGAAAACTTAGTAAAATTTTAGATTAATTCTTTGGATCCCTTGGTGGGGCATTACACCAATAATATTTCTTTTCAACTTGGGATACTAGAGTATTTTCTTCTATAATTTCTCTATCAAGACCATCTTTCTTAATATCTATAAATCCTAGCTCATCATCACTTACACTCTAAACTTTTTCATCAGATTCCTCTTCTTCATTAGCATATAATAATTCCTAGGTCTCCTAGTATTGAACTTTCCCTTATAATTTTTATATCTTTTCTAGGACATTTAAATGCATACCAACCAAAATCATTGCATGATTAACATTTTAAAGATATTCTTATCATATTTTTCTTTTCTCACAAGAAGTGTTATACCTTCTTCAATATTCATGTCTTCATTAGATCTAGTTCTATTGCTACTAGAAAAATATCCATGTTTACTTGTTCTTCTAGAGAGATTTGGCCAAACATTTAAGTTTCTAAAAGTTGTGTCCACTCTTATTAGTTCTCTTGACTATCTTAGAATTACTTTTTTTGCTTCCAATCTTCCAAGAAATATTTCATTGGTAAACTCCTTAGTACAAGGTATAAGTAGTCAAATCATCTGAGCTACTTGCCTCAATGGTGGTGTCAAAGTATTCAAGATATTCCACACAACCTCATATTCTTCCTTCTTCTCACCTTATGTCTTGATTATTGCAAAAATCTCTAATATCCTACCAATATAGCTTCTTATAGATTCATCTTCCATCATTTTAGCATTGTGAAATGCACCTATCCAATTCTATAGTCTTATGCTTTTTGTATGTGTATCACCGCCAAAACTAGATTCTAATGTTTTCCAAATCTTATAAGATGTTTCTAGTGATTTTTCCTAATTGTATACATTCTCTGGAAGATTTGATATTAAAGCCTCTCCAGGTTTCATGTTGTATGATGAGGCATATTGATGTCTCAAATTTGATATAGTTTTAATATAACCTGAACTCAATCTTTGAGCCTTGTGAGAAACATTTCGAACATATTTTTTCTATGTTGGATGCAGCTAAAACTTATTAAACCTATTGATAGTGGGTATGACATACCATGCCTGATATTATATATAAAGCATAGCATTCATATAAATATTTTAATTTATGTTCTAATATTTGAATAAGAGTAGAAAAGTTGTTGTGCATATGTGTTCAAATGTTTCTACTTTTCAAAAAATGGAGAAGTGGCCCAAAGAGTGGTGAGCACCATATTAAATAAGGTGTAATGAAGATCAATCATAGCATGAGAAGCACAAGTAAGTTTTGAGTGATAAGCCATGTTTATGAGAAGAGTTATTCTAGGAGATGTGACTTGGTACATTATCTATGGACTATTATTTTGTTGCTCAATCAAAGTTTTAAAGTCATGGTTGACATATTACCCTGTTCTTTTGACAATGTTTGCTCATGGTTTTTATGTTATGTTTGTAATAAGTTCCAAACCTCTATATATAAGGAAGGATGAGAAAAGCTAAGGAGTTAGTCAAAGGGATTCTGAGTTTCTTTTTGTTGTTCTCTATGAATTATTTAGTCATGTAAAAAAAGAAGAATTCTAATGATGGAGTGATTTTGGGAATACCTATTGTGTTCTTAGTTAGTTTAAGCTAACCAAGGGGCCCCACTTAGGAGGTGGAATAGATTTAGGTAAAGTAGATTCATATCTTGTTATTTTTTATTTTAAGAAAGACTTACTGGATTAGTCCTATATCATAGTTACTCTAAAAGTCCTTGTAGCAGTTGTGGAAAATGATAATAATGGATGTTTGAATTGTTAACTAGTTTAGAATTCCTTTTCTGATGTTCTCTATAGTTCTCTATTTTTAGTCTAAGTGTGTTTAATATTCTATATCATTAGTATAGATTCCTTTCATGCATTTTAATTTCATATAGCATAGGTTTTAAAACTCTTAAAGGAACTTAGTACACATACTGTGTTGACCCATTTGAAGTCCTACATCCATGGGTGACAATTCAAATGTATTTTCTTAATGGAATAGATAGTTCTTAAAATGGATATATTATCTCTTAGAGAGGAATAATTTTGACCTATTATTAAAACCTTGCATTTTTTTGGCCCTATTTCCAAGGATGGTGTCAAACTAGAAACCTTCATGAGTCCTCTATTTTTGGATTAGTGTGTTAGTTAGAAACTAGAAGATTGTGTGCTTGATTAACAAGTAACCAATTCAATTGCATGCATTGAAGAGGAAGACAACAAGATGAATATGGGATATTTCTTCCATAGGAGTTTATTAATTTGAATGAAGAAATTGAAGAAGAAGCTAAGTTGCCTTTTTCAGATGCAAGTCCCATTTTTCCTACAAAATCATCCTCAAGAGCAGAACCTTTGGATACAAGTGGTCTTCAACCTTTTTCTAAAATTTTAGCTAGTTTCCTTCATAGTACTATTCCAAATCCACCATTTGTTAACAATCTAGTACCTAATTTTCCTTTTTAGTAGCAACCTCACAATCAAGTACCTCTAGTAATGGCACAACCTACTTTTCCATTTCCTCTCCCTAGCCTTGTAACCAATGCTAATCTCAAAAATATACCTCCAAAAACTCTTCTAATATTTTATGGCCTTACAATTAAAGATCTTGATAATTTCTTGTTTGTGATTGACATACTTTTTCATAGCTTTCACTACAACACTAATGCCCATAAGCTCAAGTTGTTTCTAGCAACACTGAAAGAGTTAGCTTGTATGATGGTTCATGGGCTTGGAAGCCAATGCAGCAAGTACTTGGGATGAAATGCAAACATTTTTTTTGGACAAATACAAAGAGTATTGTAAACAAAATGATTCAAGAGGAGATGATATCTTTAGAATATCACAAAAGGAGGAAGAAACATTGGAAGACTATGTTTCACATTTAATATATACATTGCAAAAGAACCCTCAGCATGCATTGTCTTAGGATTCAAAAAAGTTGGTATTCTTGAGAGGCATGAATGATAATTGTCTAGAAGCATTATACTTGATGACAGGTGGAGATGTATATCAATCTTCTTGGGATGACATTAAAAAAAAATTCTTAACTACTCAAGGTCAACAGTGAAGAAAGGAAAAGTATACTGGACTATACCTAGTAAAGGAACTGGTTAGGGTATTTCAGAGCTTAAGATATCTAATTTGCTCTCAGATTTTAAGTAGGACATTATAAATGATTTTACTACATGTCTTAACACAATGAATACAAAAAAGAAGCATGCACAACCCGAGGTACAATTAGCTGAGTACTACCCACACTACCAGAAGTTGAAGAAAGATTGCTAATGCAAACTGGTCACTATCATGGAAAAATAGCATCTTCCAATTGAGTACATCAAAAAATATGGAGAGGATGAGCAATTATTCTTTATTATTCAATGTCTTCGATGGGCCCAACATCAAGGTATGCCTCAAGACCCTTTGCAAAGTTCAAATCTATATGGTAATCAATGGAAAAATTGTAATATCCAAGGTCCTTCACAATATAGTCAACAAAATTGGAATAATGCTTGGAAAAATAATCCACAACAACATCAATGGCCTTAGAACTCCCAACCTTCCTATCCAAACCAATAGAATGATCAATGGAAAAGTTAGTAGAACTAATGGCAACCACCTTAGGGGAATTGGTAGTCTACAAATCAATGGAGAGGACCTCAATAATGGCCTAACCAAAATACTAGTAATCCACAATTACCACCTCCAATCCAACAACTTGCAAGTCCTGGACCTCAAAAGTAGACCCACTTACATATGCAACGTCTGTTGGCATTATGATACATTTTTGTCATAAGTTACAACACTTATTAGATTTTGAATGCTTACCGAGCTCTCACCGAACATTCCTTTGTAAGCCAAGCTTTACCTAGTTCTCAGTGTTTACCGAGTGATCGAGGTGAACAAAGAAGTCAGTGTTTACCGAGTGATCGAGGTGAACAAAGTAGCCAGTGTTTACCAAGTGTTCGAGGTAAAGAAAGGAATCAGTTTTGACCGAGTGAAGATGTACTTAGTATTGACCGAGAACTTTGTGATAACCGAGCTCCTAAGGTTATCATGGAAATTAATTTTACCGAGCTCAGATGGTTATCAAGGAAACTAACTATCACCGAGTCACAAGGTTCTATCGAGTGTTTCCTTTGATCACCAAGCTATAGTTCAGATAGAAGTGTTTACCGAGTGACATCTCTTCTACCGAGTCTCCAGTGGTTACCGAGTTCAGAACTACTCGAAGTGTTTAGTATGGACCGTGCCTTCACTTCTACCAAGTGCATGACGATGCTGAGTAACGCAGTGGACGTCGAGTATCAGAAGGACACCGAGTCAGTTCAGTGAACCCAAGTTTTTACCTTGGGCCGACTTTGTATAGAGATTTGCACTTGTTGTTTTGGCCGACCTTGCATGTATTGTTTATTTGGATGGTATATATATGCAATGTATTGTATCATTCAAATGAGAAAATAGTAATGGTAATGAATGAAAATGCAAAAGTGTGAAAGAAGTACATGCGTGCAAAATTATGTGTGCTGAGTTGTGAAGGTATTCAGCAAGGTCAAGTTTTGGAGCAGAAAAGTTTTATCTATCACATCAAGGTGAATCAGAGCATAGCGAATCTTATCAGCAATCAGTTGTAATCAGATCCACTGTTTCATTCTAACAGGTGAATCAGTTTTTGTAAATCCTTTAACAAGGTAGACTTAACAGTCTTTTGTAAATCTCCTAACAGAGTGCATACTTTATTGTATGTTTGTAAATCCTCTAACAAGGTGGATCTAGCAATCCTTTGTGCTCCTAACAGGGTAGATCACCAGAAGTGGTCATTGTAAGCCTTAACCAGCCAACTTCATACTGCAGTAATGAAGCTTTGTGGGTTTCATCCCCACCCCAGTTTTACTTTCTATTTGGAAGGTTTCTGGGTCACCAAATCTCTGTGTTCAAGTGTTGCAAATGATTTTTTTTCATGCTTATAGTAGGTTACTTGGAAGAATGGTGAATATATCAGTATGCAGTTTTATTGTTGGAAATTTTAAAAGTTACTGATTCACCCCTCCCCTCTCAGTAACTTGTCATATCTTGAATATTTCCAAAAATTGGTATCAGAGCAATAAAGTTCTCAAGATAAAAGTTTCATAGCTTGAGCAAAGATCAAGGACAATGGAGATATTCAAACTTGACAAAACTATTGAGAATGAAAAGCTAGATCTGAAAATGGCCATGGCTCAACTCAATGAAGCAAAAGAGCATCTTTCACAATCCTTGAAAAGAAGAAAAGAACTTGCAAGGAAAATGAATGACCATCAGTATGTTGAAGAAAAGATTGAAGATCTCTCACCATCAAGTAGTTCAGATGAAGCTGACAAAGCAATCAAAGAACTTTTAGAAAAGAATGGATCTCTGCAGGAAGAATTAAGAAAGCTCAAAAGGGAACAAGAAATCCAGTCCATCAAGCTATGCGAAATCTTGGAGCAAAGGAACAAGGCAACTGAAGACTTAGAGGTAAGGAATAATCAATCCTCTCAGCTTGAAAATCTTTTAACTCAATTATCTAATGCAAATGAAGAAATTATGAATCTCAGATCTGAGAATGAGAATTTGAGAAATGACTTAATTACTGAAAGGAAAATCAATGCAAGCTTACAAAGTGATCTAATCTCTGAAAAACAAGCCAATGAGAGAATGGTAAAATCTCAAAAGGACATGGATCAATGGAATCTGCAAAATGAAGAAAACTTTCATAAAAAAAAGGGTAAAGCAGGCCTTGGATACAAGGAAGAAGGTGAATCCTCCAAATAGGGTACTCAAAAGAATCAAAGACCTACTTGTAGCCACTGTGGTAAGTTAGGTCATACATCTAACAGATGTTGGAGCAATGGAAAAGGCAAATTTAATGGAAAGTGCTACAATTGCAATCAACATGGACACAAAGACAATGAATGCAAAGAGAAACCAAAATTTGAAGGTAAATGTCACAAATGCAAAAAGCAAGGTCATAAGGCATCACAATGCAAATCCAAATCATTTAATCTAGCTGAACAACTTGTCAAAGAAATATTTAGTTGGGACTACAACACTTGGTGCAGATGTCATTATTGTGGAGAATATGGTCATACTGGCATAAACTATGCAAGGCATCACCTAAGAAAAAGGGATACCACTGTAAGATGTTATACATGTACAGAACTTGGTCATATATCTAAAAACTGCATGAACATAAAGAAAGTCGAGGATGAGAAGAAAATCAAAGTAGACAATATTCGGAAGCAAATGAAGCAGCAATGGATTCCTAAGTCTACCGAGCCAGATAATTCAAGTGATGGAATGGTCACTCAAGAAGTGAGTGACTCTACCATTTCCAATTAAGACTCATCAGGATAAGACTAGAACTGTATCTACAAAGCAATATCCTAAGTAGTCCTAGAAAGAAAATATGATCAAATTAGTATTATAGATACATTAGGATCATCGTCGGTACATGACCTTACCGAGCTCAGTCGGGTGCAATAAGGCTTCTTTCACCAAGTTGCACTTACCGAGCATGGTTGGTTCTTCTCTTACCGAGTTAAGGTCGGTTTAACCTATTTTCTTTTGGTCATCAAGTTGCAAAGTTTAAGCCGAGCTAGTGGATGACAGTCTGTCGATCGCAGCTACCTTCATACTAAACATTAATGGCAAATTTTTCATCAAAAGGGCAGATTTCGACCTCATTTTTTACCACAAATTCAAGATTTACACAAAAAAAAAGGGCTTTCAAGTGAGTTCAAGCGATTTGAAGAGATTTTCCAGTGAAGTATTCTTACGAAACCTTTTCACTCACCGAGCAGCAATGGCATCCGCAAGCACCAGCAGCAGCAAGGTGAAGAAGGGTTCCGAAATGCTTGTGAAGGGAACAGAATGGAAGGCACCTACGTTCAAGCTCGTTCCTACCATCGCTGAATTGCTCGATCCCAATGGAGCTCAATCACAGATTCCACCCAAGGTACTCCTCGTGAATGACATTCGCACTCATTTTAAGTGTGCTATTCAAGAAATAGGGACATTGGACATGGATAATGCCCTAGCGGAGTTATGTGTAAATGGTTCTCTCAAAATCGAGCACAAGCATTTTGAAACTAAAGGTTTGACTCACATCGCGCATATGCCTAGAAACTTCCAAACCAAATGGATTAGGTATATCTTGAGTCGAGTGCATAATGGTCAGTTGTGGTTGGAACAACCCATTTTGATAACCAAGAAGATGATTCACAAAATCACGGGTCTCCCGATGCTCAGCAAAGCCAAAACCACCAAAACCCTAGGATGGGATGAGTTACAGAGGCAAACCCTAGCCGAGTGGGATTGTAGAGGTTTGAAGGTTAACACTGTAACAGATCCGAAACTAAGATTTGGCATACATATTATTGCATATAAGTTATATAGTTCCAGCAGGTTAAATAGTGTACTGTGTGAAGCTGTGGATTTGGCCCTGAAAATTGTAAAGAAGAATCTTGAGTTTGATCTGTCAGAAGTAATGTTGAAGCAGTTAAACAAGAACATGGATAGTATAAGGACATCGAAGAATAACCCCTGTAAATTTGGATCTCTATTAATATGTTTACTATTTTATGTACAAAAATTCTTTCCATCAAAGGGAACCGTAGAATGGAGAAAAGATGTTCCAATTTTGTATCAGATTAAAGAGTTTATAGCAGAGATGGGAGAAAATTTTGATAGTATCATGGATAACTATTTTGAAGACTTTAAGGAGAGGATGAATAACCGATTCAAAATTCCTCCTAGGCTTGTTGAAGAATATAAAGATGACGTATGTTTTATGGTTGACTGTGACAAGGTGTACATACAGGCAGTTAGACCCCGAGTTGCATGGGTGAAACCTCTTCCATATGAGGTAAATATTGATGAAATAAGGGATATCATTGAAGCACTGGTAAATGAGCCAGTAGACCCAAGGCAATGGATTTTTGGTACTTATGATGAAGGAAAGGCCAGAATTGAATTGGAAATCAAAATTCCACAGGCCATCAGCAAAGGTAAGAGGAAAGTGGCCAAACTAAAAACTGCAATGGGTACTCTTATGCTCACCGAAGGAAAAAGTGAAGATAAAGAAAGTGAAGAAGAAGAAGAAGGAGAAGAAGAATCAGAAGAAGAGCAACCGGCAAAGAAGAAAGGCAAGGTAATCATTACCAACCCCAAGAAGCAGCCTACTGCAGTATTTACTCGGAGGACAAGAAAAGGTATTCAGGAACCTGTATTGGTCAAGCCTGCACCTACATTCGAGCAAAGGCTCAAATCATTGGAAGAAGGAGCTGGCATCACAAATTTCAAGGCATTGAAATTTGAGACAAGGACTGATGCAGAGAAAATGCAGATTGAGGAACTGGTACTTAACAAAATGGGAAAATGGAAATACTCCCCGGACCAGATTGCTCCTCATATCTCTAAAGAACTACTAGAGAGAGTACAGTCAAGATGGGAGTTAGCCACCAAGACGGTAAAAGATATATAGGAGCAATCCCTGAAGAATCTTCGGCCTAGTCTCACTGGAGCAGAGGTAAAATCTGAATTGAAAACCTATGAAGGTAAAATGATGATCAGATTCCACACTTGTTTGATTTTGATCAAAGATATAGAGCATGTTGTAAATGATGCTACAAACATGTGGAAAAACATCTATCATCTACATAAGCCCAGTGTAGACCCAGTAGAAATAAAGGATGATGACAGCAACAGCAGCAGTGATGAATCAGATAGCGCTCCATCCATCACAGTTACACCAGGAGAGTTGCATGCAATGATGGAAGAGAAAGAGGAAGAAGACAAAGAGGAAGAAGCTAAAGAGGAAGATAAGGAGGATGATCCGGTAAAAATTGCAGCAGTAGTTATTGCATCCCTTCCTCACTCCCCAGCTAAACCTATGACATCATCAAGGTTGGAGTCAGCTTCAGCAGGTTCATCTACACCAGATTTACCATCTACACCTGCCATATCTCAGCTCCAGGTATCATCAGTGGAAGTGACTACCACTTCATCTACCGAGCTATACCCCTCTTCATCTACCGAGTTGGCCTCCTCAACTACATCATCATTAGTTGGTATTACTGTGAGTTCTCCAATTTTGACTACTCCAATTTGTTCTACAATTTTGTCGCCATCTACTTCAGGCACAGTGAGCTTAGATACTATATTACCAAGTGTATCACCATTTTTGGCCAGTACTCAAATTTTTGACCCTTTACATACTCCTATTGGCACTCAACCCTCAAGCATCCCAGTTTTTACTGCTAGTCCTTCTGTCTCTACTGTTGTGTCTATTCCAAAGGTCAAACCAGTCATCTCAGAAGTCAAACAAAAGCAACCATTAAGACTTATGATCACTGGAAAGGAAATTCCTGAAGACATTGACTTGGACACAGAGATAGTAATTCCAAAGATTGACTTTGATAATGCTACCATTGAAGAAATGAGGTATGCTAGTCAACTTATTGAGAAAAAGGCTACTCAGATGCAGTTAAGATTGGAAAGGGATAAGGAATATAGGATAATTGAGGATGCCCGAAACATAATTACTGAGGCTATAGGTGTTGATGTTGATACTTCTCAACACATTTTGATTCAATTGGAAGAGGCAGTTAATAAATTCAATGAAGATGCCTTCGGACAAGAAAAGCTGATTGAGCGTGCAGCAAAAAAAATTGATAATAAGGTGTTGGGGCACATTGCCCAGAACATTGCAATAAATTAGGTTGCATTAACCTCAGTTTTGGTAGATATGGAAAATTCTTTTAATAATGTAACATCCCTTTTTGCTAAGCTTTGTGATGTTACCGAGTACAGTAAGGGAATAAGAGAGAAACTAAATAAAATTGATGAGGATCTGAAGGTGAGCACACAGAACTTGAAGCTTGACCCCAGTTCAAGCTCATCTCATCACCTCAGGATCAAATTTTTGTCAGAGAAGCAGGCAGAACTGTTGAGAGAAGAGGCAAGGATCCGATCTACATTGATAGATATCCAAAACAAGATCCTTCTCATCATGGATTCAATGCAGAAGCACATTGCACATTCAAAGACATTAATCCATGATAATAACTTCTCCATTCCAGACCATGTGATTGAACTTTCGGCTAAAGTTCAAGGAGCTCTTTCCACCTGCAAAATTTTGCAAGAGAATTGGGATAAGACTCTCCAGCTTATTCTTCAGGTACATTCAGAGTTCATCTCTCATTTTGGTGTTTCTATATAAGTATATATATTCTTTTATTCTTTGGCATTATTGTCAAAAAGGGGGAGATTATTGTTGGATATGTATACTATGGGTGAATAAGTGTTTTCGGAGAAATTGTACAAAGGAAGAGATATACAGCTCATGTAAATACTGTATGTACATTTTATGGGGGAGTTGTATATAACGAAGCTATGTATATTCAGAATCAGTCATCAGCATGTCAGATAAATTTTGTCTCATAAGTGTTTTTGTCACTAATGCCAAAGGGGGAGATTGTTGGCATTATGATACATTTTTGTCATTAGTTACAACACTTATTGGATTCTGAATGCTTACCGAGCTCTCACCGGACATTCCTTTGTAAGCCAAGCTTTACCTAGTTCTCAGTGTTTACCGAGTGATCGAGGTGAACAAAGAAGTCAGTGTTTACTGAGTGATCGAGGTGAACAAAGCAGCCAGTGTTTATCGAGTGTTCGAGGTAAAGAAAGGAATTAGTTTTGACCGAGTGAAGATCTACTTAGTATTGATCGAGAACTTCGTGATAACCAAGCTCCTGAGGTTATCAAGGAAATTAATTTTACCGAGCTCAGACAGTTATCAAGGAAACTAACTATCACCGAGTCATAAGGTTCTATCGAGTGTTTCCTTTGATCACCGAGCTACAGTTCAGATAGAAGTGTTCACCGAGTGACATCTCTTCTACCGAGTCTCCAGTGGTTACCGAGTTTAGAACTACTCAAAGTGTTTAGTATGGACCGTGCCTTCACTTCTACCGAGTGCATGATGATGTCGAGTAACGCAGTGGATGCCGAGTATCAAAAGGACACCGAGTCAGTTCAGTGAACCCGAGTTTTTACCTTGGGCCGACTTTGTATAGAGATTTGCACTTGTTGTTTTGGCTGACCTTGCATGTATTTTTTATTTGGATGGTATATATATGCAATGTATTGTATCATTCAAATGAGAAAATAGTAATGGTAATGAATGAAAATGCGAAAGTGTGAAAGAAGTACATGCGTGCGAAAGTATGTGTGCTGAGTTGTGAAGGTATTCAGCAAGTTCAAGTTTTGGAGCAGAAAAGTTTTATCTATCACATCAAGGTGAATCAGAGCATAGCGGATCTTATCAGCAATCAGTTGTAATCAGATCCACTATTTCATTCTAACAGGTGAATCAATTTTTGTAAATCCTTTAACAAGGTAGACTTAACAGTCTTTTGTAAATCTCCTAACAGAGTGCATACTTTATTGTATGTTTGTAAATCCTCTAACAAGGTGGATCTAGCAATCCTTTGTGCTCCTAACAGGGCAGATCACCAGAAGTGGTCATTGTAAGCCTTAACCGACCAACTTCATACTGCAGTAACGAAGCTTTGTGGGTTTCATCCCCAACCCAGTTTTACTTTCTATTTGGAAGGTTTCTGGGTCACCAAATCTGTGTGTTCAAGTGTTGCAAATGATTTTGTTTCATGCTTACAGTAGGTTACTTGGAAGAATGGTGAATATATCAATATGCAGTTTTATTATTGGAAATTTTAAAAGGTACTGATTCACCCCTCCCCTCTCAGTAACTTGTCATATCTTGAATATTTCCAACAACATCAGCCAAATCCAAATAGCCAGTAGTCACAACAACCAATGTATTCTACTAATACTTAACAATACCTTGCTTATGATTTAAATGTTGCAAAAATAAATTTGAGATTTGGTACAACCCTACCAGTGCCTAAATTGCCTCTTATAACTAGAATACGAGATACTCCTATAGCATCATATCTCATAGTTTCTAAAGAAGTTGACCCAACTAATGCCACTAGCTTAGCTCAAGCTCAACCAAAAATTGAAGCATCTTTTTTAGAGAATCCCATACAAAGTAAACCTGGACAAACAAAAGAACAATCTTTTGATGTTATTGACCAATTAAAGAACATGCATGTCCAAATACCCCTATTCCAAGTTATTAAATATGTTCCTATCTATGAAAAAACCATTAGAGAAGCCTATCTAAAAAATCCTGGGAGGAAGGAAAAGGACCCAACTATAGTCCATGTTGTAGGAAAATTGGCTAACACAATGTTAGGAAAATTAATCATTTCTAAAAATTCTAATCTAGGAAGTGTAGTTGTGAATGTGATTATAAATGGTCAATCTATTAAAAATACTTTTAATTGATCTTGGTGCTGCTATAAATATCATGACTAAGGATACTATGAAAAATTTTAATATAGAAGGATTAAGGGCTACCCAAATTTTTTGCAATTGGCAGATAGTTCTAATGTCACTCCTAATGGGATGATAGAAGACATAGTCATAACCCTAGACTCTTTAGTGTACCCTATATATTTCATGATTATATCTCCCAAAGTCAATTTATCTAGTTACCCTATCATTCTAGGATGACCATGGTTAGCTATAGCTGATGCAAATATAAATTTTAGGTTAGGGAATATGGCCATATTTAATGGTCAAGAAAAAAAGAAATTTTATTTATATCCTCCAGCACAACTACAACTAGATTTAAGTACATCTATATGGCAAAAATTAATGGGATGGAGAAGAAGAGATAAACTCTATAGAATAGCTTACAATGTTACATAGACAACCTTTTCTGAAGTTGTAGGAAGAGCACTCAATAATTTAGAGTATTCTTAATAATACTTTTGTGGTAGAAAAGATGTATCTAATAGTTTGATGTTAGAATTAACCACATATGAGGAATATAGTGAGAGTTGTGATCTGCTGAAGGAGCCAGAAATCATTCATCAACTCTTACAATGTGAATTAGTTATAAGTCCAATCTCTAGAGCTACTATAATTTATTCTACAATGATTATTGAGTTGTCAAAAGATCATAATCTCCATGTCAATCCCAAATTATCTTCCACACAGTTGAAATAGTTAACAGAGCTTCTTCAAAAACATAAAAAGACTTTTCCCTAGGATGATGGGGATATGAAAGGGTTAAGTCCTACATTATGCACTCATAGGATATATATCAATGAAGGGTTCCTACCACTCCATCAACCCCAGAAAAGGATTAACCAGCCCTTGGAGAAATAGTTAAAATTGAATTACAAAAATTGCTTGATATTGGTTTTATATATCCTATATTTGATAGTATATGGGTATAACCTCTAGTCATAGTTCCTAAAAAGGGAGAGAAATGGTAGATTTGTGTAGATTATAGAGAATTGAATAACACAACTAGGAAGGATCACTTTCCTTTACTAGTCATTGATCAAGTTTTGGACACTCTGGCTAGAAAGAAGTATTTCTCTTTTTTAGATGGGTATAGTGGTTAAAATAAAATAAGTATCACTCTTGAAGATTAAAAAAAAAAAAACCACATTTATATACCCATGGGGTACTTTTGCATATTATATTTTTCCATTTAGCCTATGTAATGCCCCTAAAGCATTTCAATGAGTTGTGATCAGCATTTTTGCTAATATATCACATGATTAAGTGGAAATATACATGGATGATTTCACAACATTTGGAGTCACCTTTGAAGAAGCCTTGCCGAATCTTGAAAAGGTTCTTATCTAATGTAAAGAAAATAATCTATCACTGAATAGTGAGAAATATTTCATGCTCATACAGGAAGGAGTGGTTCTTGGTCATTTCATATCAGCTGTAGGAATACAAGTGGATCTAGCTAAGATAGAGGTAATTCTAGCACTGTCCATACCTACAAAACCAAAAGATGTAAGATCATTTTTAGGTCATGTTGGATATTATAGGAATTTCATAAAATATTAGCTAGTCCTTTGTATTCATTGTTGACTAAGGAAGCTAAATTCATTTGGACACCCAAATGTAATGATGCCTTCCTTTAGCTTAAGAAACTCCTCACCATGGCACCAATTTTAAAGGGACTAGATTGGTTAGTTCCATTTCATATTCATATTGATGCATCACACTATGTTGTAGGATATGTATTAGGAAAAAAGCTTGCTAATCTTGAGAATGCCATCTACTATATTAGTAAAAGACTTCATGGACCCAAGATAAATTACATAGTAAATGAAAAAGAAATTTTAGTTGTAGTCTATGCATTGAAAAAAATTTAGACATTATGTACCTAAATATCTTTTTTTTTTTAAATTCTGATCACTCAGCTATAAGGTACCTAATGAAAAAACCAATTGTAACTTGTAGACTGGCAAGATGGCTCTTATTTTTACAAAAGTTTGATATTACTATTATTGATAAGCTAGGAAAATCCATCATAGTTGCAGATTACTTGTCTAGATTGACCATTGCTAATGAAGGTCTAGCTCTAATTGAAGATACCTTCCAGATGAGCACTTGTTCCTTATAGCAACTCATACACCATGGTGTATAGACATAGAAAATTATCTTGTTGCAAATACAATACCCCCACACTTCTTTCACAAAGAAAGGAGAAAGCTAGGAAAAAAAAGTTTTCATTATTCATGGATAGATAACAATCTATTCTATGTAGGACTAGATCAAGTCATGAGGAGATGTGTTAAGGAAGATGAGATATATGATATACTACATGCTTGTAATGATGAACCATCTGAAGGCCATTTTTTAGTAAAAAGAATAGCACTAAAGGTACTTACAACTAGATATTATTGGCCAACCTTACATAAGGATATAGTGACTTATACAACCAATTGTGACAAATTCTAGAGGATGGACCAACCAACTAAAACGGATGAGATGCCACTCACTCTATAGATTATGGTCACACCTTTTGATAAGTGGGGCATGGACTTCATAGGTCCAATTGACCCACCATCAAGTTGAAAATCCTACATCTTAGTATTTATATATTATGTAAATAAATAGGTGGAAGTTTAAGCAATGAAAAATGCAAGAGATGAGAAAGTAGCTAAGTTCCTATATGAAGAAATATTCACCTGTTATGGAGTGCGTCGAGAACTTGTCATAGATCAAGGAGGTCAGTTTACATCAAACTTGATGACTGAGATTATGAAGGCATATAACATTATGCATCATAAATCCAATCCTTATCACCCTCAAGAAAATGGGCAAGCAAAGGTCACCAATAGAGAAATTGAAGCCATTCTGACTAAGACAATGCACATGCACAAGAAGGATTGGACCAATAGATTGACTGAAGCTATTTCATCATACTAGACCACATGCAAGATAACAACTATATTCACTCCATTCAAAATTTTCTATGGTAAAGCAATAATTTTTCCCATCAAATTTTAACATAAAACATTGTACACTACTTTAGAGTTGAACATAAAACATTGTCAACATGTATTTGACAATGACACAGTGTAATTGACAACCATGGATCCTATCCAATTTAAGTTACTTTCAAATAGCCATAGGTTGCATCTCTATCATAAACTATATACTAAAGCATAGTTCTTTAAACAATTTCAACCAACCAATTCACCAAATCCTATGAACATAGTTCCTACAATAAAAGGTTAAAACCTTCTTCCTTCAACCATACCATGATAGAATTTTAGGATCCTTCATAATAAAACCTCATTTAATATGAAGTCCATTATTCCATTCACTTTTCTCTTTCTTCATATCAAATCATCTCATTTCTCTATCTACCATCCACCCAAACTCTATGTCAACCACACATTCTATTTTTACTACTACCAATAAATAATTCTATCAGCACCATTTTTGCAATCATTACCGTTTGCCACCTCATCAACCTACATGCAAATGTAAACTATGAAATTTTTAGGTACAATAATTTCTTTTACTCTTTATTCATTTTTAGAGCATAGGTTTTGATATTTATATATAATACTGCATTATATATATCATATAAGATTTAACTCAGTTTCTCCTTCTTATACCAAAATTTTTAAAGTGCAAACATTTGTAAAATTTTAGTGGGGGGCCAAGAAAGTGTATTAATTCCTAAATGTCATCTCCATGTTATCCTAGTCATGTCTACATTATAGGATGTACTTTGGTGGCAGTCTGATATTTTTCATTTCATTAATTTTAAAAATCTTTCTATATTTGTTGTACCTCTTTATTGTGATTTTTGGAAAAGATCTCCTGTACTTGGCATGATTGAAAGGACTGAGAGTTATTATAGGAACACCTTTAGTTAAATTCTTTATGTCCTTCATTATTAATGTATCATTATTTTACATACCTGAAACAAAGGGGTCTTGTTAAGAGAAGTGGTAACGACATACGGCATTTTTCATAAAGATTAGTTTGAAATTCAAAGAAAGAGCGAATTTTTAGAGGTAAAAGGGGCAAAAATTGATCATAGTGATGAGAGTGAAAGCTAGACATTTTGAAGATGGGGGGATAGTTAAGGAGGTATGAGCCACTAGTTCATAATGTTTTACTCATGGAGATTGGAGTAGTTCGATGATTTCATGCTTGTGGATGGCTTGGTTACTTCTTACAATTAACAAATTTCAATGAAGAACTGGCAATAGAGTTCATGACAATATTTGATGAAGGGGAAGCCTTAGTTTTGAGATTAAGAGTGATTGCTACCAAAGAGAGGATAGAAAAAGTCATAGGATTATTGAAAATTGGGGAACATTATCCATATGAACATGATGCTAGGTCCTCAAGGGCACTATTTACTTAGCCAGGTGATCATCAACTAGACATTACAAAACAAGGATGCAAGAGACTTTCTCTTCCACCTTCATATCCAAAGTTAACATTATCAAGTATTTAACCTATGAATGTTTTCAAATTTGATTGTTCATCATTTTAAATTGCTTAGTTACATAAGACATAACATGCAAGTTTATGTTCCCAAAGTTCTTTATAATATGTTGTGCATAAGTGCTATGGAAACTCAAAAGGGAAAGGAAATTTTTTTTTCCCATCATGCCCTCATTAAAATTCTAGTTGAAAGATATCTTAGGGATTCCTCCCCTATTTCATGGGAAGAATTTATTGAAACCAAGACCTTACAACATCAATCCAACCTTGTTCCTCAAAACTTAGAAAATGAGGAAGAAACCACAGAGCCAACTCAAAATTCAGCTAAGATGGAAAAAGAACCCTCTCCTGATAAGCTTGTTGAGCCTAATTCATAGGAAAATATACCAAGCTATTCTAGGGGTAAAGGAAAGTGTAAGGTTAGCCCTAACCTTGATAAGGAAGTTAAGAAAACCTCTATTAAAGTAACAAAAAGAATGAGGTCTATTCCTACAAAAAACATTCCTACAACACCCACTCTAGTCATGTCTAAACCAAAGTTGACCCACAAAATGGTTGAAGCTGAAAAGGTTCTTGTGCATAGAAGTCATCGTATGTGAGGTTGAGTATTTATAGCTTCCATTGAAAACCCAAATGCCCCAATTTCAAAGTGTTATAAAAAATTAGTAGTTGAAAATGTCCCTGATGATTCTCCAGTGCAATTGGAGCCCCAAAATGTAGAAACACATGAAAATGCACTTTTCAAGGAGATACCACAATAGAATTAGGAAATGTGAAAATTAAATCCTACTATTGTCCTAAAAGAAGCCCCTATAAATTATCCACCTACCATGAAATAAGTCCCTAAATATTCTAATATTTCTCTTATACCTTATAAATCTACCTAGTACACCCAACATTGTCAACAAGTTGCCAAAGAACAAAAGATGAAATCTAAAGCTCAAAAATTTTCATCATCCACAATTCAATCAAATTTTTTTGGTCTATACAATCATTTTATTTTTTAGAAAGCCTTGTGGAAGTAAGAAAGAGACTTGATGTAGAAGGCAATATTTGACAAAGATGAGGAAATTGAATCATTGAGGGAGCAACTAGAAAAATAAAAGCAACAAGTGAATAAATCTTTGAATTTAGCTAATCAAGTTATGGCCTATAGACACCCCCAAGGGTGTAGGCTATTTTTTTGAAAGAATAATTTCTATTATTTTAGATGATGATGATAATGAGAAATATTGGTTGTGAATTTAAGAATATATAAGATTTTTATAATGTGTATCAGACTTGGCCTTCATGGCAAAAAAACTTGTTGTGTGTGAGCTTTATTTACAAAATTTCATAATTTCACATGAAACATAGTGGAATCCGCTGCTTTACGTAAGAGATGTTCACTTACAAGCTCTAATGTCATGGATGTACAATGAAACAAATTATGATAGATAGTTGGATACCTATAGACATCTTGAAAAGTCTGACCTACTACCACTCTAGGTTGAATCCCACAAGCCTTATATACTCTTGAGAGATTGGTTCAAATTAACTTTTGGAAGGCCAAAACTAGAAATAAGAGAGAAAGTGTTTGAAGAAAAGGAAAAAGTTTATAGAGAATATCAGACACTTCCTAATTTTACACAATAAAGAGTAATTGTAGGGCTTAGAAATAGATGGAGTTGACTACCAAAACCTTTCAAGAAGGCCAAACCACATAGCCTTGTTAATTTTTAGGCAACAATTAATAGAGTGGCTAAATATATGCAATTCAAAAGGAAAACCAAGAAAGAACTATGGATGCCACTAACCTTTCAACCTCCTACCCTTCTCTAGCCCCTGTATGAAAACAATGCTACCATGTTAGAAAAATTCATTGAAGAACACTTGGTTGAGCATTAGAGATGAACCAAAGGATATTTCTACACTTTTATAAGTGGGAAATAGGGGAAGACTATAGTGGGAGATTTTAGAGCAATGGCAAAGAAGTACAGTGCTTGAGAACAAGCATTTTAATAGTGGGGGCTAGAAGATGAGGCATATTAATGTCTCAAATTTGATATAGTTTTTATATAGTCTAAACTTACTCTTTGAGCCTTACGAAAAAAAAATTCCAATATATTTTTCCTATGTTGGATGTAGCTGGAACTTAATAAACCTATGGATAGTGGATATTCCATACCTTTCTTAATATTATATATAAAGTGTAGTATTTCACATAAATATTTTAAGCTATGTTGTAATATTTGAATAAGAGTAGAAATATTGTTGTGCATATATGTTTGAATGTTTCTAATTCTTAGGAAATGGAGAATGGCTCAAAGAGCAGTGAGCATCATATTAAAGGAGTAATGAAGAGCAATCATAGCATGGGAAGTGTAGGTTAGTTATGAGTGATAAGCCACGTCTGCAAGAAGAGTTATTCTAGGAGACCTAACTTGTTAAATTATCTACAAATTTTTATTTTGTTGCTCAACCAATGTTTTAAAGTCATGGTTGATATTCTTCTTTTTTCTTCTAACAAAGTTTTCTTACAATTTTTATGTTATGTTTGTAATAAGTTCCAATCCTCTATATATAAGGAAGGAGGGGAAAAGTTAGGGAGTTAGTCAGAGGGATTCTAAATTTGGTCTTTTCTATTCTCTACAAATTATTCAATCATGTAACAAAAATAGAATTCTAATGAGAGAGTGATTTTGGGAATACCTATTGTGTTCTTACTTTGTTGAAGCCAACCAAGGGTTTCACTTGGGAGGTGGAATAGATTCAAGTAGAGTAGATTGATTCCTTGTAACTTTTTATTTTAAGATAGACTTATTGCATTAGTCCTATAGCTGCATAGTTACTATGAAAGTTCCTGGAGCACTTGTGGAAAACAATCATAGTGGATATTTGAATTATTGACTAGCTTAGAATTCCTTTTTCAAAGTTCTCTATAGTTCTCTATTGTTTGTCTAAGTGTGTTTACTATTCTATATCTGTAGTATAGATTCATTTCATGCATTTTTCTTTCCTATAGCATAGGTGTTAAGACTCTTAAAGGAACTTAGTGCACATACTGTGCTAACCCATTTCACCTCCTACATCCTTGGGTTGATAATTCAAATGTAATTTCATAATGGAATAGATAGTTCTTAAGATGGATATAGTATCTTTGAGAAAGTAATAATGGTGTGATTATCTTGACCTATTATGGAAACCCTACATTTTAAATGAATAGATCTCTCTCTAATTCACTATATTTTTCAGGTTTATCTTCTTTGAAAATTATCTTTTCATTGTTTGTCAAGAGCCCATAATATAGATCCATACAAAAAAAATGAGTCTTCATCTACACCTTCCAACTATTATAGTTGTCCCCATCAAATCTAGAACTTTCCTTTTTGAAAATATTTACCATCAATCTCTTAAAGTTCTTAAGGTTATCCTTTAAATACCTGATGGTGTGACACCAATTGTTAGAGTATATAGTCCACCAATTTAACTATGAGGGGGTTGGGGGGTGAATCAGTTATCCAACTAATGTGAAAGTTAACAAGCTTATTCAAATTTAATCATATGAGCAATACAATTAAAGACCACAATAATATAGTCATGCATAATAACACTTGATATGTTAACTAGGGAAACAATTGATCAAAGGGAAAACACTAGTGGGGATACTACCCACAAGATGATGTACTAATATAAATATTCCTTGTTAGAGGATGGAACTTGTTAGGAGTCAATAATAACATTCAATATATAAGTACCTATTAGGAGACTTTGAATTCTTTCAAGGATATTCCAACCTTGTTAGGAGTTCAATTAACCCTATTAGAAATTTTGGAAGACAAATAGACCTGCTACACAAATAGCTTGAAGGGAAAGATCAATGATCCCACTATCCAATTGATGTCTATATTATTCCATGTAGAATAATAGAAATTAATTACACTTCCTTCCTTTTTCTTGTCAACCAGACCCTTACTCCTTATGATCTTATAACCAAATCAAAAAAATCACATCCAACAATCCCTTGGATCACTTACTCACATTGAGTAAACACTCTACTCCTTTTTACACTGTCTACTCAATAGAATGCTTGACACACTTTACAAATAAGGAAAAAAATTTCCTATATACCATATCTTTGAAATAATTTCTTGAGTCATCCTTGAGGCTTTAATTCAAAATTACAATACCACTTTAGCATCACAATATATATAGAATTGGACACGTCCAACTTTAGGACCTATGCACTTCCTAACATCACCATCAAACTATCCTCTATCACTAGTTGACCATGTACCATAAAATTATATCATCGTCAAATGATATAATGTAAACATTAGAAACCTTTTCTTAGTTGCTCTATCTCTATAGTGTTCTTTGTAAATTAGTTACAACTTTCTTATGTCTTCAACTGAGGTGGTGTGCATTGGACCTTAACATCAAGACATTGTACTAAAAATTTCCATGAACACACATCACAAGAAAATTAAAACCTTTTCTATACAACTAAGATCTTTTTTTTTCTACTCTGTCAGTCTTCATAAACTTACTTGTATGCTAACATCAATGACAAACACATTTATGAATGTAACATGTCAATACTCTCCAATTCTTAGGATACTCCCCCAAAGTAGTATCATCAACATTCATGCCAAAAATAACATGATTTGGATAAAATGTTTGATTATAATATATCATCTACCCTATGAGTGGTCTATGTTGTTAAAAGCTTAATAGACTCCTAGGTCTCACCATGTTATAAGATTTGAGACTTACAAAAAAGATAAGGAATTTGTTTCGAGATTTATAAAGATCTATTAAAACCACTATGTTAATAGATTTACCTTAATTATGAGTCTCCTCCTTGCTAACTAATCCTCTCCCCTAATTTGATAATACTTGTCTTCCCCTTTACTACTATGATTAGGTCACTTTCTCTATTAAGTGATAATATATCTAACTTTTTGTCAACTTCTAATTTGATTGCAATCCTTAACTTCATTTCACATCACTTTATCATGCTCACCACACTCTTACTTGTATCTCATTTAGGTTAAGATCTTCTCTATTTAAAGTGTTTCATAAAGATTTTTCTAGATGCTTCCAAGATTAGCGCCTCCATCTAAATCATTGATCACAATAAATAGAGATCACTGATACAAATCATTAACATGTAAAACTCTTTGTAATATTCACTACATATAGTAAATATTCTGTAACAACATCTGCATATATAAAATGTTCTTCCCAAGTTGGCTTGAAAATGTTTTACCTCAAAATCTATTCCATTCCCGACTTTTATGTAAATTTTTCTTTGCCCAACCTTTACTATTTTTTGATACTCGAATTGGTATTGATCAGTCTATACTATGCTCAACACATACTATGTAACTTGGAACATGTATGCTTGAAACTTAGTCACTTTTGAGCTTGACTTATATAGAAAATACTAAGTGACCATACACTTACTTAGTTCCTATACAACTTGCTACATGCTTACTTATGTACATAACCTAGCCTATGTAAAGTAGCTTGGTCAAAGTAATGACCATCTTACACTCCCTTGTAAATGACTAAGTGTTTAAGTGTTTGACACTAATAGACAACAATAGATAGAAATACCAACAATCTCCCCCTTTTACATTAGCGAAAAACATGTTTTGACACACACACACACACATGTGTGTGTGTGTGTGTGTGTATGTGTGTGTGTGTATACATTATATATATACATATATGTATACATATATATACATAAATGTATATATATACATATATCTATATGTATATATATACATATATGTACATATATGTATATGTAAATATATATATATATATATATATTTATATATATACATATATGTACATATATGTACATATATATGTATCTATATATGTACATATACATATACATATATACATATATACATATATATTATATATATATAAATATATGTATATATGTATATATATATACATATATATGTATATATACCATACATTTTGATAATGAGATCTCCCTCTTTTTCTTATGATTTATACAAAAATAATGAATAAATAATGTAAAACTGGAAAAAACTTATTTCCCCCTTGTTTTTGAACACTTATATCACTCTTGTTGGGTTTGAATGGGTGGAAACAATCCATATTTATCAATAAACTCCTTGTGAACATGGGTGATCATGGATAATACATGATCCCATGTGGTTCTTTCTGCCTCCAAAATATGATTCTAGAACTATAATCTTGGAAGTAGATCAATTAAATTATTAGCCACTAAAAGATTATGATATTCTATGATAAGATATTGGGATCACTTCATCTCCCTCTGCATGACCTCTAGGTAGGTATCATCATTTCTTGAATAGAGATCAATTTAGATCTCATATTAATGTTAGCTACCTAAATCTTAGCCAATGTGCCTTGAGAATTTAGTAAATTATCCTCATGATCAATGCTTGATCATATTGACTCTAAAATAATATTTTGGATCTCTTCATCTCAGGTAGATTTTTCTTTGTTTGTGCATAGATATCTATTGTCAATCTTGGTACATCTGACAAAATGTTGTACAAATGTTGTACCTTCTAAATTAGTTCTTTTATAACCTATATTTGCTCTTGCAATTGCACTTTTTTCTCAAGAATGGTTATGAAAACTTTGTCACACAATGTTATTTTCAAATCTTCTTTTAGACCAATCCATAATACCAACATTGACTTGATCAACTATATTTACAAGATGGTTGATAATTGACTCTTCTTCAGCAAAATTTTGAATTTTGAAATCATCAGCAAAAATATGCTTTAAATCATAAAGTACCTCCTTTTAATTTAACTCTCTATTTACCTCTTCTTGCCATTTCTTTTTTTCCAAAACTTATTCTAGAAAAGTTATCTTCTCCAAGGTGAGATTTTCCAAGTCTAATTGCAATATCTCAATTATTTCATCTAAACTAACTTCATTATGTGGTGAATTATCCTTTATGATTATCCTTCTTTCTTTATGAAGGAGTGATGTTGCTCAACACTACTTTTGGAGTTGGTCAAGGATTTTCACCACATGATCATGCTTGTGCATCTGTGCTTCAGAGAACAATAGTCACACTCAGTTTAGCTTTACTTGAATATGTATTTTCCTCAATATGAGGTGTTGAAATAATATTACTATCTACACTTGTTTATTTATTATGACATTTTTCATATGTATCTACAACCTTTGATTTCTCTACCTCTTTATTTCTAGGGGTGTATGCATATATAGGTAACATGCTAACTTGTAGACTTGGCACACTTGAGCTTTCTACACTCTTTTAACCATTTTTGATGTTTATAGTATCTATCTCTTTCTCTTTTCCTTTGGCAAATAGTCCAAAAATTCTTTTCCAAAGAAACTTAGTCTATTGTCCTTCAAATTCCTTTTTATTTTGTAAGATTAAAATCATTCCATAGACTTTTTTTTGGATATAATTGTCTAATTTATTTTTTCTTTGATGTTACACAAATGTCATATTAGTTGTTAGTCTATGCTTATCGAGCTCACTTGGTCAACAAGATATTTTTTCTTGTCTATCGAGCACTCCTAGAGATTACTCTATGAAGATGGTCTCTACCAAACTCACTCGAGCATCAAAGAAAATTATGGCAAAAAGAAGTGTTAACAGAGTTCTCATGGTTAATGAAGGAAAGTTGGTCAAAGTTAGTATTAACTGAGTTCACTCAGCTGGAAAGGATTTTGAAAGTTCGCAATGTTTACCAAGCTTTTGTTGGTTAACTCAAGAAATCATTTCAGAACTAGTGTCTACCAAGAAAGGTCGACCAATGAAGGATTTTGTTGATTTGGGATATGAAATTTAATTATTCCAAGTATTAATTCTAGAAAACTTTGGTAATGATTATTAGTCATTGTAATTTGTAATTGAGCCAACTTAATAATCTAGATTGTATAAATGAAAGGTCAAATTGAGATTCTAATGTGAGTAAGTGAGAATATGCAAGTGTATTAATTGATTAAGAAGGAAACTATGTGAGTGAACTTGAAGGATGCTTAGATATCCTTGTGGAGCAGCAAAGTAATATTCGATTAGAAAGAATCTAGTATGAAGCAAAAAAAAGATCTATAATCAGCAATTCAATTGCATCTCAATCAGGTCATTTCATTGTTACTTTCTTACCATTGTAGTAGTGATCCAAAATCTCTTAACAAAGTTGGTTTAATAGCTATTTGTAAATCCTCTAACAAGGTGATAGTTTCATTGAATTATTTTAAGACCTCTTGCAAGGCCACTCCTAACAGGGTGATTAAATCATCTAACAAGGTCACACCTAACATTGTGTTTTGTAACCTTTAACTAGGTTGGCTCCTAATAGGGTTCACTTCAGAAGAGTGAAAAATAACCACTAGTTACATTGGTGGTTTTTCCTATATTAGGTTTTCACAATAAATCCTAGTGTCTCATGTGTTAATGTTATTTGTTTTATGCTTGCAAGTTAATCACTATGAATTTTTAAGATTAGTTAAAAGTAAATCACACTCTACTTTTACCAAGTTATAGAATTTTCTGTGTGTTAACCCAATAATAGTAGTAATCAATTTTATTGTTAACATCCAAGGGATCTAAAATATTTTTTTGTAATTGATTCATCAGCCCCCTCTTAATTACTCCATATATATTTCCAACAATTGGTATCAAATATTTTGTTGCTTGTAGGAAAGGTTTCAAGAACCTAAGCTAACGATTAGGATGTCTTATAAGAGAGAAATTCCAAAGCTTGATAGAGACAACCTTTTAGCATGGCAGGGACTCTTGAGACTTCATTTGGCTTCTATTGGTGATTTAGGATTGAAATACCTTGATGAAGAATACACAACTCCTATTGGCACATTATCTATTGGAGATATTGCTGAGAAAAATAACCATAGCATCATGATGATAGATATTGCATCTGCTCTTAGCTATGAGGAATTTGATGATATGAAGGACTAAAAACTACCTTTGCAATGTGGAAAAAGCTGAAGGACATCTATGGTGGTGATGAAAATGTGAGAAGAGCCAAAGAAAAAAGCCTTAGGGGACAATTTGATCAAATGAGAACGAGAGAAGATGAAAATATTGCCAAATATGTGGAAAGAATCAAAGCCAGTTCCAATGCAATTAAAGCTTCTAGAGGAGACATCAAAGAAGAAACTATTGTAAGTAAATTTCTCAAAACATTGGTTCCTATCTGTTGGTGTAAATAAATATTTCACTTATTACACTTACTTAAGTTTACTTAGGTTAATGCATTATTTAATTATTTCACATTATTTTATTAGGTGAGATACTTAGGAGTTTGTGTACTCTCAAGATTTATGCAACTCTAATTGTGCACATGGTGTCTACAACATAGGAGTTTACATCATTCACTAAGTTGTCATGTTGACAACATAGTTATTCCTATTCCTTATTTAGCACATGTTGTCTACACCGCTGATTTTTGTTCTACACCATTATAGGATTTTCCTCACATCATCACACTTAATTTTGTGTTTAATGGATGATATCCACATTTGGTGGACATGTACATGGTTGTATGACTTATCATGTTGCTAACTTCTATGCATTCTAGAAGCTCTCCTGAGGCCTTTATACATAGGAAATCCTAGTGTAGTCTTAATTTGGCATATTAAATGAATATCATCATTCTAATCATGCTCTCTCTATCAATCTATTGTGTTCTTGTGTTTGAGTTCCTTTCTCTTGGTTGAATTTTGTCCTAAGCCAAATTCTTACATGGTATCAAAGCTCTAAGGGAGATTCTCTACACATAGCCATTTGAGACCATTCATGGTTCAAAACCTTGACCTAAATCTATAGGATTTGTAGAAATTGAGAGCATCTAGAGCCAAATCTGACCTCACCATTGCGTCTGGAGCATCGATTCAATGAAGATTGACTATAAATTTTCTTATGCTGGGTGAATGTTGATCGTGAGGCAATTTTTTTTTGCAAATTGAAACCTTAAGGCCTAGATTTGCAGTATGGGTATGAACATTTAATCAATCTGATTATTGTTATTTAGATCTAATTTATTTTATTCTCTATAATGTTTTTATGAATTTGGTATTTTTTATTGCTCAAGCAGACAAATTTTTTTGGCCAAGCCGGGTATTGACATGTCATCTCAACTTTATCATTTCGGTGGAATATTTAGATTAATTTGCAAGGTATTATTTCATTGGTGAGCTAATGAATTAATCTGCTAGTGTTAGTGTACATTTTCCTTGCCACACAACCCAAATTCCACCAACTTTGGCATGGGCTCATGGAAATCTAGATATCAATCCAATTTTTTATCGTCCCACTGGAAACAACATTCAAATCCTTTGGCATGGCCACAATAATTTGCACAACATAGTTTGTTATTTCATGCACAGGTTGTGTGTTTTAAACATATTGCAATTTAAATTTCCCACAAATGTGGGACTAATTCCCCAAAGAATCTGGCGAGTGCTTTGTTAGCTCCGACTCCCAAATTAACTCTATGATGTCAATTAATACATAAACCCTCTTGGCGAAGGCACTATTTAAATACTTCAACATCTGTTGTCAAAGAGCTACCTACCCACAAAAACAAAATCTGGCCTTTGCTACCTTTTTTCGATGCCCAATCCTCTTTCACCACATCTGCAAAGTTTTATAGCATATTCATCACTATCACCATCTATGTGGACAAAAGATCATTCGACGTGTGGCAAATAAAAACCTGCACAGTCACCCACTAACTCAACCACATAACATCAATAGCTTTGTAAGCATCCATGTCAACCTATTCACCCATCCCAATCAATATTGACATATTTGCAAACATTTCAATGCCTAATTAGCAGCCCTATCATCATCCATATCATCTATGTGTATAGTACAATTTTTTCCATGTCACCTATCTGTACAATTTCATATAGCTAATGTCATCAATGATGTCATCAAAACTAGAGGGAGCACTGACATCATCAAATTCAATATGCTAAAATTGACAGGCATCTAACCATCATTTTAGGAAAATATAGAACTACTATGATGGCTAAATGACCATCAAATTTAACCCCATCTTTCATTGATGCAAGCCCTCTTCAGATTGACTTTTAGTTTTGTAGTCTATCTTCAAGAGGCCATAACTTGGACATTCAAATGCCAAATCAGGTGCAATTTTTTTTGAAATTGGGTAGAATTTTCTAAACTTTTTAGTGTTGTATCTTTTTTCTAGTTTTGGTACATTAATTTGTTAGAATTTATATTTTTTAGTGACTATACCTACATAAACTTGCATTTTACAACTTCAAATGCTTTGTATGGGCACATCTAGAGTCAAAAACAAGTTCTATTTTTTTTTAAGGGCATTATTTTTTGTCTACTTTCTAGATCCTTAGTCAAATTATAGGGTTTTCTAGACAAAAGTGTCACTTTTAGCAATAGGGCCTTTCTTTCCTTTGTAATGCTTTAGAATTGTAGCACATTGTAAAGTTCCAAATTTTTAATCTATATTAAGTTTGTAAAAAACAAAATTAGAAGCCCAAAAAGGCCAAAATTGGCAACTAGCCCATTGTAATCACACTACTGATAAAGTGCCCAAAGCATCTATTTTAGAGGTGTTTCTTGATTTAGTGAAAATGGGGGGTGTTCTTGGTGTTGTGTACTCTCTTTTCTACACTTTTCTTTCATTTTCTACACTATGGGAAACTTTAACTTTCCTAAATTAACTCCTCATAACTATGCTACTTGGTCCATCAAAATGTGGTATCACTTAATGCATAATGTAGTTTCACAATACGTAGATAGTACTCTTCCTAAACCAATAGCTAATAAGGTATTAGCAAGTGATATTTTAGATTGGGTAGAAATGGATAGGAAAGCCCTTGGTGACATATGTTTGGGGGTAGATGATAAGATCATGTATCAAATTAAGAAGTGTGCTACATCCAAGGAAGCTTGGTATATCATCAAAAACCTTTATGGTAAAGTATCTAAAGAGGATGTGTTCAAAATTGAAGATGAGCTTGTCTCCTTAGATCCTAAGTCATATGACTCAATCTAAGATTTCATCATCAAGGTGAATGAACTATGGACAAAGCTTACTGATTGTGGGAGTTCTATCAAAGATGATAAACTGATCTATCTCATACATAACAAGCTGCCGTCAAAGTATTGAACATTTGTATATTCATTTAACACCTCAAAGAATACCTTAGGGTCTACCTACAAGAAAGTCACTTTTGATGAATATGCAAAACTATTAGATGATTAAGAAAAGAAGTTGAAATCAATGGGGATTCTCAAATCACCTCAGTCTAAATCATTGGTGGCCAACAATGAGGGTTTTCACTATTCAGCTAGATAGTCTTCAAACAAATGAAAGGGTAAGAAGAAATGGAAGAAAAAATTTGAGGATGCAAAAATGAAAACACCACAATCCAATCAACAAGACAAGTCCTTAAATTTCAACAAGAACGGGGAAAACAATAAGGAGAAGAAGAAGTGTGCTTATTGCAAGAAATTAGGTCTTGAAGAGCATGAGTGTTATCTCAAGAAGATTGATGAGTTGAAAAAGATCATTAGGAAACATAATGTTCCATTATGTAATGCTTATAAGGAGAAAGGGTCTTCTTTAGATTCAAAGGTCAAAGAGCAAGCACTCATGGCTAATTTAAACTCTTCAAAGGAATGGATATTTGACTCAAGTGCCTCTTATCACATGGGTTCTTCAAAGGAGGCTTTTTCTTCATTGAAGTAGTCCAAGGTACCACACATCTTTATGGGGAATGATAGAAAAATAGAAGCTAAAGGGAAAGGAAATGTGGAAATGAAAAATGGAGAGTTTCAGAATGTTCTCTATGTTCCAAACTTAAGTTCAAATCTCCTATCAATCTACAAAATCACTCGCCTTAGAGATGGACATAGAATTGAGTTCCTTCCATACTTAGTAAAGGTGCACAATCTTCAAGACTATTACTTGGTTGCAAGGGGGAAAATAAATCATAACAAAAGGTTGTACTCTTTCTCTCATTTTGTGCCCAAGTCTCCTTCAAAGGCCTTCTTATTTCAATCAAATTCAAACATGCAATTATGGCATGAGTGGTATGGTCATCTTGACCTCTGCTATCTTCAATAACTTTGCACAAATAGAATGGTCAAAGGTCTACCTCAAATAAACTTTTCCAAGGGTGAATGTTCAATAGTTTTAGTGGATATGCATCTAGAAGGGAAGTTACAAAGATGGAAGTCTTCAAGAGCACCAAGTTTTCTATAGATGGTTCACATGGTATTAGTAGGTCCTTTTGCATCTAGACAAGGTTGCTACATACTTACCTTTTTTGATGACTTTTCAAGATACACTTGGGTCTATTTTCTTCATAACAAGAATGAAGTGTTGCAAAAATTTCTAGCCTTCAAGACTCATGTAGAATAGAAATCTAAGAAAGCCATCATAGTACTTTGACTGAACAATGGAAGCATGTATGTGAATAGAAGACTTATGGAATTTTATATACTTGAGTGAATTGATCTTTAGACCTTGTTAGCATTCAATCCACATAAGACAAATGTTGCAGCTTTGAGGATCCACACTCTTAAGTCTATAAAAAGTTGCATGATAAAAGCCAAGTCTCTAGATCCATCATTAAAAGTCGAAGCAATCTCTAGTGCCACTCACATTCTTAATTGTTCTCCTCATCCAACCTTAGATGGTAAAACTCCTTTTGAGGCATGGTGTGATAGAAAACCTATTTTGACACACTTCAAAGTCTTTGATTGTCTTATATGGTTAAACACATCTTCCAGGGGTTGCAAGGCACATCCATCTTAGCCTTGTACTTTCATTAGTTATGAAGATAGTGTGAAGGCATACAGACTTCAAGATCCTAAGACACATTAGATTTTTGTGGAGAAGGATGTACATTTTAAGGAAAGTTCTCCCAGCTTGTCCTCTCATCCTCTTCGCACATCATATAGTGTGGAAACTAATAGTGACACCAGTTATAGTGCTTCAATAGATTCAGACATGTAGGCTTCTATCAATAGTTGTAGTGAGAGGTCACTACATCAGTTTAGTCCACATGCATACATAACCATAGTGATAGGTCTAGAATAGTAAGGTACATCTAGTCTTCCAAGTACAATTTTAATGACAGACTTGGGGGATAGTATTGATAATCTTCCTCTTAATGTAGAAGCACCTTCTTCAGTTTTCATGAGGGCTCCATCTAACTCTCTTGTTCATTGTTTACATGATTGATCCTCATAGGTTGAAGTGATTGCGTATACTTATGATCAGCAGCTACAACAGGGTTCTTCATCAATTGTAGAGACAAATAATTCTTTGGGATAGCTTCTTTGGTCAATTGAGCAAGTCTTAGAGACATCATTTATACATGGGATTATTTCCATGCATAGTGGAAGCATCTCATTTATACCTTGGCATTGTCTCTTCCTAAGGGGAGGAACACAATTCTATAGTCTTGGATCAACTTCTTCATTGGAGTAGTCATTGTTTGACATTCTTCTTTTGGGGGGGAGCCTATCATGTCTCTCTTCCTCTTCTCATCACTATTTTATGTATATACTGGATGTATGTTGTAATGGTGGGGTCTTGATTACTCCATCCATCCATACATCATTTTATCTCTCTTTTAGGGGAGGGGATTTCCCATGAGGTTTTCCCTCTATCTCTACTTTATGGGATATTCCATATCATTATGTACATAAGTACCTAACATGGCCTAGTAGTCAAGACCCATCTTGCATATCATCCTAGATTTTGTAAGCTTGAGGGTATTCCCCTAAGTTGCACTTAAGGGGGGTGTTGGTGTAAATAAGTATTTCACTTATTACACTTACTTAATTTTACTTAGGTTAATGCATTATTTAATTATCTTGCATTATTTTATTAGGTGAGACACTTAGGAGTTGATGTACTCTCAAGAGTTAGACAACTCTAATTATGCACATGGTGTCTACAACATAGGAGTTTACATCATTCACTAAGTTGTCATGTTGACAACATAGTTATTCATACTCCTTATTTAGCACATGTTGTCTACACCACTGATTTGTGTGCTACACTATTGTAGGCTTATCCTCACATCATTACACTTAATTCTATGCTTAATGGAGGATAATCCATATCTGGTGGACATGTGCCTGGTTGTATGACTTATCATGTTGCTGACTTCTATGCATTCTAGAAGCTGTCCTAAGACCTTTACATACAAGCACTCCTAGTGTACTCTCAAGTTAGCATATTGAATGAATATTGTCATTTTGATCATACTCTCTCTATTGGTCTACTGTGTGCTTGTGTTTGAGTTCTTTGGTCTTGGGTGAATTCTGGCCTAAACCAACTTCTTACACTATCTATGCAATTAGAGTATCTACTATTCAAGAAACAAGGTGTGAAAAAAATCATAACATAACTTTGGATACCTTAGTAGGAAGATTGACAACTTTTGAGTTATATAACTTTAACAATTACATTCCAACTTCCAAAAATATTGAATTTGCATTTGAGGCTAAGCTTTCACTTAAGGAGAAAGGCAAGAAAATAAAGGACATTGAATCAAAAAGTGAAGAAGAATTAGAAAAAAGTTCTAATAGTGATCTTGAATTTGTTGAAGCTTTACTCACAAGAAAATATTCTAGAGGTAGAGGAAAATACAAAGGTAAAGTTCCCCTAATTTATTTTTCATGTGAAGAGGTTAGCCATATTACTACCAGGTGCCCAAACTATTGGATACAATTGTTCAATTGTGTGTTGTCTTTGATGTTAAACAAATGTCATATTAGTTATCAAATAGAGTCTATCGAGCTCATTTGGTCAGCAAAGCAATTTATAGAGTCTACCGAGCATTCTTGAAAGTTACACTATGGAGATAGTTTCTACCAAGCTCACTCAGGCAATGAAGGATTCTATTCTAGAATTTAGTTTCTATCGAGTTCACAAGGTCGACAAAGGGAAGATACTATTTACCAAGTTAACTCATTCTCCAAAGGATTTTGTAGAATTTGCTATGTTTATTGAGCTTCAGTTGGTTAACACTGGAAATTATTTTTGGAGTAGTGTTTACCAAGTAGGGTCAGCTAATGAAGGATTTCATTATTTTTAGAAATAAAGTTTAATTATTTCATGTAATGATTGTAGCTGACTAATGTAATGATTATTGATAACTATAACTTATAAATGAGCTGACTTGAAAATTTGTAAGGTATAAATAAAAGGTCAAGTTGTCAATTCTAAATTGTAATAAATGAGTGAGCATGCAAGTGAGTTTATTATATGAAGAGGAAAGTGTGAATGAATTTTGAAGAAGGATTAGATATCCTTGACGAGTAGAAAAGTTGTATTTGATTAGAGAGTATCTAATGAAGAAGAATAGAGATCTGTATCAAAAAAGTTCAATTACATCTCATTTAGGGCACTTCATTGTTACTTTCTCACAATTATAGTAGTGATTTCTAAATCTCTTAACAGATGTAGCTTAAAAACCATTTTTGTAAATCCTCTAACAAAGTGGAAAATTCTATTGAATTATTCCAATGTCCTCTGGCAAGGCCACTCCTAGTAGGGTGATTAAATACTCTAACAAGGTCACACCCAATAGTGTGTTTTGTAACCTGTAACAAGGTTAGCTCCTAACAAGGCTCACTTCAGAAGAGTGAAAATTAGTAGATAATTACTTGGTGGTTTTTCTCATATTAGGTTTCAACATTAAATTTGGTGTCTCTTGTGTTGATGTTATTTCTTTTATGCATGCATGTTAATCTTTGTGATTGCTTAAAGATCAGTAATAAGTTAATACATAGTACATCTACCGAGTTACAACATTTTTCTATGTGGCTACCGAGTGACAATAGTAACTAGTTTTTTGAAGACATCTAAGGGATTTTTGGATTTATTTTTATGGTAACTAATTGAACCCCTCTCTTAGTTACTTCATCTATATTTCCAACAATTGGTATCAGAGCTTTTGGTGCTTGTAGCAATGATTTCAAGGATCTACGCTAAAGATTAGGATGTCTTACAAGAGGAAAATTCAAAGGCTTAAAAGGGATAACTTTTTAGCATGCCAAGTTGTCATGAGACTCCAATTGGCTTCCATTATAGATACATGATAGAAATATCTTGATGAACCATATCTAACTCTTTTTGGTACACTATCAATCAATGACATTGCTGAGAAGAAGACTCATAACACCATTATGATAGACAATTCATCTACCCTAAGCTATGAATAATTTGATGATGTCAAGGACTACAAAACTAACTTTGAAATGTGAAACAAGCTGATGGATATCTATGGAGGTGATGATAAATAGAGAGTTGAAGAGGATAATTTGATTAGATGAGGATGAGAGAGGATGAAAACATTGTGAAATATGTTGAAAGAGTCAAAGCAGTCATCAGTACGATCAAGGCTTCTGGAAGAGATATCGAGGAGGAAACAATTGTAAGTAAATTTCTTAAAACATTAATTCCCATTTATGCAATTAAAGTGTTTACAATTCATGAAAGAAGTTGCGCTGCAAATCCTATGATAAATTTAGAAGCCATAGTAGGAAGATTGACTGCAGCTGAGATAGATAACTATGCAACCTATTTTCTAGCTTCCAAAAACATTGAATCAACATTTGAAGCCAACCTTTCACTCAAAGAGAAAGGAAAGATGATAAAAGATTCCTAGTCAAAAAGTGAAGAAGAATCAAAACATAGTTCTGACTATGATCTCGAGGTGGTTGAAGCTCTACTAGAAAGAAAATATTCTAGAGGCAAAGGAAAATACAAAGGTAAGGTTCCTCTAATATGTTTTTCACGTGAAAGAAATTGGTCATATTGCTGCTAGGTGCTGAAACAAACAAAACAAGGATGAGAAGAAAGGCCACAAGTGTAATGGCAAGAAATATTTCAAATCATTCAAACATAAAGGTAAGAAAACATGTTTCATGGCTAAGGATTCTAATGATCTTTATGATGGTGAAAATGAAATTTTTTACATTGCTATGAAAATGAATCTAATAATTATGAGGAAGATAAAATGGCACTTATCTATCATATAAACTAAAACGATACATGGATCATAGATAGTGGTTATTCTCGTCATATGAGTGGTGACAAAACAAAGTTTGAATATTTCGAAGACTATGATAATGGTAGTGTGAGCTTTGGTAATAATGAACCTTATTGCATAAAAGGAAAAGGAAGAATATCACTAACCAAAGAGCTTGTATGTGACAATGCCTATTGTGTTGAAGAACTAAAACACAATCTACTGAGTGTGGAATCGCTAATCAATATTAGATTTAAGGCAAAATTCATGCATGGAAAAGCAAGACTGCTAGATGACAAAGGAAAACTGATTGGATCTGGCATGCAAACAAAAGTTAAATTGTTCTATGTTGAACTTGGTGAATGTTCATGTTTTATTGCTCAAGTTTTAGAAAGATACTTATGACATAGAAGGTTATGTCTTGCAAACTTTGATAATCTAGAGAAAATAAGAAAATTTAGAATGGTAAGAGGCATTCCTAGCATATAGAAACCTAATGTTGGTCTCTACAAGAATTGTTAGATTAGTAAGATGGAAAAGATTATCTTTAAAAGTAAGAACTATCAATCTAAAGAAATTTTTGAAATTGTGCATACTGATTTGTGTGGACCTATTGGAATTGAGAGTTATACTAGAGAAAATTTCTTCATTCTATTTGTTGATGATTACTCAAGAATGATGACTATCATGAATCCAAGAGAGAAATCAAAAGCATTTAAGAAGTTGAAGTGGTATTTGGCCAGGTTAGAGAAGGAAATAGGGAAAAGACTAAAATGCTCAAGGTCAAATAGAGGTGGTGAATTCATTTCCTATGAATTTAATAACTTTCACACTAAAAGAGGGATCAAAAGATGGGTATCAACCCCTTGAACTCTAGAGCAAAATGGAATAGCTTAAAGGAGGAATAGATCTATCATAGATTGTTCAAGAACTCTAATGATTAAAAAGAACATTGCTATCAAATACTAGAAGGAAGCTATTAACATTGTAGGTCATACCTTGAACTGAGTATAATTGAAGAAGGACACATTCAAAACCCCCTATGAGTTATGGTATGGCCATAAACCCAATGTGAGTTACCTAAAAGTATTTGGAAGTAAATGTTATATTTTGAAAGAATCTAAAAAAGGTGAATTTGATGTAATGGGTGATGAAGGAAAATTTTTGGGATATATATATATAGACCATACAGTTTGATAATGAGGTCTCCCTCATTTTCTTATGACTTATGCAAAATAAATGAATAAACAATGTAAAAATGAAAAAAAAAATTATTACTTAGCATAAGAGGGATCTCCTATGTGTCTGGTGTGTCTACATGCAGGAAACATTCTGGTCATCCTAGCATTTATACACTAATGCTTATGTTCACTTACTATGTTAAAAGGGATAAATGTTTTGGTCATTCTAGCTTCTTATATCTCAAATTCTCACATTTAATCTCGGAAAAACTAGAAATGATGTCCTATTCATATTCCTATGATTGTAATGTCAATAGGGATTGTATGACATCTAGGATTCTCTATATGCTCAGTGATGATAATTATCGAGGCTTGGTAACCAAACATAGGGTTACATCTAGTTTAAGATTGTATCTAGCATAAGATTGCATTGCATAAGCACATGGTTTTATTGTAGATACACTTACATCATTTGTAATGAGGAATTGTTGGCTTATTTAAAGTATCATGTTTCTTCATAACAACACAAATGATTGGTCCATTACCCTCTTGGCTACTTTGACTGCTCTAAATCCATTTTTGGGATCAAATTCAAAATCCAACACACTTAAATAGCTCTAAATCACATTTTCAAATTTCGGGACTGGCATGATTGAATGCTTGTGTAGTCCATTTTTTTCCTGATACTTTGTGAATCTTGACATCTTTTCAAATCACACTTTCTTTAAACTTTCCAAGATTTCTTCAAATTGGCTTCTATATTTCTTTTGATCATACTATTCTCTTCTAAATTCTTCTAATCATCTTGATCTCTTCTAAATTCTTCTAATCATTCTGATATCTTCTAAATTCTTCTAAGCATTCTAATCTCTTCTATATTTCTTTTGATCATTCTGATCTCTTTTATGTTCTTCTAAAAATCATATTTCTTCAGTATATTTGAATGTGCTACGATACATCACATTCTTGGTGTGTCATATTTCGATTTCACTCTTGACATCTTCATTGCTTAGGGCATCTTGTTTCCATCTTATGTTCTCACCACTAGGGGCATCTAGTTCCCATCTATCTGGCATTATTTGTCATCTACCTCATCTTTTCATCAACTGATGACATCTTATAACATTTCTAGTTAAAGTTTGATGGATAGGTATTACGATAGTCTAAACCTCGACTCTTAAGGATCAAGCCTCATTTTGAGGATGATTCTATGACTCATGATTGGACCATGTTTTGTTTTATGCTTAGGTATCTAGGTGTTCTATCTATATCCTTAAAGGTTAAGCTTTGTTCTCAAGGAAACCTTTAAATTGCTTATTCAACTTAGGTATCTAGGTGTTCTATCTAGATCCCTTAAGATTAAGCTCCATTCTAGAGATAACCTTTAAAATCTTGTCAATTTAGGTATCTAGGTGTTCTATCTAGATCCCTAAAGATTAAGCTTCATTTTGGAGAAAACCATTAAAATGTTTATCAATTTAGGTATCTAAGTATTTTTCTTGGATTCCTTAAGGTTAAGCTCTATTTTGGAGATAATCTTTAAAAGCTTATCAATTGGTCTCCATGTCATCAATTTCAAAACCAATCTCATTTCTTGATCTTTGCATCATGCTTTCTAATTTTCTTTGAATTAAACATGATGCTCACACATTCATTCAAAGAGGGGCAAAATGTAATACCAAAAAATTGGCACATTGTCATATTAACCAACTTTGGTTTATTCAACTATTCCTAAGTCCTACTTTTCTAGGCAATTCAAAGAAATGAATGGATAAGCATGTAATACCCCAAATTTGGCACATTGCCATATTATCCAACTTTGGTTTATTCAACTATTCCTAAGTCATATTTTACTAGGAAATTCTAATTCTAATAATCACTACTTGACTTAGGTGTCAAATGTAGAGAACCATAATTTGCATTAATCATATTATTTATTTAATCCCTAAATATTGACTCAAATTAGCTACATAAACCTATCAATTTAATTTAATTTAATTATAAGTGTTCTACTTTAATTCAATTAAAATTACCTCTTTAGCTAATATAGAAAGGAATTAAATACATTTAATTTAATAATATATCTCCTCTTTTTAATTATTGAATTTAACTATTCAATTAGTTAAAGTTATCCATTTATGAGGTCATATTCTATTTTATTAAATTAAATATTCACTCAAAAAAGGGAACTAGTCAGTCCCTTTTATCACTCAAAAGTCAGTTAGTCAGCTCCTTTTATCACTCAAAAGAGAGTTAGTCAGCTCCTTTTATCACTTAAAAGGCACTTAGTTAACTCCTTTTATTGCTCAAAAAGGACTCAATTAACTCCTTTAATCACTCAAAAAGGACTTAGTTAACTCCTTTTATCACTCAAATGAAACCAATTAACTCCCTTTTCATGAGGAAGTTACCTTTATGATTGGCTATCCTCTTCAATCTTGACTGTCGATCACCTCTTGGATTCTATAAAAGAAGCTTTCCATTTCTCATTATGGAGGATGAATTTTGGAATTTGCATCAAATTTATGCTAAAATTCTTACTCACTTTTCCCACATTTGCATAGCTTTATTTCTTTCATTTTAATATTATTTAGATTTTAAAATATGCATCCATTTAGCATATTATGCTTCTTCATTTCTTATATTAATAATTGCATCTCTCATCTAGAATAACTGCACTTTCATTTAGCTACATAAATCCTTCATTCTAGAGGTCTGGTTGCCTGCTTCTCATTATGAGAGCAAAGGCATAATACTTCTAGTTAGAAGGTAATAGGTCACTCTGTTAGACATTTTGAATAAACAATACAATGTTTATTTCAGGATGATCTCACACGTAATGACTATGTTGAAGTGTATGTGAAATCGGAGGCCCCTAATTTTGCATATACATATCTGGCACCCATTGTGGGGTAGGAAAATCAAATTTTCTAGCGTCATTTATTCTATTTTCTACAATTTTTATGATTTTGTTTTCTAGATTTTTGAAGTTGTCCATATTGTTTTCCAGATTTCTACGCAAGAAATCTCATTTTCACATGAGGAACTAAGGATTTTGCCTCCTTCATTACACTTTCTCATGCAAAAAATTGCATAAAAGCACATTTCCTCATGTGGTGCATGTCATTTTCTCATGAGGGCATGTGCATGATCTTGCAATAGCATATGCAAATACAGTATTCAAAATTTAGAATTTAGATTTAGATTTATCATTATGCATTTGACTAACGGATGATCCCACAATAATGGGTTCCACTTTTTGACCAATTTTGACACTGAAATCAATATTTTTGCAACAAACATCACGTTCAAGTGACTATATCTCCAAAACTATAAATAATTTCAAGATGACATAAACTAGTGATTTTGAATACTTTGTTCCTACTTTGTAACTCTATTTTTTAATCTAAAAAAAAATTATTTATGTCAATTTTTTTTATCTCCTCTAAAAAGTGGTACACAATAAAATTCAATATTTTAAAGAGTGACAGTCTGTTTGACACACATAACTTTTTTTCTAGAAATGATAATGAAGTAATTCTTTTGGCATTGGATTTGTAACATCAATATCCAGTGTCTGCATTTGGTTTGATTTATTTTTGCTGAATATTGTATAGTTTATGAAGTTTTGAAGTGACATGAACCGTAATTCAGACATACGTTCCGTTTGACACAGATAATTTGAAGTCAATTTATCATAGACCATTTTTTTTTTTTGAATAGAAAGGTATCTCAATAAGCCAGTGCCTCCATATTTTTCAAAAAAAATTTGAACTAATTTACTAATTTTCCTGAGGTGTCAAAGTCATTTGATATTCAATCGGTAATGAACCTATAATGAGTTAAACTCATATTTGAAAGTCTTAATGATTAAATTATGTATTAAAATTATAGTCGTTGGAAAGCTTGCTCCGAGCAACACATTTTGACATTTTTTATTTTACAGTAGGAGATCATTTTCCGGCAATTATGGCAATCAAAAGAGCAAAAAAATAGAAAAAAGAAAAAAAGGTTGAATTTTTTGTGATTTTGCATGTTCGAGCGAACATGGCATTCACGCGAACACATTTACCATGTTCGTGCGAACATGCAAATCATGTTTGTGTGAACATATTTATCACATATGTTCACACGAACATATGAAAGATGTTCGCATGAACATGATTTTAAAAAAAGTTTGCGTGAACACAATAAGTGTGTTCGCGCGAACATATGGTAAACTCAATTTCTCATTTTGCAATTTTTTTCATTTTTGTTTGTCCCACTAAAGTGGAACCCATTATTGTGGGTTCACCCTAATGGTGTTTTATGAAACATTTTTATTTCTGATTTCTATTTTATTTTTTTCCTATAGCTTAATAGTGGTTTGCAAGATGTTTTGAAAAATCTATTTTTTGAATTTTGACTTTTGACTTTTTCATAGTTTTTGGCTATTGTTAAGCTATATTATGGGTATCAAAAAGAAGAAAAAAGTTAAATTTTATTTTCTCATAGTTAAGCTTCCATTTTCTTAATGTTGTTTTCTAAAGCATTTTTTTTCTAATTTCTGGTTTTCAATAGCTTAAAAGTGATTTGTAGGATGCTTGACGAAGATACCTTTTATCCAAACACTTCAAACATGTATTGACTATGTGAATGTAGGATTCTTGTCAAAGATATGCATGATGAAAATTTGTTTCAAACCCACATAAACATTGTGTCTTCTTTTACTTCTTTTCACACATAGTATAAATAGGGCTTGTGAACTTCGTAGGGTGCAAGATAGGGGAATAGGGGAGTATGCTCTTTACCACTTGGAGGTCATAAACAAGGGTAAATTAGAAACCTTGAAAACTTTGGAAGATGACATCTGAGGGAGGAAAAAAAGTTAGTGGTTCTCCCAAACGAAACCTTTAATGAAGAGATGATGATTTCCTTTTAGGGGATCAAAGTCTTGGAATAGGACAAGGTGGGATTGATTAAGCTAACTTGGTGATTAACATGTCTTGAATGTTTGGGTGAGGAAACAAGGTAGAGGAGTACACTCTTTCCACTTGAGAGAAATTAGAAAATTTGACCCTTAGATCTAAACCGCTAGTCTATGTCAATCCTTTAGAGGGCCTGCTAGAGTGATCCGACCTCTTGGAATGACCCAGGTGAGCACACTCCTTTTGATGGAGATTCAACCTCACTATAACATAGAAGCTTTGTTGAGAAAAATACTCCAAAGCCATATTAATTTCCTCTTCTTCATTTTGATATCACATATCAAGAAGAGGCTCTGTAAACTGCACTAGTCAACACCGCCCCCAATCTTGCTAGTCAAGAGTGTGCACTTACAGATGTTGGTGTTGACTGTTGGCCTCAACTTTTCTTGTAAAGCCACTAGGGATTAGTATGAATAGAAGCCAAGTTAAAACCTCCTAATTAGTTGCTACCTAGTTCACCTCCAAAAGGAGGCATAATCTTGGTGCAAGGAGGGGGAAGAATCTCTCCTATAGAACTCACCATAGGCATGCAACTGGTCATTGGAAGGTGGTATAAGCACTTGATCCCTATCATAAGGGTGTTGATTTAGTGTATATTTTATTGACCCCTTTTAATACACCAAAAACATGGGTGTCATCTAGGGGGTGACAAGGCTGTGTGAGGTGTGTGCATGCACATAAGTTGTGGGACAAAGGTTTTTCTTTCTCTACCAATTTTCTATTTTAGGGATAAAAGCATGTTTGTTATTGAGTCTTTAAAGATTGTCCAAACCTATCAAACAAACTAAATGTCAAGACTCCCCCACCCCTCTAAGTTTCTTTTTCCTCGGTTGGGTTGTTTGAAACTACTACTTGCTTCGCATGTTTATTTGAAAACCAATTGTCTTGTTCAAAAACAACCAAAATATTGTCCAAAACTTGAAAATAGTCTTGCTACCTATCACAAATCTATGCACAATAGTCTGAAACTTGCAAAAATTACTTCAAAATTTAGTATCTACATGTGCTCTAAATCTAGTCTATTATCTGCAACATTTTAACTCTTCTCTATCTATAAACAATATCAAAAAGTGGCCTCTTGCTTAGCTAATGACTTGTGACCTACACATAAGCTAGTCTTGTCACTTGTTCACTTTGTGTTTGGTATTTGTTTCTTGTCATACTCCATGTCACAATTGCTATCATCTTTGGCTATTCTACCCATTACTTAGATGACTCATACTTTAGTATATAGTACCCTTATCTTTCTTTATTTTTGACTATGTTCTAGTGTGGTACTTGTTTAAGCTTTCACTTTTTGTCCTTGTCTATGACTATGGAAACAAGAAGTGGCAAAGTTTTTATCCCCAAAGACCTAGACGAGGTAGAGCTAGGGGCACTAATCATGATAGAGGTCACTCTTTAGTCCATACATGGTCTATCTCTAGTTCATCTAGTGAGGAATCTTCATGACCCCCCTCACTTATCAAATCATCTTGGGCTCATAGAATGTTCTCTATAAACTTGCAAAAAACTAGGAATCCCTTGTATCAAGAGGATCCTAAAACTGGAAAAGATCCCACATCTCCAAACAACACATCTAAATTCTTTTCAAAGGACCTTTCCAATCACAACATACTGAAACTGAACAAATTCCAACAATGGTTGATTACAAACATGAACATGGTGAACATAGAAGAAACCAAGACCAACTTAGGAATGACAAAGAAAAAGACCATGAGATTGATGAGGAGCAGGAAGAGGTGGCAATACTTCCTAAATACATAGAAAAGTTTCATAAAGACAAAAAAATTGAAAAGTTTATGGAAATCCTGCTCAAAAAAGAGAAAGAAAAATACTTTCTCAAACTTTTCCAAGAGGGAGCTAAGCTACCCCATCATTTCAATATGGAAACTATCATCACACTTGAAGAGGAAACTAAGACTTCCAAACTCCAAAAACAACAGAAAATTATGCAAAACCAACTACTCAAATGATGCATGAGAAAGATAAACCCACAAAAACATACACCTTAGATGCTCTTTGTCCATTTCCATTTGACAAGAGCATAGACATGCCTCCTTTTCCAAGAGGAGTAGAGTTACCTAAGTATGATAAATACTTTATAACTATTGATCCCCAAGATCATTTGTGGGAATTTGGTCCCTTCTCTATGGAATTTATGCATAATCATACCTATCTCATGCATTTATTCCTAAGAAGTCTAGGTGGTCAGGCTATGGAGTGGTTTTCACACTTGCTTCCTGGTATCAAAACATTTGATGAGATTTCCAAGTTGTTTGTCCAACAATATTCTCATAACATTCAACACCCTGTTAGCATTCGAGATTTAGGTAAATCTTAAGCAAGAGATTGGGGAACCTTTCCTCACATTCTTTTAGAGGTGGAGACAAATTTATAATAAATACTCATGCAAAATCCCAGAAATAGAGAAACTTGACATCTTTATGGATAACCTCCTACCTAATTTTGGGTATAGAGTCCAACTTCAAGGTCCACATACCTTTGAAGACATGGCCACATAGGCTATCCACATAGAAGAATTCATGGTCAAGAAGGGTGAACTTACTTGACAAAAACAAGGTTCCACTTCTAACAAGGACAAACCCAAGTACATCAGAAAGAATTGAGAAATTGTACATGATGGGGTTGTTAACAATGTAACTCCTAAGCCTACTAAGGCAGCCTTTAATCTCACAGATAGTCTCAATGTAGCCAAGAATACTGAGAAACCTCCTCCTAACAATAAGACATCTAGGAACAAACCAATAAACTCGTGGGCTACATGCCTTAAATGAATGTATACACCCTTGGGTGAACCTTTCGATGTGGTTTACAAAACATTGCTCCAAAACAAGCTTATCTCACCACTAGACAACCCTCATCCCCATGATCTGCAACCACACCCACCGTGGTGGAATGAAACCTCATTCTATGAGTATCACAAAAATAAGGTACATAAAACTAGCAACTGCATAAACTTGTGCCATTAAGTCTAGGACATGATTGATGCTGGTGAACTTGTGATAGATGGACATAACAAGAACTCATATCACAAGGCTTTCAAAGAGCCTTTCCTAGCCTATGAAAAAGGAGAGACTTCAAAACCAAAACCCAACAACAAGGTCAACTATGCATACTCCAATTATGACAATGTGATTAACATGGTTGAACCTATGGATTTTGAATACTACAATGTCATTACCACTAAGGGCAAACAAGATAATGGTAAACCCAAGACACCATTTTTGTTGAGGGGCCCTACTCCCAACATGATAGATAATGTGCCTTCGCAACACTATGCTAATGATTTTACCCACTCTTGCACCAAGTTGGTGCTCAAAGGGCCTGTGCCTTCTACTCTCTATCTCAAAAAATATAAAGACAAAGCCTTGCTGGTCCATCTAGCAAAGGTGCAAAACTCAAAATGAATTCAACAACAACCAACTATAGTTTTCTCAATCAACTGAACCAAACTAATGCTCACATCTCTATCTTTGAGCTACTTAAAATCTTGCCTACTCATAGGTAAATTTTGGACAAAGCCCTCACTGAGGAAAATGTTCCTCGAGATCTTGATCTTGAGAAATTTCAATCTATGGTAGGTCACCTAACCTTGCCCTACTTTATGTCCTTCTCTAAGGAAGATGATAACTCACTGAGTCACCCACACAATCTACCTCTACACATTGAGGTCATGATACATTAGACAAGTTTTTGTTAGGTACTCATCGATAATGGTGCTAGCTTAAATATTATCTCTATTGCTTTGCTTAGACAATTGAATTACTCTAAGGACTCTATTGATCCTTGATGCAAGATCACTATCAAAGCATATGATGAAGTTGAATGAAAGTCTATAGGTGTTGTAGTCTTACTCATTCCCATTGGTCTTGAGAAAGGGATGTCACCTGTTAGGTGCTTGACATTCCCTTGGCTTATAAAATTCTATTAGGATGACCATGAAAACATGAGATGCATGCTATGCCATCCAAATATCACCAATGCATAAAATTTCCATTTCATGGCTCCAAAGTTACTATTACTACCACTACTAGCTATACCTATAATATGCTCAAAGCTGCTAAAACTTTCATCCCTACTAATCGGGAATCCACTGATTATCATGACAATATGCTGAAATAAATGAAGGAGTCATTCAAACTGAAAGAAACTAGCATGGGAGAGTATCATATTGAACTAGTGATGTCATTAACATCTCTTCTAGAGTCTCCTCATCATTATGGGAGGCCCTCAGAGGCAAAGAAGCCATTTGTGCTAACACCTCAAACCAAGTAAAATGACACTTTTGTCAAGGCTACAATTCCCCTAGAGGATGAAAGTGAAAATAGAGCCATTTTTGCATGGCTTTATAGAGAAGAGACTACAATAGACTTAACAAAGCAAGCTTAAGGAATCACTCCTAAAAAATATGGGCCTAGTATTAGGCTCATGAAGCATTTTGGCTATAAGCGAACTGGCCCTTTTGGGTACAATAACAATGACCTAATTGATTCTATCAAAGAAATAGCTCAAACCAATAGTGATACAACTATTCTAGGATTTAAGAAGGTTCCTTTCCATTTGGAACTTAATAAATTCATATAAGAACTTGAGAGTTCATTTGGAAATGAGTCACAAGTTGAGTCTAATACTTAAGAGGAACAATTTGATGATGAGGATCCCTATCCTTATCCTATTCCTCATGATCTTGCTAAATTCTTTGTTGAGCTAGATGACTTTGTGCCATGTGTTAGCATTATGAATGGTACTAGTGATTCTTTTGAGGATAATACTGATTCACACCTTGCCTATTCAGAACAAGGCAAGTCTAGTCAGGTGTTACATTTTGAGTACCTATCTAAAAATCTAGAAGATGAAGGAGAGTATGTCCTTATCACTATTGGGGAGTTCTATAGTCTCTCACCATGTAGCACTGATTCTAAAGAATATGAATTTGACTCTTTTTTAGAAGAAAATACTGATAAAGACATTGACCAAGTTCATGTCTATGAAAACCAAATTGAAGTGGATGAAGCATCTAGGGTTAGGTCAGATGGTTTTGATCCAACAAGTGTCTTAAAGTTGTCAATTATTGATGTTATTACTCAGAGGCATTCAAACACACCTACGGATGAAGTTTTCGTAGGTCTTGAATTGCTAGTCCTAGTCCAAGCACTTAATGACTATATTGTGAATATAATTGAACCCATCACTATTCTTTCACTCACACATCTTGAGCTTATAGACTAGAAACTTAATACATCTAGTGAAGTCCCCACATTCCAAAGTGACTATGCTCTTGCTTGCTACCTAAACACTATCAAACCTATTGTTGGTGTTTGAAAATGTTGGAGGGTTTTCAATTATCCCCATGAGAATATGACATATCTAGGGGCAGCTAACTCCCCTTCTCAACATATCATTTTAGACACAGGGCCAACTATTAGGCTTGACCCTTCTTCTACTTCAGGCTCTGCTAAATCTAGGTGGGTAGACCTCAGATTCAAATGATACCGTACTAGTGCAAAAATGTATCCCTGAATCTATTAAGCAGATTTTACCCTTATTTCTCTTAATGACTCATGAAATGACACAGATCTACAATAGCTAAATGCAAAGCTATGAATCTCATAAGCTAAGTGAGGGTTAAAAATTTAGGTCCTTCAACATGAAAGGGAACAAACATTTGATTAATAATGTTGAATTCAACAAAACCCCTAATATGCAGCAACAAGAACTAAGTGACCCTTTAATAGATCAATGCCTTAACCATTGGGCAAATCCATGAATCAAATGCATACATATGGATATCTAATACTTATTTATATATTTAGATATCTGATCTATCCATTTAACTTGTAAATAGACATATGTGCTCAATCCAAACCTCATTCTTACGTGATATCCTTCTCAATAAACTTGCAACCCTATTGATTCCCTGAAGCATTTACATAACTCCTTGAGTCATAAGAAACAATAAAATAGCATACAACCTTAAGGGACTGTAACTATGACCTAAGCACTTTGTTCAAAGATCATAAAACATTGAAAATTCACTGAGACTGGAGACACAAATTAGAATGAAACTAATGAAATTATTCTACTCTTTTTATTATTTCCTTGAAATTATATAGACATATGCATGAAATGAAAAACATGAAAACAACCTAGCAGATCAGAAATATCTGTATTAACCTTCTTAATGTTGTTCATACAAGAGATAATGTGCTGAAAGAATGTGGTTTCATAGTAAACACTGGAACCCTACAGGTATTACATAGAGAAAATTGCCAACCCCTACAATGAGGAAAGGAAAAGAAGATATAGGAGAAGAGTTAATTCTCAGATCTGATCAAAACAAGACATTTGTCCACTTGGAAAACCTTCTCAATAGGTTAAACCATCTTTCTTAATCTTTTTCCTCAACTAGTGAATCAAATCTTCGATTAATTTTGGCTCCAAAAGCACCAAATATCTGAAACATATGATTGAACAAATAACTGATTTAATTCCTAATTTTTACTCAGGGTAAAAATGAAAATTAGTTTTAAAATGACTTCTAAAAGCCAAGGAAACTGCTGCAGTGGCAGAGAAGAGAAACGCTACAGGAGGCAACATTGTTGAAAATGTAATAGGAAATTTAATGTTATGTTTTAAATGCTTTTAGTTTTTGAAGTTTGTAATAATGTCCTACATGTGGTGGCATAGCTAGAGTACTAGTTCGATAAGCTCTCCAGATATAGCCACCTAGGACCAGGTGTGTGGATCTTAAATTAGAATAGTTTTTTTAGTTCGTAGGTGGAGTGTTTAATGACTTTTAGAATCCAATAATAGGTAGTAGGCAACTTTTAGAATATTCCTGACTTAGAAAATGACTGTCTAATATTGGTAGAAACAACGTTTTAGATTCTTATCCTTTTTTTTTGGATAGAAGACGTTTTCTTTTCTAAATAGAAAGAAAATGTTTCACATCCTTTAATTAGAAAAAGAGAGTCAGTTTTAAATAAAGCCAGTCGGCTATGTAAGAGACGAATCGAATTTGGAGAAATATGGAATGTTTTTTTCATTTTGTCTTTGTACAAGTTTTCGATGGTCTGAGTTTTGAACGTATTTTTCTTATCTTCTCACTGGAAATAAGTTGATAGTTTGTAGAAGATTAAAAAGTTTTAGTTTTGGGTCAAATTCGGTATGTTTGCAGAAATTAGTCTCAGTGCGTGGGTAATATCTCCAAAATGCGCAGTTGGATTTTCATGAGCTCTGGATATGTTATTAAAGGCCTAATTACACCCATCTTCACCAGAGTGATCAAAGAGTTTTGATTTGGTTGAAAAGTTATACATGTCTGTTCACGGGTCTATCTAGAGACAGCAAGAAGCAATGCTTTGCAGAAAAATATACTCTGATGCGTGGTCAATATCTCAAGTTTGAACCATTGGATTTCTCTCAAATTTTTATATGTTGTTTGAAACCTAGTTATGAAAAATATTAATGGTTAGATTGAGAAAATATTGTCTGGCTCAAAAGTTATACATGTCTGTTCATGGGTCTACCTAGAGACATCAAGAAGCAATGTTTTGCAGGAAAATGTACTCTGATACGTGGTCAATATTTCAAGTTTGAACCGTTGGATTTCTCTAAAAAATTTATATGTTATTTGAAAGCTAGTTATACAAAATCTCAATGGTTGGATTGAGTAAATCTTTCTTGGTTCGAAAGTTATTCATGTCTGAGTGCAGGTCTATCCGGAGGCAGTAAGAAGATATTTTGGGGTATTTTATTTTCAAAGTTTTGTTTTGAATCTGATTTTAGTGTGTGATCCTAGAGGCTGTAGATGCCCCTTGAAGCAACTCAGTTGAGTGACTGATTCCTCTTGATTTTTTCAAGGTGTGGCTCTGCATCATTTTTTGTATAAGAGCTAAATAAAGGTATCAGAGACCTGATCAGCAAAAGGTTTGGAAAAAAGTAGTTGTGTAAATGTTTGTGTGATTGTGAAAGATTGAGAGAAATAGTCTGAGAAGAAGTCTAGGAGACTAGATAAGAAGAAAATAACCTAGCTAAGGAATGATGGTACAAGAAGAAGCAGCTTTATTGTATCTTTTTAGAAGGTATCGGTAGAGAAAGGATTCTAAATAGAAGGAGATAGAGGAAAAGAAGAAAAGAGAGAAAGAAGAAAGGAGAAAACAAAGAGAAGAGCTAAGCAAGATAGAAGACGAGATAAACAATTTGAGAAGGAGACTTGAGGAGAATGATGCTAAGTTGAAAGAGAATAAAGCTAAGTTGAAAGAAGTGCAGCAAGTATCTCTTGACGATAGCAGTAACAAGACAAGTCCTATTGGATTTGAATTCAAACAATCTGTGGTTGGAACTATAACATGTCCTTTGAAAATAGAGAAGAGTACAATGTTGGAAGGTACTCCTATGGAAAATATTTTGGAGGCAACTGATGAAGCCTTAAATATGCATAATGAAGAAAAATGTCAAGAGGAATGGCATGAAGATGATGCTAAGGAATTTCTAACAGCAAGTTCTAAAGAAGAATCTAATTTATGGAAAAAAATTGCAGCCATTGTGGGAGAATGGAAAAGGCATGGCGGTAGTACGGAAACTCAGCTTGAAGAAGAAAGGAAAGAGTGCAATACTGTTATTGTTCTTGAGCAAAGTTGTAATAAGAAAGAGATATTTGAAAGTGATATTATTACACAAGATCAAGATGATGATAAATTTTTAATAAAGGAAGAAGAGATAAATACGATTCTTAAGATTCAAGATGTGAAACTGGTTGATAGTCAAGAAGCAGATAAGTTTATGGTTACTATTGATGAAGATAGATATGATGCACATTACATGGTGTATAAGGAAGCTCATATTCAAAAAGAGAACTCAAATAATCTTAATGCTGGTGATATGCTTTCTTCTAATAATGTTTATGCAGGGATGCAGATTTCATGTATAGTGAATCATGCTGGAGAATTTTCTGTGACATTTACAGCATTAAAGAATCAAAGCTACAAGGTGGAGAAGTTGGATATTATTTTTATTTTTCTTGTAGATATGCTCATCCTAGTTCAAAGAAATTGGAAAGTTTGAAAGAAGAATGAGATTCATTTCTACAACACATCATCTCAAGAGGACTTGAGATTCATTCTACAAGGGAGTATGCTGCAGTGGCAGAGAAGAGAAATGCTACAGGAGGCAACATTGTTGAAAATGTAATAGGAAATTTAATGTTATGTTTTAAATGCTTTTAGTTTTTGAAGTTTGTAATAATGGCCTACATGCGGTGGCATACCTAGAGTAGCAGTTCGATAAGCTCTCCAAATATAGCCACCTAGGACCAGGTGTGTGGATCTTAAATTAGAATAGTTTTTTTAGTTCGTAGGTGGAGTGTTTAATGATTTTTAAAATCCAATAATAGGTAGTAGGCAGTTTTTAGAATATTCCTGACTTAGAAAATGACTGTCTAATATTGGTAGAAAAAATGTTTCAGACTCTTATCCTTTTTTTTGGATAGAAGACATTTTCTTTTCTAAATAGAAAGAAAACGTTTCACATCCTTTAATTAGAAAAAGAGAGTCAGTTTTAAATAAAGCCAATCGGCTATGTAAGAGACGAATCGAATTTGGAGAAATATGGAATGATTTTTTCATTTTGTCTTTGTACAAGTGTTCGACGATCTGAGTTTTGAATGGATTTTTCTTATCTTCTCACTCGAAACAAGTTGATAGTTTGCAGAAGATTAAAAAGTTTTAATTTTGGGTCGAATTCGGTATGTTTGCAGAAATTGGTCTCAGTGCGTGGGTAATATCTCCAAAATGCATAGTTGGATTTTCATGAGCTTTGGATATGTTATTATAGTCCTAATTATGCCCATCTTCACTAGAGCGATCAAAGAGTTTTGATCTGGTTTAAAAGTTATACATGTCTGTTCACGGGTCTATCTAGAGACAGCAAGAAGCAATGCTTTGCAGAAAAATGTACTCTGATGCGTGGTCAATATCTCAAGTTTGAACTATTGGATGTCTCTCAAATTTTTATATGTTGTTTGAAACCTAGTTATGCAAAATATCAATGGTTAGATTGAGAAAATATTGTCTGGTTCAAAAGTTATACATGTCTATTTACGGGTCTATCTAGAGATAGCAAGAAGCAATGTTTTGTAGGAAAATGTACTCTGATGCATGGTCAATATATCAAGTTTGAACTGTTGGATTTATCTAAAAAATTTATATGTTGTTTGAAACCTAGTTATGCCAAATCTCAATAGTTGGATTGAGTAAATCTTTTTTGGTTCGAAAGTTATTCATGTCTGAGTGCAGGTCTATCCGGAGGCAGCAAGAAGAAATTTTGGGGGATTTATTTTCAAAGTTTTGTTTTGAATCTAATTTTAGTGTGTGATCCTAAAGGGTGTAGATTCCCCTTGAAGCAACTTAGTTGAGTGAATGATTCCTCTTGAGTTTTCCAAGGTGTGGCTCTACATCAAAAACCCTCTAGAATTGATTTTCTTCACATCTAGACTTCACCAAGTCTTCATAGCTACATTTTATTTGATCTTGATGCTTCATGCTAAATTCTGCTCATTCCATTAAGAATTCCCTGGAAATTGCAAAACTGCTTATAGACTGAACCAATGAAGACTTGTGCATAATCTGATCTCAAATCTAGAAAATTCATCTTCTCTCGGTTCCATCGATATACTGCACTGCCTATTTCTAATAAAAAATTCCCCTAAAATTCAAATCTTTACTTTCTCCCTCAATTTGCTATCACCGTGTGGCAAGTCCCTATTTGCTCAGACCCATCTTGAAATATTTTTAATTAATTAATTTTTTAATCCATTTCTTCAAACTCTCACTCTTACCCTTCTATCTTACCCTTACACTTGTACGAGGAACATATTCACATTAATATATTAACCCTTTATTTAACATATTAATCTTCCTGTAGAGCCAGAGCCTTTTGAAGATATGTCTTTCGCTCTTACACATGCAATCTCCCTTTTCACCTTTATTCTCATGTGTATCATCTCTCCCTTTCTTCCTTTACACTCATGTGTATCATCATGAGCTCATTAAAATCACATTAAGCTCACATGGGGCATTTCATTTTTTGTAAGACTAGAGCATTTCAATTTGGTATTCCCAACCATATGGGGTCCCCAATTCACGTAGGAATGTAAGCCTTTCTCTTTACCTTTACATTCCTATGAGCTTTATGCTCTCATTACCTGAGCATATCCCTAAAAATGTTTTAAAATTGCTTCTCGAGCCTACAAGGTCTTCATGTATGACTAGAGAGCTTCAAAAATTGTCTTACACCCACATGCGATAAGCATAACATTGGAGGCCTTTACAACTTTTTTTTTGATCATACACATGCTCTAAGCTTGGGCAACTCAAAACTTGTTGACCTCGGAGCCTATAGGCCCCTCTACATATGAAACATGAGTCCTTGAGCTAGCGTGTCTTTGAAGACACTTCAGTGTGTTATGCTCATTTGTATTTAAACCATGAAAGAAGCCTTCACACGAGCAATATGGGATTAATGCCTTGAGTTTTTTTCTTGCTCTGCTTTCATGGCCTATGCACGAGATGTTCCATTTCTATAAATTGCTCTGCCTCCTCTTGCTTTTGTGTGCACTTCTATGGTGATGGGCACCTCTAAATACTTTTCCTCTCCTGCTATGGTGAAGGAGATTTTGAAAACCCATGACCACATCTTTGTTGGGAGGACAGTGACAGAAGCAGTCAAGGTCACACAAAAGATGATAGCTCAAGAACATCTCACAAAAGCCGAGGTATTCAAACAATTAAGTTCATTTTGGAGAGCAATGGAAAGGTAGTAGATTTTGATCACAAGGTATGGGCATCTCCTTCTACAGTAAGCTTTTCTTGCAAAGTGGATCCCTTGCCTGTGAATTGCCTTATATGCACATTCTTTCATGTTTGTATTGTGAAGCCTTTTTTTTTAACATGGATGTCACTACTCAGATGTAAGACTCCTTGCAGATTTTATTGGCTACAGATTTAATTTGACCTGCTTCCTTTCCTCAAGTGGCATGAATCTCCTAGTCTCCAGCATGGATGCCATGGCTTTGTTCCTATGTTTATGGATTTCTTGCAATTGCATGGGCTTAATTTAATGCCTATGGCTTCATTTTTGTGTAGGGTCCTCTTAGACTAGCTACATGGGCTTATGTTGGTCTTGTTGGTGTGATTTTTCATAATATAGAAAACTTTTGATATTTGGTTGAAAAATCAGTTAGATCTTTGACTCTTGCAGATTAGGGCTTTATCCTATGAAATCATGAAATTCTTTTTAATTACCCTGATTGTGCCCTATTCCATGTGTTGTATTATCCTTTTAATTTCATAGGGTTTGTCTCTCAAATTATCCATAAAAAAGCCCTAAGTGTGTGAAAAACCCTTATACCTTTGTTTTGTGTTGCCCTTGTTTTAAATTTTTTAAAAGGTATTATTTCAAATTTTGGTGAGGCATTTTATCCTAATGTTTTTTTCACATTAGTTACCTTTTAAATCCTTATGATAAACCTTTTGTGTTCTTTAATTGATATCCTACTTTAAAAGGACAATCAAGTTGAAATGTTTTTCAGCACCATTGATCTTGATTAGATCAATGGCTCCCACTTTTCGCAATCTCCAGATGCCAAGAATTTAAATAGTGTGGGGAAGTGAAAAGAGGGCACGTAGCACAAGGAATGCCTCTATTTTCCATGATAAAGCAGATGCCCTAGGCCAGGTGGCATTTTCCTATTCACTAACAAAACTGATGATGTACTAAAGAAGATGCAAGGTGGTCTACCATCGATCTGCCTCTGCTTTCCCGCAATTTGAAGCTACACAGGATTTAAACAAAGTGAGAATGTGCCCTGCAGACACGTGTCCATGGTGATGTCTAAAGTTTTTGATCAGATCCCTTGCAAGGTAAAATTAGTATCGCCATTGATCTATGAAAGATCAAAGGCTAGCACATGCCCACAATTTTAACATGCTCGTTAGATAAGGAAAGCAAGAATGTGCCAGCATGACATGTGGACTAAATGATGCCAGGTACTTGCTTGCTCCAAGAAAGATATGGGATCTACTGACATGGAATATTGTTGGACAACATGAGCTCGTACGGTGGTTTCTTACTGGTCAGTATAGTTGACTAGTTTTTATTAAAATGTTGATTAGTCTAATCGTTGATCTTGTCTTGATCAATGAACGATGCGTCCATGCAATTCTAAGATGCAAGGAATTTAACTAGTGTCAAGAAGTAGAATTGTGACACATAGCATTGTTTTAAAATCCGTAATGCTTGTTACCTTTTAAATTAGGACCGTTCAATCTGGTGAAGATCTATGGATGGGATTCAAACTTGGATGCAAATTACGAGTAACAGTTACTGAGAGTAAATATGATTCTAACCTTATGCGTGTGATTTTATTGTATGATGAGACCCCTCAATTTCACCATTAATGGACCACTAAAGTGTAGAAAGAATATCAGGGCATACAAAATTTTTAGAGCCAAGGCACAGAAATTCTTAGTTAACATTCTAGTAAAATTACAAAAGATATCAAATAGCGCAGAAGTGCAAATTCTAGCAGGTAAGTACTCTGTGACTTTCTAAGAAATTTTAAATTGTCTTTTGTTGTGAAGTTCCTAGGGTTTTATTCAAAATGCCTCCCTGAAAAGAGTTTACTAGGTAAATAGATTATTTGAAATGTTATGTGCATGATGACTTTCTTGAACAATTACCCTTATTAGTTCATAAAATAACTAAGAGGAGGGAACTCATTCTGAAAAATCCCAGAATAGTTGTATCTGAGAGTTTTTATGACAAAGCTAATTGGGTAAGAGATGCCCAGGTTCCCATGGGGGGTCTGGAGTTGTTTAAGAAATGGTTTTCAAAACAGAAACTAGACACTCCTATGAGCAATGTTTGGGAGTTTGATATTGGTAAATTAATAGTCCCCATAATTTTATTTGATAGTGATTTGTTGATGGACCTGGCAAAGAAATATGATCCTATTATGAGATCGGTAAAAAATCATTCTGGAGTCAATCATTTTAGGCTTTTCCCTGAGCTGGTCAGTGAGGTTTTTAACCTTAACCCTAACCACGTTGTGCATGAAAACATTGATATGGATGATTTACAAGCTAGATATGATGCACAATGAATTTACTTAAAAATAGGGCCACTAGAGGAGCATGCTGCCAAGGTTGGTAATTTGCCTGTGATTACAGCCAGTACCCTAGAGCCATTGTTGAGAAGACATTTCTACTTGAGAGCTCAAGCACTGTATTTTTCTCTTTGCAAAATTTTTGGGATAGATGAAGGTGATCAAATTCCTAGTTCTATTATCCTTATAATGGCTCAAACCCTCCAATTTGGAATGAGTACCATTCTGGATTTTGCCACTTTTCTATCAAAAGAGATTCACAATGGTTTGGTGGGGATAGCAAGGGGAAAAGTAAACAAACCATTCTGTTGGTATTCATTTCTTATGCATGTATGCTTATAAAAGGGATTCACCTTTTTCTCCAAGGATATGGAGCTGGAAACAACTAAAAATGGGGAAAGGAATCTAGTGCAGCTGTGGAGTGTAGATATGACTTCAGAAGCCACAAGTGCTAGTTATGTAAGATTTGACAGATATTTCGCATCTAGGTTGAGATTGCTCTTGAGAGGTGACATCCCCAGAATTCCACAAGCATTATTGGAATTGGTTAAACCTAAATATGATGCAAAGGGATTACTGGTAAGTCATAATTGGGGGGACATCTTTCCCTATAATGTTTCAATAGTGATAATGGTATATGGTTTCCTGGGAAAGCCTCATGTTTTTCCATTTCATGTGCCTTTGAAGATAGGGATAGCTGAAATTCTATGGTAGATAGGTACTATAGATGAGAGGGAGTTGTCTAAGAAGGGCACATTTTTTCCAATTCTTATTGTGGCCCATAATTTTTTTTTGTCAAAAAAGGGTGGAAACACCTTCATATGTTCCTAGATAAATATAGCATGGCAGAATCTCATGCTAGGATTAATTACCCTAAAGGATTCTATGACCATTTACGAGAAAGAATAAAACCTGCCCATATGTTGCACCAAGTATATTACCCGGACGATGATATTAGAAATGTCTTTACTTTGCAAGAGCAGGAATTGAGAAAGGAGAAATGGGTAGCATATAGTAAAACCCTAGAATTCATTAATGCATTTGACCCCCATTATGATCCATGGAAAGAAAAGCAATACTAGGGAGCTAAGATACAAGTATTAATGAATGATTTTACCATAATAATTCAAACCATGAATGAAAAGAAAGATATGTATGTTGAGACACATCCAGATAAGGCTGTAGAAGTACAAAGAAGAATAAGCAGTAGCAATGTGGTAGCTCTAGGGCCATACACCTTACAAAAAAGAGTAGGGTATGTGATGATTTAGAATGTACAATAGGCTCTTCCTCTGTAGAAGCCAAGACCAGAGAGTCCACCTGTAGACAGTGCTCCAAAGAGACAAAAGCTAGAATAGGGGTCCTCTTCCTCTCAAGTAGAGCAGTACTCCCCAAGTTAGTCTCCAATCAGAATTGATAATGAAGAGTCTTTAAGAGAATAGCTTAGACAGATTGGTGGAGAGGGAGATATGGTTATTACTCCCACATATTTGGAAATTGGTGAGCCACAAGAACCACCTACACCTTCCTTGGAGCTTATTGTTACTGACTATCAAGGGAAGGAAATTGACCCTATAGTTGTCCAAGCCTCCGAGAGGTTTGTAAATGATGAGGATTTAGTGAAATCTAGAGCATTTGCATAATTTTTTTGGAGGTTGAATATAGACAATTTTGAAAAGACTTGTGAAAAAATAAAGGCAGAACAACCAGATAAACCAGACTCTATCATTAAAGAAGAGGTAAAATCTAAATTCTTGAGTGATTTTGCCCAATTCACACGTAAGGCCGGGAGGCAATTAGTTAAACAATTACGAATCCTCCTGCTAGGATGGGATATAGAAAATGCTATTATTTTTTATTCAGTAAGGAAACATAAAGATGTTCAATTAACAACTACTGAAGAAATATTATAGGCTCATAGAGGAGTCAAATTTAGTGATGACAACCAAGCCCTTGTTATATAGTCCATGGAAAAGAGGGAAAATACTAGGATGCATGCGTTTCCCATTGCAGAGCATACTGGTACATTGACAGTATACAGGGCTGGTGAAGTAAGTAGTAAGAAAATAATGGGAATGGCCTAATAAGTGCTGAAATTTGGTGGTGTTGTATCTGGCGAGGAAGAAGATAAATTTACCAAGCTAAATGCTAGATTTGAAGAAGTTTTAAAAGCATATGAGGAAAAGGGGTATATGGATATAGTTACTGGAAAACAAAATGTCTCAAATGGAAAAGATACTTGGGAAGAGAAAGGTGGGAGAATCCAATGCACCTAGAATTGCATACCCTCTACAATCATTTTTTAGAGCAACTCTTATTATTGAAATACTAGACACCCCTAAAAGGCCCCAATTCTATACTGCAGAGGACTTTGAAGAAGGAAAAGCCAAATTACATCAGTTGCAAGTAGAATTAAAAAATCAATATGAAGAAAAATTAAAGTAGGGTGTGACGTATTTAAGGGATAAAATACAATGGTCAACCTTCTTTGATCAGTTGACAAGAATTGCAACCCTTATGGATGAGTTGAACATAGATAAGGATAAATTGACTCTCCTTGCACACAAGTGGAAGGAGAGTAATAATGACATCACAATTATGTTTATAACTATGGTCCAAATGCCTTATCATCAAGTAGAGAAAATTTTTATTTGCTAAATAAACTAGAAGATTTGGATGATAAAAGGGATTCTTTGCAGAGAAGATTAACACATTGTTTTTCCCAGTATATTGCTGAAAATTTTATTTTATTTCCTTGTGCTTTAGAGTTTGTTGATACAATAAAGGAAACAGAAAAGTAGAAAAAAGAGTTGGGTGAAATATTTTGTAAAAGGATCAAGAACATCATGAGTGAAATTGGCCCCTAGTTCTGGGCAAGGAAAAATGAAGAGTTGGTAATAATACAGTTATTTTATAATGCCAAGAGAAAGGAATTTGATGATTTAGAGGAATTTGCAAATTCTTTAGTGACTATACAAAGAGATAATTTAAATTTTTATTAGGCAGATGATGCCACTTATAATGAATGGAAAAATTAGTTCACAAAACAGATGTTAGAAGCCGAGGAGGAGGAAGATGCAAAAGTAAAAGTCACCCTAATAGTTAGTAATGAAGACATGGAAAATCCCCAGATTAAAGTAAGTTTGTAGGAAGTTGAACATGATACATCACTTTTTAACCTCATGGCCACTTACTTTGATGATGAAGAATAAATGAAGAATCAGATCTTATTTCCTTGTCTCAACAATTGAGAACCATAACAGAAAGGGACCCACCAAGGAATGTTCGATGTAATAGCCTTTTTCGTTATTTTCTTTTATCTTTTATGACAGATGTATGTCAGTATCTTTTAGAAGACACCTATCACTTTCTTTTAGCCTGAAGCTTGTAGTATCTCACACTATTTAAGTGAGATTCCAAGGCTAAAGAATGGTCCAAATTCTATTTTCTAAGTGATATGCTTAGTCTGTTTTTGGTCCAAAATTTTGAAAGCAAGTTTATGATGTATTTTCTCTATCAATTCTTTGAGAATATATGAATATAGAATGAACTGTGTTTCCTTCTGAAGGTCATTCTGAGTCTATTGTAAATGGTATACAATTTTCAAAGAAAATGAATACAAATTATGAACTGTCCCCATATCAGTTCTTTCTGAATCTTGTCTCCTTCTAATTACTTGGTTATCTTGATATTGAATAAGTAAAAGCTTGTGCAATTGAATGCAATCTAGTTAGGTTGTATATCTGTTTACCACTGCTATTAATTCAATGGATTAAGTAAAAGCTTTGGTTAATGTGATAAGGTTTCCCTAGTAGTGGAAAGGGTTTTGAATGATAAATTCTGATTAGAATTGCTGATAGAATTTGTTGTAAGGCAACAAGTTAGATCTAAGAAGTTTCTATAGACTTTGAACCCCAGTGGATTAGGCACTGATCAAATTGATTCAGCTGAAGGAGAAGTATATCACAAATGGTTATCAAAATGCAAAATCAAATCAAATTTTACTTTTATTTCCTATAGATCTTCAAAGTCTAGCTAGTACTTGTCTACATGGAATGTTTTAGCTTTAGTTAGCCACTATTGATGAGAACATCTATAGATCTATAGAAGAATTTTTGGCCATATCTGTTATATGGGATGTGTTTATTAAAGTATCAAGAATTATACATGTATTGGATAATTTGAGATGACAATTAGAATGAAACTAAAATAATTCTCATACATTTTTTTCTAGTCTTGTATCATCCCTGGGTATACCCACCCTAGTTTTGCAAAGCCAAAAGAGTAGAAAATCATGCTTGGTTTTGTTGAAGTTGGGTCCAAATGCTTTACACATGCAATTGTTAATAAGAATTGGCTGATCTTTAGATTGTATGAGTATTATCATCTTGGTATTAAGCATATTGTTGCTTAATAGTTTTAAGTTCATTTTTTAAAACTCCAACAAAATGGCGACTCTATTGGGAAATTGTCCAACACATCTATGAAGAGTACTACAGTTTCTTTGGTCCTACTGTGTACGTGTGTGTCATGTTATCCAATTATTTGTTCATGGTTATAAGGGAATCTTTTAGTGACAAACCTTGAGAATTTAAAGAAGATAAAGCCCAAGTACCATAACCACACACTGACGTATCGTGCTTATCCAAGTCTCTTATCTAACAAGCAAGAGTTGTAGTCTTATGATATGAGTGATTGGCCTATCTAAGTTAGATATTTCTATTCCTATTTGTGTGTTTTTGCTTGGAGTTAGGAATAAGTGTCATTGTATATTTTCCCAAGAATAGGGTGGTGACTTAGTCAAGGTTTTGATGCTAGTGCTCATTTTAACAAAAGGTGAATATGGCTGACAAGAGAAAAAACACAAGAGCTTATATGAGAGCCAATCCTGATGTACCAATATATACTAATTTACCTCAAGGTGGTAAGTAGAACCAAAGTAAGAAAAGGATAGATCCAAATCCCACCTAGAAACCTAGAGGCAATGCATCTATCAATTCCCAGTACCAACCAGTATTAGGAAGAGAGTCTTCTTCACTTAAATCTGAATTCGAAACTACAAGACTCTTAGGAGGCATTTTAAGTACCCCATTACTAGATGAGAGAGTCTTTTAGGACAAAGATGTGTCCACGATAGGAATTGCTTCATCAAGGCCAGATCCTGTAGTAGACATGAACTATAGGCTAGGATTCAGGAGTTCATTTGATGATCCTTTTAATCCCAAAGTAGCCCCATATGTGGAACCAAATCTTATAGATCTGGACAATCCTGTTGATTCAAAGGATACTTCTATAGACCCTAAAGAAGTGCATTCTAAGATAGGAGTTCTAGAGAAATGGATTGTTGAGGAAGAAGCTAGATGTATTCATCTTGAAAAGAAGAAGGAGCAAGCCACCTTAGTTTCCATAATAGAAAGGGATGCTTTGTTGAGAAGGATGACTGCCTTGAAGGAGCAGAATAAAAAGTTAGAAGAAAATACCACAACTCTCCATACTGATGTATTTGGAGATGTAGACAATCTGAAAGCTAAAGTTCAAGAACAAGAAAAATGCCTGAATCAAAGGTAGGAACCAGTTATTTCTCAAGTCCAAGCCTATAAGCCTATTCAAGTGGACCCTATAGAGCCCACTGCAAAAGTTCTAGATAAAGGGAAAGGCAAGGCTATAGGAATCCAAATAAATGAACCTCAAGCTCTACCAAGCAAACCCATACAACCCTCCATGTCAAAATTAGACTTAGATCTGGAGAAGGTTAGAAAATAGAAGGAAGATCTTGCAAAAGAGCTTGAGAAGGTTGAGAATGAAGCTCAAGCTGCAAAAACTAGGAGAAAAATCCAATTCATAAAATCTAATTCTGCATTGGCTTCATGGCCCAATTTGTCTATCCCACCTGCAATTCTTGCACCAACTAGTGGTCCAATAATCTCAACTCATGGATTATCCCAATCTACTTCCGCTTCATCTTCCACTATTGGCACCCAAGTCCCATTTGTCCCACCTCAACAATCCCAAGCTGCTCCTCTGAGTCAAGCTAATATAGCTAGTACCTCAAATGTTCCTGGTTTTTAGAAGAAATTTGTATACTTGGAAAAGTATAGACAAATATCATTTGTTGGTATTCCTAGTGCTCCACATCCCATATCGTTTGATTTAAGAGACAAAGTGGTTAAGTTCTCTGGGAATAATGTTGTTACTAGTGAAGAACATTTGAGAATTTTCATTGACATGTTGAATGATTATGAAGTTGAATATGAAGATATGGTAATGAAATTGTTTGTGCATTCACTAACTGAGGATGCAAGGGATTGGTTTAGGAGGTTACCTGATGACAGTATCACCTCATGGAATGACTTGGAGAAATTGTTCAAGGAGCAATATGGAGACAACACTAATGAAGGATTCATGTTAAATGAATTCAACAACATCAAGAAGAATCCAAATGAGTCCACATTTGATTTCAATGTAAGATTCCAAAAAGGCATATCTAGACTATTTCAAGTTATGAGGTTAAATGAGGATCTATTTCTTACAACATATTTCAATGCTTTTGATAGAAAAATGACTTATAAATTGAGGGATAAGGATCCCAAGACTTTAAGGGATGCCTATAAAATTGCAGTAAATATAGAGAATAATAGGAAGGCATTTGGAAAACTAGGTAGGAGGGATGATCCAAAGCTTTTCAATCCTAAAAACAATAATAAAAGGGAGGCTGATAAAACCCCTATAAGAAAGAAGCCAGAAGAACCCACTATAGGCCAGGTTTTGGAATTTCTCAAAAAGATGAATCCCCCTAATTTCAATAAGCCAAAAATTGCTAAGAGAAACCCTGTGAATAAAAATAGTTTCAATAGGCAACCTAGAATGCAAAACTACCCTTACACTACCTAGTGGAAAGATGGTAAGCCAGTTCCCAATCAGACCCAAAATGTGAAGGATAAGGGTACTCCTGATCCCCTACAAAGGAACACTATGAATATGAATGATGATGTACCATGGTGCATTATATGTCAATCACCTCATTTTTCTGATTATTGTGCTATTGCTCAGTCATTTGCCCAAGGTCAAGGTGTACAACCTGAAGAAGAAAGTGAAGAGAAAAGGCATGATGATATAAGTTACAATATGGTGAGCATATGTGATGATTTGATAGATTCTGATTCAGAAGAGCCTAAAAATGATATTACCAATCAAAGGATTTCTTATCATTTACATCATTAGCAAGTGCTTTTAGATGATGAAGGTTATGATGAAAATAAGGTATGTGTTACATCTTCTGATGTAGGACACTTAAGCTTGAGAATGTCTTCCAAAGAAGAAATTGGCAGAATCATAGCAAAAATGATTTCACAAGTCCATAGTAATTACAATCTGAGAAATAGAACAATAAATAATGATGCAGGAAAGCCATCCAGTGTATTCATCAAAGATATCACCCATAAGATGAATGATCAAAATAAGAGAGTCAATGAAGATGTGCCTAAGATCAAGGACAATGAGGGTAAGAATGGGAACCAAAAAGAAGGTTCAGTTTTAGTCAAATGAAATAGAAAAAGCAATTGTGTAACCAAAGAAATTAGAACCTGATACTATCGAGAAAATAATGGTGCCTGCTATTCACAAGACTCCAACTCCAGGTATTCTTGTAAAATCCACTACTGTTGAACCTGTTGATATGATATCTATGTTGTCCCAAATTATTGTAAAAGTGCCCTTGTCTGAAATTTTTAGAATTGAAGAGCATAAGAATAAGGCTTTATCATGGTTGGGTGGGATAGGAAACAATAATACTATTGTAGATCAAATTGTTGCCCAAAAAACCCCATTAGTAGTAGAGGATAGTGGTATCATATCCCAAATTCCCCAAATGTTTCTAGATGATTCCTTAGTGGCATTTATAGAAGATATTGACCCTTTTTTCCTCAGTCTAATCATAAAAGGGAAGACCCTAAAAAATTGTATGATAGATTCGAGAGCTTCCAACACCATAATGCCTTTCAAAGTAATGGAAGCCTTAGGATTGAAGGTTGAAACCAAGTAGGGAAGATGTAGAGGAATGGATGCTAGAGAAGTCCTAGTCATAGGTACCATAAAAGCTTTATCATTCAAATTAGCTACATACCCTAAAGTAGAGTTAACTATGTCTGTCCTTGTAGTGGATATACCTCCACACTATGGAATGTTACTTTCTCAAAAATGGAGTGCTACTATGGGAGGAAGCCTGCAATGTGATTTAACTTATGCCACTTCCCACATAAGGGATAAAGTTGTTAGGGTAAATAGAGAGCCAAGGGTTAATCACATTTTATGTAAAAATATTGACAAAGATGCCACTTGCTTCTTAGATACTAGTGTTAATTCTTTTAGAGCTGAATTGATTATTCAAGAGGTTGAGAATTCACCTGCTACAATTGAACATGAAGTTGAATGTTGCACAAATGCACCAATACTATGGACAATGTTCTTTGATGGGGCTAGCTCTAAAGAGGGTGCATGGGTAGGAGTAGTTTTTTTTTCCCTTGAGAATAATAATTTTAGATATTCATTCACTTTGAAGTTTTGCTGCACAAATAATATTGCAGATTATCAGGCATTGTTGCTAGGATTGAAAGTTGCCACACATCATGGGATTAAGAAATTACATGTCATAGGGGATTCTGAACTAGTTATCTCCCAAATAAAAGGAACCTACTTATCCAAGAACAAGAGATTAAAGTAGTATAGAAATGTAGTTTGGGATTAGATAGAATCTTTTGATGCATTTGGTATCTCATGGAGAGATAGGACTCAAAATAAGATGGTTGATTTGTTAGCAAATGTAGCAATCAAGCCTAAGGAGATATCATTTGCAAGGATATCTCAAATTGAGATACAAAATAGACCTTCACATTGAAAATTGGCAAGTCTTTAAAGATGACAAAGACATGATAAAATTTTTGTTAAATGAAGACAAGTACTATGTTCAGGAAATGGATTACAGTGACTTAATTGAAACCATAGATGGTAAGGAAACTATATTTGGCCAGGAGATTATGCAATTGAAAACTAATAAGGTGCCTAAGGGGTTAGTCATTTTGGAAAGTTTTTTTGATAACAAGGATAGAGTGAAACCAGGAGTTAATGACCCTAAGCCTCAGGAATTAGAAGAGATAAACTTGGCTACTAATGAACCTCGTAAAAGGGTTTATATTGGCCAAAGCCTACATGCTAAAATCAGAAAAACATTGATTGACTTGCTTAGGAAGTATAGACATGTTTTTGCATGGTCATATGATGACCTTAAGGGTTATAGGGAGGATTTGTTCCAGCATGTCATACCACTGAAAGATAATGTAAAACCTTTCAGACAAAAACAGAGACTAGTAAACCCTACCCTAGCTCCCAAAATGCAAGAAGAGTTGATGAAACTAAGGGATGGGGGAATAATTAAACCAATTAGACACTCTACCTAGGTTTCAAATTTTGTACCTGTTAGAAAGAAGAATGGGGATATAAGATTGTGCATAGATTTTAGGAACTTGAATATTGCATCCTTAAAAGGCAATTATGGATTACCCAATATGGAAGCCATGTTGCAGTAAGTGACTGGCTCTAAATTAATATCAATGATGGATGGTTTCTCAGGATATAATCAAGTCCTAGTAAAGGAAAGTGAAAAGTTCAAGACAACCTTCACAACCCCATGGGGAACATACGTATATATAAGGATGCCATTTGGCTTGATAAATGCAGGAGCTACTTTTCAAAGAGCCATGGATGTGGCATTTCATGATTATATTGAAAAATTTATGGTGGTTTACCATGATGATCTTACAACATATTCTAAGAAGGGTGAGGATCACTACACACACTTGGAGAAAATCTTTATCAAAGCCCTAGAATATAGAGTATCCTTGAACCCAAAGAAATGCACATTTGGGGTGATAGAAGGCAAATTACTGGGACATATAGTGTCTAAAGATGGGGAGAAAATAGACCCTGAGAGAGTAGCATCTATTGACAAAGTCCCCAAGCCAAAGAATGTAAAATTTATTCAGTCCTTCTTTGGCCAAGTCAATTTTCTTAGAAGATTTGTTACCAATTTTGCTGAGATCAGTAGACCTATCTCAAAGATGCTTAAGAAAGGAGCCACTATAGATTGGAATGGGGAGCCTTCACAAGAATTCCAAGATATTAAAATTGCAATAAAAAATGCTCTAGTACTAAGAACTCCAGATTACACAAAGCCTATGCATATCTTTTCTTTTGCATCTTTTCACACTGTAGCTGCAGTTTTATTGCAAAAATATCAAGAAGGATATGAGCAGCCCATTGCCTTTTTCAATAAGTCATTACAGCCTACTGAATTAAAATATGAGATAAATGAAAAGTAGGCATATGCTTTAGTAAAGGCTATAAAAGCTTTTAGATGCTACCTAATAGGTGCTACTATCATTGCCTTTGTACCTAGTGCTACAATGAAAGATATATTTTCTCAATAGGAAGTATCAGATAGAAGGTGTAGATGGATCAACAAGATCCAAGAATTCAATATTGACATACAAATAACTAAGTTGGTAAGAGGTCAAGGTTTGGCCAAACTCATGGCTGAAGCTAATCTAGAGGCAAATCAGATAAATGAGGGTAAGTGATGATCTTAGAGCTGACTTATGTGACATGGATCAGTGTGATTGGTACAACAATGTTATATATTATCTACAACACATGGAAGCTCCTCCTCATTTACCTAAAAATGAAAAGAGAAGTACTAAATTGCAAGCCATCAGGTATATAATTGTCCAAGGCAACCTATCATGGAGAAATTTTGAGGGAGTATTGTTGAAATGTGTTGATCAAGAAAACGAAAAAGAGGTCTTGAAGGAAATGCATACTGGAGTGTGTGGGGGACATTATATGGCCAAAACTACTACACATAAAGTAATGAGGGCTAGATTTTGGTGGCCTTCCCTTTTCAAGAATGCTCAAATTTTTGTTAGAAAATGTGACCCTTGTCAGAGGTTTGCCAAAAAATTGAAGTTCTCAAGTAATACTCCATTGAAGCCAGTGGAAGTCCAAGCCCCCTTTCAACAGTGGGATCTGGATTTTATAGGAGATATTTTCCCCAAGTCTAGCACTGGCTACTCTTGGATTCTAGTGGCTACAGATTACTTTACAAAGTGGGTAGAGGCTATCCCCACAAGAAATGCAACAAGAAAAGTTGTCAATAATTTCCTAATGAATAATATTATCTCTAGATTTGGTTGTCCTTAGAAAATTGTAATAGACAATGCTATGTGCTTCAGGTCTGAGGAATTCATTAATTTTTGTGATAAATATGGAATAACAAGGTCATCATCCTCCTCTTATCATCCACAAGGAAATGGACAAGATGAATCCACAAATAAGAGTTTGTTGAAGGTTATTAAAAGAACTTTGGATGTTAACAAAAAGGCATGGGATTCCAAGCTACAGTTAGTAGTATGGGCTGACAAGGTAACTGTGAAAAAGGCCATTGGTGTAGCTCCATTTGATTTGGTGTATGGAATTCAAGCCAGAATGTCTCAGAACAACTTGATGGGACTCAACAATTATATTCAGTTGTATGATGAAGATACTATAGATGAAATGCAAGAAAGGATGGACGAATTGGTAGGACTGACAGAAATTAGAAGAGAAGCTTCCTTTAGGAACCAAAAGTTGTAAATGCAATTTAAGACACTCTATGATAAAAGAACTGTAAGTAGAAAGTTTGAAGATGGAGATCTAGTCTTAATGTGGAATGCTAGAAGTGAAGATAAAGGGAAACATGGAAAATTTGATCCTATCTGGTTAGGCCCTTATTTAATTGAAACTATTTGGGGTGAGAATTCTTATGTACTCAAAGATTTGTCAAACAATATTCTTGGACTGCCAGTTCATGGACAGTTCTTGAAGAGGTATTTTTCTTAAAAAAATACTTATTTTTCCATGAGTAGTATTTTAGGGTTTCCTTGTATATACTTGTAAATTCTTTTTCCTGTGAGCTTCCTTGTATAGTTTGGTTTCCTATTCTGGTGTGTTATTTTGGTGCTCTTTGAAGAAGTTGTCATGTTTGCACTAGGTGTGTGGTGTGCTTAACCATAGATTCTAAATTCTTGCATAGACCCAAGTGGTCTATCATCCCTAGATAGAGCCACTGTTGGTGTGATTTTTCACAGTATAGAAAACTTTTGATATTTGGTTGAAAAATTAGTTAAATCTTTGACTCTTCCAAATTAGGGCTTTATCCTATGAAATCATGAAATTCTTTTTAATTACCCTGATCGTTCCTTGTTCCATGTGTTGTATTATCCTTTTAATTTCACAGGGTTTGTCTCTCAAATTATCCATAAAAAAGTGCTAAGTGTGTGAAAAACCCTTATACCTTTGTTTTGCGTTGCCCTTGTTTTAAATTTTTCAAAAGGTATTGTTTCAAATTTTGGTGGGGCATTTTATCCTAATGTTTTGTTCCCATTAGTTACTTTCTAAATCCTTGTCATAAACTTTTCATTTTCTTTAATTGATATCCTATTTTAAAAGGACGACCAAGTTGAAATGTTTTTCAGCACTGTTGATCTTGATTAGATCAATGGCTCTTGCTTTCCCACAATCTCCAGATGCCAAGAATTTAAATAGTGTGGGGAAGGGAAAAGAGGGCACGTAGAATAAGGAATGCCTCTATTTTCCATGATAAAGTGGATGCCCTAGGCTAGGTGGCATTTTCCTATTCGCCAGCATAACTAATGAGGTACTAAAGCAGATGCAAGGTGGTCTACTGTCGATCTGAGGCAGATCGACAGATATTGCTTTCATGCAATTTGAAGCTGCACAACATTTAAACAAAGTGGGAATGCACCCTACAGACACATGTCCATGGTGACATCTAAAGTTTTTGCTCAAATCCCTTGCAGGGTAAAATTAGTACCACCGTTGATCTATCAAAGATCAAAGGCTAGTGCATGCCCGCAATTTTAAGATGCTCATTAGATAAGGAAAGCGAGAATGAGCCAGCACAACACGTGGACTGAATGATGCCAAGTACTTTCTTGCTCTGAGAAAGATATGGGATCTACTAACATGGAATGTTGTCAGACGACATGAGCTCATACGATAGTTTCTTATTGGTCAGTACAGCTAACTAGTTTTTATTAAAAAGTTGATTAGTCTGATTGTCGATCTTGTCTTGATCAACGAACAATGCTTCCTCGCAATTCTAAGATGCAAGGAATTTAAGTAGAGTGGGGAAGCAAAATTTTGAAATGTAGCATTGTTTTAAAAGCCATAATGCTTGTTGCCTTTTAAATCAGGACCATCTGATCTTGTGAAGATCTATGGATGGGATTCAAACTTGGATGCAAATTGTGGGTAACGGTTACTAAGAGTAAATATTATTCAAACATTATGTGTGCAATTTTATTATATGATAAGACCCCATGATTTCACTATTAATGGACCACTAAAGTGCAAAAATAATATTAGGGCATACAAAATTTTTAGAGCCAGGGCACAAAAATTCTTAGTTAACATTCCAGTAAAATTGTAGAAGATATCAAATAGTGCAGAAGCATGAATTCTAGTGGGTAAGTACTCTATGACTTTCTAAGAAATTTTAAAGTGTCTACTTTTGTGAAGTTCTTAGGGTTTTATTCAAAATGCCTCCCCGAAAAGAGTTTACTGGGCAAACAGATTATTTGAAATGTTCTATGCATGATGACTTTCTTGAACAATTCCCCTTATCAATGCATGAAATAACTAAGGGGAGGGAACTCATTTCAAAAAATCCCAGAATAGTTGTAGCTGAGGGTTTTTATGACAAAGCTAATTGGGTAAGAGATGCCCAGGTTCCAATGGGGGGTATGGAGTTGTTTAAGAAATGGTTTTTAGAACAGACACTAGACTCTCCTATGAGCAATGTTTGGGAGTTTGATATTGGTAAATTAATAGTGCCCGCAGTTTTCTTTGATAGTGATTTGTGGATGGACCTGGCAAAGAAATATGATCCTATTACGAGATGGGTAAAAAATCATTCTGGAGTCAATCTTTTTAGGCTTTTCCCTGAGCTGTTCAGTGAGGTTTTTAACCTTAACCCTAACCATGTTGTACATGAAACCATTGATATGGATGATTTACAAGCCAGATATGATGCATAATAAATTTACTTAAAAACATGGCCACTATAGGAGCATGCTGCCAAGGTTGGTAATTTTCTTGTGATTATAGCCATTACCCCAGAGCCATTGTTGAGAAGACATTCCAACTTGAGAGCTCAAGCACTGTATTTTTCTCTTTGCAAGATTTTGGGGATAGATGAAGGTCATCAAATTCCTGGTTCTATTGTCCTTATAATGGCTCAAACCCTCCAATTTGGAATGAGTACCATTTTGGACTTTGCCACTTTTCTATCAAAAGAGATTCACAATGGTCTGGTGGGGATAGCAAGGGGAAAAGTAAACAAACCATTTTATTGGTATTCATTGCTTATGCATGTATGCTTATAGAAGGGATTCACCTTTTTCTCCAAGGACATGGAGCTAGAAACAACTAAAAATGGGGAAAAGAATCTAGTGTAGCTGTGGAGTGTAGATATGACATCAAAAGCCATAGGTGCTAGTTATGTAAGATTTGAGAGATATTTCACATCTAGGTTGAGATTTCTCTTGAGAGGTGACAGCCCCAAAATTCCACAAGCATTATTGGAATTGGTTAGAGAGTTTAATTAACAACTGCTGAAGAAATATTATAGGGTCATAGAGGAGTCAAATTTAGTGATGTCCACCAAGCCCTTGTTATATGGTCCATGGAATAGAGGGAAAATACTAGGATGCATGAGTTTTCCACTGCAGAGCATACTATTACATTGATAGTATAATGGGTTGGTGAAGTAAGTAGTAAGAAAATAATGGGAATGGCCTCAGAAGTGCTGAAATTTGGTGGTGTTGTATCTAGCAAGGAAGAAGATAAATTTACCCAGCTCAATGCTAGATTTGAAGAACTTTTAAAAGCATATGAGGAAAGGGGTATATAGATATAGTTACTAGAAAAAAAAAATATCTCAAATGGAAAAGATACTTGGGAAGAGAAAAGTGGGAGAATCTAGTGCACCTAGAATTGCATACCCTCCACAATCATCTGTTAGAGCAACTCCTATTATTGAAATACCAAACACCCCCGAAAGGCCCCAATTCTATACTATAGAGGACTTTGAAGAAGAAAAAACCAAATTACTTGAGTTGCAGGTAGAAATAAAAAATCAATATGAACAAAAATTAAAGTAGGGTGTGATGTATTTAAGGGATAAAATACAATGGTTAACCTTCTTTGATCAGTTGACAAGAATTGCAACCCTTATGGATGAGTTGAATAGAGATAAGGATAAATTGACTCCCCTTGCACACAAGTGGAAGGAGAGCAATAATGACATCACAATTATGTGTATAACTGTCGTCCAAATGCCTTATCATCAAGTAGAGAAAATTTTGATTTGTTAAATAAACTAGAAGATTTTGATGATAAAAGGGATTCTTTGCAGAGAAGATTAACACATTGTTTTTCCCAGTATATTGCTGAAAATTTCATTTTATTTCCTTGTGCTTTAGAATCTGTTGATACAATAAAGGAAGAATAAAAGTGGAAAAAAGAGTTGGATGAAATATTTTGTGAAAGGATCAAGAACATCATGAGTGAAACTAGCCACTAGTTATGGGCAAGGACAACTGAAGAGTTGGTAAAAGTACAGTTATTTTATAATGCCAAGAGAAAGGAATTTGATGATTTAGAGGAATTTGCAAATTTTTTAGTGACTATAAAAAGATATGCTTTAAATTTTTATTGGCCAGATGGTGCCACTTATAATGAATGGAAAAATTAGTTCACAAAACAGATGTTAGAAGATGATGAGGAGGAAGATTCGAAAGTAAAAGTTACCCTCATAGTTAGTAATGAAGACATGGAAAATCCCTAGATTAAAGTAAGTTTGCAAGTAGTTGAAGATGATACATCACTTTTTAACATCATGGCCACTTACTCCAAGGATGAAGAATAAATGAAGAATCAGATCTTATTTCCTTGTCTCAACAATTGAGAACCATAACTGAATGGGACCCACCAAGGAATTTTCGATGTAATAGCCTTTTCTATTATTTTCTTTTGTCTTTTATGGCAGATGCATGTCAGTATCTTTTAGAAGACACCTATCACTTTCTTTTAGCTTGAAGCTTGTTGCATCTCACACTATTTAAGTGAGATTCCAAGGCTAAGGAATGGTCTGAATTCTATTTTCTAAGTGATATGCTTAGTCTATTTTTGGTCCAAAATTTTGAAAGCAAGTTTATGATGTATTTTCTCTATCAATTCTCTGAGAATATATGAATATAGAATGAACTATGTTTCTTTTTTAACGTCATTCTGAGTCTATTGTAAATGGTATACAATTTTCAAAGAAAATGAATACAAATTATGAATTGTCCCCATATCAATTCTTTTTGAATCTTGTCTCCTTCTAATTACTTGGTTATCTTGATATTGTATAAGTAAAAGCTTGTGCAATTGAATGCAATCTAGTTAGGTTGTATATCTATTTACCAATGCTGTTAATTCAACGGATTAAGTAAAAGCTTTGGTGAATGTGATAAGGTTGCCCTAGTAGTGGAAAGGGTTTTAAATGATAAATTCTGATAAGAATTTCTGATAAAATTTGTTGTAAGGCAACAAGTTAGATCTAAGAGGTTGCTATAGACTCTGAACCCCAATGGATTAGGCACTGATCAAATTGATTCAGCTGAAGGAGAAGTATGTCACAAATGGTTATCAAAATGCAACATCAAATCAAATTTTACTTTTATTTCCTGTAGATCTTCAAAGGCTGGCCAGTACTTGTCTACATGGAATGTTTTAGCTTTAGTTAGCCACTATTGTTGAGAACATCTGCAAATCTATAAAATAATTTTTGGCCATATCTGTTATATGGGATGTGTTTATTAAAGTATCAAGAATTTTACATGTATTGGAGAATTTGAAATGAGAATTAGAATGAAACTAAAATAGTTCTCATAAATTTTTTCTAGTCTTGTATCATCCCTGGGTATACCCACCTTGGTTTTGTAGAGCCAAAAGAGTAGAAAACCACCCTTGGTTTCTTTGAAGCTGGGTCTAAATGCTTTACACGTGCAATTGTTAATAAGAATTGGCTGATCTTTAGATTGTATGAGTATTACCATCTTGGTATTAAGCATATTGTTGCTTAGTAGTTTTAAGTTCATTTTTTAAAACTCCAATAGGTCTGCTATGTGGCTTTCTCTCTTTACATTGCCTTCAACTAACAATGTCCTCCTAGCATGAGTGGCTTCATCTATATGCTTGATTAGGTATTGGACTCATGCATGGGCTTTCAATGCTTCAAACACTGGTGTCTTCTCGAATGCGAGTGGATTTTCTATGAACTCTATCATTCCTTACCTCTTCAAACGTAGATCTTTTCCTGTAGAGTAACTAGACAGTTGTATATTAAAGCTACTACTTTTGTTGCAAGTTGTTGATACACAATGCTTTCTACCAAGAGCTTCAAAAGCATTATAGCATTTCTTGAACTTGGGGGTGTCATGCATTTCTATAACAGAAACCAATTTGAAATCACATTCTTTCATGTGCTTAATGACCATTACAACACCATCCTCTAAAGATAGAGCCTTGAGCTCAACTATAGGGGTGATCAAAATAATAGCTTCTTCCTTAACAACTTCTTCCTTATGTTATACTAGTAAATCTCTAATTTTTTTGGAAGGGAAATTGATCATACAAATTTCTAGGATACAACACAATCATCTTATTATCTTGATCAACTTCCTAGATCATTTCATCAAGCTGCACATCACTTAGACCAAACTCCTAGAAACCTTGTTGAAACTCATTGATCATGATATAACCACTTCCATCTTTATTAAAATAAGAAAAAAGTAGAGAAGAGATTTTCCTCACATTCCATTTTGTTTAGGTGCAATGTGACTACAATGAACTCACCATAATCTAGGGTACTACTATTGTCTATGTTAGTTGCATCCATGAGAGCTAGTATCTTCGGCTCCATAAGTTCAGCACCCATGCTTTTTAACCCATCCTTCAATTATTCAAAGGTAATTGTGCCACTATTATCTATATCAATTATCTTGACCATCTCTTTAAGACCAACAATTTCATCTTCTAAAAGCCTTTCTCCTTCACAGGTTGCTTTGCCCTCTGGCTTGATTAAAAAAACATATGTATAACCATAAGGGTTGATGAAGGCTTCTAAAATATCAAGCATTTTTTTCATTTATGTAAAGATAAGTTCTCTATGCCCTTATAACTTCAAACATCTCAATAGTAATGACATCTCCTGTAATTAGATCTTTGCTCACTTGATAATGGTTCCCATTCTCATAATATATGTGGAGAAGGCTTGATGCAAAGACATGTGTTGTTTGATCCTTCTCGATAATTAGTTATGGTGACCATACTCTAAACCCTTATGTTCAATTTGATGCAAATAGTCAGGCCCCATCTGGGTCTGGCTTTTTTTTTTTTTTTTTTTGTTTCGAAACAACTCAACATCTTAGATTGATCTACCAATCATCTCGAACTAATTGAAATCAAATCTGATCACTAAACCATCATTTAAAAATCACATTACCATTAATCTAGAACTTGTCGATTTTGTACCAAGAGGTTCTTTGACTGGCCTCAAAAACTAACCCAAACACCTAATCGAGCTCTAAAATCTGACACGTTGACTCTCTATTCTGCACACTTGCACCCTATCAAATATTTTCTTATGATGAATTCGAGGTCAAAAGATATTCACTGTCAAAGTTGACCTCTCAAAACTACCTGCAAGTAAACAAGTCAAAATAAATAAATTGAGTTTGGAATTAGCTTTGAAAACTTGGCAAACTGACACTTGGAGGGACAAAAATTGGGACATTAGTTCTCTGTCATGAGGAGAGTATGAATCTACATTTTGAGCTCATGAAAAATAATAGGGTGCAAAAGACGAGTGGTCAAAGTAAGCTACTTGGAATTGTAAGCTAGAAACAATGTCAGAAAAGTGTTTTTTGCAAATGGAATTGACCTAGAAGAGTGTGCAAATGGATTCATCATGACTTGCAAACTGATACACTTGGAGTATTTTTAGAGTACAACAGAGTGGTACAATCCACTTGATCTCACCAATCACAAATTTCAAGTTATGACATCATGAATAGGGGTCCCAAATAATTTTCAAATGCTGACACCAGTAAAAAGATAAGAATTGCATTTGGAATCACATTTGAAAACTGATCAAATGGATTCGTCAAGAGCTGAAACTTGAAACATAACAAGTCTCTGACATCTACAATGCAAAACAAAAGGAATTTTAGCATTTTGGTCAACTAGGTCAAAATTATAGCACGTCACACATGGCTTCCCAGAATTTTGAACATTTCATATTAGCATGACAATGATAACTGACCAACTTTGAAGGATTCAAAACCTACTCAAATGGACTCAAAACAACTCAAAATTTGAAACATAGGCTCTTAGGTATGGAAACTAGATACTCTCAGAGCAGCGAGTCATGAAACATTACTAGGTGCAAGATATTCAGTTGTAAACATGGCCTCCTATTGCTATTTGACACTTAGGTGAAAAATACAGATTTGACAAATGCTCAAAATGGGACTTCACGAAATGGCTCAGAATGTCATTCTAACTTCATGAAACACACAGAAACACTGAATGGAAGGTGTTAGAAACATCAAACACCTCTTATGCTTCACATGGCAGCTAGGTACATAGGCATTAAAAAGCATTTATAGGGCTTAAAATTTCTCAATGGTACTCAAAATTGACCATGCAATTTTGAGTGCCAACACTTCTAACATCTTCCACCAATGAACATAGCATCAACATGACTAAAGTTGACATTAATTATCTTAGTCATACAATTAAACGAAAAAAATGCAAAATGTCCAATGGTGAAAACCACATTGTGGCAGTGTTGGAATCCAAAAAAGTAAAAACAAAAGACATATCCAAAGGTGAAAACCTCTTTGAGTTGCCCGTGGATGAGATATTTGATGCACTTCCAAGTCACTTTTAGGAGAGATCATCAATTTTGATAGAGCCAACACAGCTAATTAACCTTGGTATAGAAGAACATCCTCATATGATACATCTAGCATAGTCATTGTCACCTAAAGAAAAGGAAAAGTTCATTGCCTTTTTTTGAAAGAAGAAGATAAATTTTTCTTGGACATATTCTAAAATGCCATGATTAGATCCTAATCTTATCATGCATCACTTGTCCATTGTACCAAGCATCAAACTAGTTAAACAAAAACTTTAGAAAATGCATCCTCATGTTGCATTGTTCATCAAAGCAGAATTGGAGAAACTTCTAAAATTTAGTTTCATCCATGCAATTGATTATGTTGAATGCATATCCAATATTTTTCTATTCTCGAAGCATGATAAATCTATCAGAGTTTGTACTGACTTCCATGATCTCAACTTGGCATGTCCTAAGGATGATTTTCCACTTCCCAACATTGATATGATAGTGGACATGATAGTGGGCTACACGATGTACTCACTAATGGATGGGTTTTCTAGTTACAATTAGATTAAAATTGTCCCATAAGACTAGGAGTAAATTTCTTTCACATGTGCATGGGGAAACTTTTGCTATAACATAATGAAATTCGGTCTAAAAAATGCTAGTACAACTTATCAAAGAGCAGTAACCAAAATTTTTCACGACATGATGCATAAGACCATGGAGGACTATGTGGATCATACCTTGGTCAAAAGTGCTAAATGTAATTCTAATCTACAAGATTTGGGACCCATCCTAGATCACATGGAAAAGTTTAGTCTTAGGCTCAATCCTAAGAAATGTGCATTCGGCATCACATGAAGGAAACTACTAGGATACATTTTATTTGCAAAAGGAATTGAGGTGGATCCAAAGAAGGTTTAAGAAATTATGGATATGTGTCCACTCTGTAATATCAGCTAGATGAGAGGCCTACAAGGAAGACTCCCATCTATCCCTAGGTTCATCTCATAGTTGGCAGATAGATGACAACCTTTTACAAAGAATTTACACAAGGGTGTCAAATACAACTGGAGTCAGGATTGTGACCAAAGCTTAACACAAATAAAAAAATATCTTGCTAATCTACTAATCTTGATGCCTCCTATCTATGGGAAGCCTTTTATTTTGTATATTTCGGCAACTAAAACATCTCTAGGAATCTTATTAGCTCAAGAGGACAATGATAACAAGGAGAGAGCTATTTATTATTTGAGTCACATACTAATCTCTCATGAAAAGAATTACAACATCATTGAGAAAGCTTTCTTGGTAGTTGTATTTGCTTCCCAAAAGTTGAGACACTACATGTTTGCTCACACTATGTGGCTAGTGGCTAAAATAGATCCACTAAAGTACTTGCTTAGTAAAGTGGCTCTCATAGGATGATTGGCTAAGTGGGTCATTATACTCAACAAGTTCAACATTTAGTATGTTGAACAAAAAGCTATCAAGGGATAAGAAATTTTAAATTATCTAGTAGATGCACCTATGCAACGTCTTCTCATGATGAACATTGATTTCCCTAATGAGTCAATTTTGACACTCACACACCAAATGTGGGTGATGTTCTTTAATGGGTCCTTTACACAATAGGAATCTAGAGCTAGATTACTCTTCATAATGCCACAAAGATATTCATTACCCAAAGCAATAGAGATTTTTTTTCTTACAAAAACAACATTGCTGAATATGAGGCTTTGATTAATGGCATGAAGATTGTAGCTGAATGGAGAGTTGATTAGTTAGATATCTTTGAGCACTCCCAGCTCATAGTCAACTAGGTGAATGATGTGTATCAAACAAAGGATGAGAAATTGATCCCTTAAAAACACATGGTTGATGACCAAAAGAATTATTTTGTACACATAACCTTCTAGCAAATTCCTCAAGAAAATAACAAAGCATTTGATGCAATGGCTACTTTGGCATCCTTGCTACAGATGTTTGACAATGATCTCTGACATGAGTTCTTGGTGGAAGCATTAAACTACCTCACCTATGATACCCCTAATTCTAGGATGATCTTTTCTATTGTAGGATAAGACTCATCTCGCTACCATCACATTTACTCCTACCTCCATAACCAAATCATTCTAGATGATCTAACCTAGAATGAAAAATGCTACCTTATCTATAATGCTTCATGGTATGTCATTATTATTGATGACTTGTTTAGGAGAGGTCTCGACAAAACACTCCTTAGGTGTTTACAACCTAAAGAGTCCAAATGTGCATTAATTGATGTTCATGAGGGCATTTGTGGATGCCACTCAAATGGCTTGACACTAGCCCACAAAATCATTAGAGTTGGTTACTATTGGCTAAAATGGAGCAAGAGGCAATCAAGTATGCCAAGTCCTGCATGTAGTGCCAACCCCATGTGAATTTGATTCATGCTCTAGCTAGGGAGCTCATTCCATCTACCACAATGGGGCCATATTTCAATAATGGGCCTTTGACTTGGTGGGTCAAATTCACCCATCTTCTTCTAATGGACATAAGTTCATTATTATAGCTATAGAGTACTTCACAAAATAGTTAGAGGTAGTACCCCTCACAATAGAAAATGGAAAAATTATAGCTCTTTTTATCACAAACTAAATCATATGTAGGTATGGTGTACCATCCTCCATCATTACTAACAATGGAGGATAGTTCAAAAACAAAGACCTCAAGAAACTATGCAAAAGATTCAAAATCACACAACATTGGTCTTCTATCTATTACCCTCAAGGTAATGATTAGGAAAATGCATCCAACAAGGTGATCCTCAAGATCCTCCATCACTTAGTTAGCAAATTTGGGAGGGACTGGCACCTCCAAATTTATCTAGCTTTATCAGCATAGAGGACAAGCATTAGGACTCCAATGGGTACAATGCCCTTTGCTTTAGTTTATGGAGTAGATGATGTACTTCTAATAGAGGTCAAGATTCCTACCTTAAGAATCTCTATGAAAGGCCTTGTTACTAATGAAGATTACAGAATAGATCAACTTCAAGAGCTAGTCTTACTAGATGAATGTTGACAAGTGGCATGCAATCACCTACAAGCTTATCAGCAATGAATGTCAAGAAGCTACAATAGGAAGCTAAGCCACGCGACTTCCACCTAGGTGATCTCGTCTTGAGAGAAAATCCTAGGAATCAACAACAATGGGTCCAAAAAGGGAAGTTTGAACCAAACTGGCTTGGTCTTTACATAATCACTACAGTGTATGGATTTAGTGCTTACTAGCTTTCAACAGTTGAGGGAGAAGTGCTCAAGGAGCCTATCAACACTCTCCATCTAAAGCAGTTCTACAACTGATCTAATCTTAGAAGTTGTTTGTACATATCTAAATGTCTTGTAAAAAATCTAAAAATTGCAAAAATTCCTAAAAAAATTCATTACCTTAGTAAAAACCTAGCAACAGGTGCCTTGGTAATACCCAAAAAAAATTAAAAAGTTTCAAAAATACAAAAAATCAAAAAAAAGGAAAATTTATTTTTTAAAAATCAAGAAAGTGCCATTGGTGAAAACTTGGAAACAGGCATCATGGTAGCCAAAAAAAAAATGAAATCCCTACCAAGAAGGCGAGAACCTAGCAAACAGGAACCAATTGTTCCCAATGCTCCATCTTGCAGTGCATCTTCTAGCTCCCTATACAGTTGCTCTCCTACTTTAGTTTACTACTATTTTCTCATGTATCCATGTATTGAGTCTTGTCACAGCTCAAGGGCACTACTCTCCATTGTCCCAGAATCTCTTTCACGATAGTCACCAATTGTTTTAGCTATGTCTGCCTACTATTTCTAGTGTCATGCTTTGTCAAGATTCTCCTCATAAAATCTCTTTCATAACAGTCACTAGTTGTTTAGCTGTGTCTACCTACTCTCGCTAGTGTCACACTTTGCTGAGATTCTCCTCAAAGAACCTCTTTTGTGATGGTCACCATTTGTTTCAGCTATGTCTGCCTACTATTGCTAGTGTCATGCTTTGTTGAGATTCTCCTCATAGAATATATTTCATGATAGTCACCAGTTATTTCAGCTATGTCTACCTATTGTCACTAGTGTCATGCTTTGTCACTATTCTCCTCATAGAATCTCTTTCATGATAGTCACCAATTGTTTCAACTGTGTCTACCTATTGTCACTAGTGTCATGCTTTGTCGAGATTCTCCTCAGAGAATATATTTCATGATAGTCACTAGTTGTCCTAACTCTAGCTACCTACTATTGCTCATGTCACTTTTCAAGATTCCTTAATGGAAGATCTCTCTTGCATTAGTCACCAGTCATTCTAGTTGTGTTTTTCTACTATCACTCAATCAAATTTAGGTTCTTCGCATTGAAGATTCTTTTTTGACCTTAGTCACTAGTTGTTCTAGTTGTGTTTTTCTACAGTTATCACTATACTAAAGAGATTTCTTTCATTTATGTTCTAGACATTGACACTTGACATTAATCCCAAAACCATGAACTCAAAATGACATACTTGTTTAGATATACTGAGCATTTTCTTTGTTTGTTTCATTTTCACTTCATCATGTCTCCTCGAGCAACTCAATGATGTCATTTTTGACTAGAAAACCAAGGACTATGGCATGATATTTTCTTTTCTTTTTGTTTGTGGTTTAGTTCCAATGATCTAAGGCATACATATAAACGGGGTGTCCACTATAAGAGCCTCCATCTTCTATTGGATGGTCATGTGTACCTCAAATCCTTTTATAAGGATAAATAATTTAGGTTGGTTCTTCTTCTTGCTTGTTGGAGTGAACTCTTTATGCTACCATAAATACTAATACTTGTCTTGCTAAGTGAACGTATGGATCACTGTAAGTGTATATGGAAACTTCTATCTTAGGTTATGGACACAAGGCCATTGCAGACATAATACTTATTGATTACTTAGCATAAGAGGGATCTCCCATGTGTCTAGTGTATTTGCATGTAAGAAACATTCTGGTCATCCTAGCATTTATGCTCTAATGCTTATGTTCACTTGCTATATTAAAAGGGACAAATGTTCTGGTTATTCTAGCTTCTTGTGCCTTGAATTCTTACATTTAATCCTAACAAAAATAGAATAGATGTCCTATTCATATTCTTATGATTGCAATGTTAATGGGGATTGTATGACATTTGGGATTCACTATACACTTAGTGATGATAATTATCAAAGCTTGTGATGACGGGCCACACCACCCGTACCAACTCATAACCAAAAAATGCAACAAGATGGAGATAAAGAGATGACAAAAAAAAAAAAGCTTCATAAAGCATCCATTAATACTTGAAATCCACTAGAAGAGATTACATTTGAAGAGCTTACAATTCAAGAACTTCTATTTCTCGAACTTCCATTAGAAGAGCTTCCATTTCTCCAACTTCCTTTAGAAGAGCTTCCATTCCTTGAACTTGATTACAAATGATAATAGGCCTTTCTTAAATAGGCACTTTTAACCCAAGACATTACAAACACAACCAATGTGGGATAAAAGGTAAATACAACTACCTTTAAATAAATATTAAATCTAGTTTAAGATTGTATCTAGCATAAGATTACACTACATAAGCACATGGTTTGATTGCAGATCCACTTACATCATTTGCAATGAGGAATTGTTGGCTTATTCAAAGTATCGTGTTTCTTCATGATTGTACAAATGATTGGTTCATCACCCTCTTGGCTACTTTGACTACTCTAAATCCATTTTCAAGATTGAATTCAAAATCTAACACACTTAAATAGCTGCAAATTTTGGGACTGGCGTGATTGAATTCTTGTGTAGTCCTTTTCTTTTTTGATACTTTGTGAATCTTGACATCTTTTCTAATCACACTTTCTTCAAACTTTCCAAGATTTCTTCAACTTGGCTTCTATATTTCTTTTGACCATAATATTCTCTTCTAAATTCTTCTAATCATCTCGATCTCTTCTAAATTCTTCTAATCATTCTAATATCTTCTAAATTCTTCTAAGCATTCTAATCTCTTCTATATTCCTTCTTATAATTCTAATCTCTTTTACATTCTTTTAAACATCATATTTCTTTAGTACCTTTTAACATATTGTGATACATTACATTTTTGGTGTGTCATCTTTTGATTTCACTCCTAAGGGGGCAGGATGATTACATCATTGAATCTAAAATTCAACTCAATCTGAATTTTATGTCCTCGTCACTTGGGGTATCTTCATTTCTTGAGGCATCTTCATTTCCTAGGGCATCTTGTTTGCATGTTATGTTCTCACCACTAGGGTCATCTTGTTTTGGCATCATTTTTGAGCTACCTCATGTTTTCATCAGATGATCACATCTTATAACATTTCTAATCAAATTTCAATAGATAGGTATTAGAACAGTCTAAACCCTAATTCCTAAGGATAAAGCTTCATTTTGAGGATGATTCTATGACTCATGATTGGATCATGTTTTCTTTTATGCTTAGGTATCTAGGTGTTCTATCTAAATCCCTTAAGATTAAGCTCAATTCTTGAGAAAATCCTTAAAATCTTCTTAATTTAGGTATCTAAGTGTTCTATCTAGATTCGTTAGGGTTAAGCTCCATTCTAGAGATAATCTTTAAAAGCTTATTCATCTTGGTATCTAGGTGTTCTATCCATATCCATAAATGTTAAGCTTCATTCTAGAGAAAACCTTTAAAATGCTTATCAATTTAGGTATCTAAGTGTTTTTCTTGGATTTCTTAAGGTTAAGCTCCATTTTGGAGATAATCTTTAAAAGCTTATCAATTGGTCTCCATGTCATCAATTTCAAAACCAATCTCATTTCTTGATCTTCACATCATGCTTTCTGATTTTCTTTGAATTGAACATGTTGCTCACACATTCATTCAAATAGGGGCAAAATGTAATACCCCAAAATTGGCACATTTCCATATTAACCAACTTTGGTTTATTCAACTATTCCTAAGTCCTATTTTACTAAGCAATTCAAAGAAATGAATGAATAAGCATGTAGTAGCCCAAAATTGGCACATTTCCATATTGACCAACTTTGATATATTCAACTATTCCTAAGTCCTATTTTACTGGGCAATTTTAATTCTAATAACCACTACTTGACCCAGGTGTCAAATGTAGAGAACCATAATTTGCATTAATCATATTATTTATTTAATTCCTAAATATTGACTCAAATTAGCTTCACAAACCTATCAATTTAATTTAACTTAATTATAAGTGTTCTACTTTAATTAAATTAAAATCACCTCTTTAGCTAATATACAAAAGAATTAAATACATTTTATTTAATAAGATATTTCCTCTTTTTAATTATTAAATTTAATTATTCAATTAGTTAAAGTTATCCATTTATGATTTCATATTCTATTTTATTAAATTAAATATCCACTCAAGAAAAGGAACCAATCAGCTACTTTTATCACTCAAAAGGCAGTTAGTCAGCTCCTTTTATCACTCAAAAGGCACTCAGTTAATTCCTTTAATCACTCAAAAAAGACTCAATTAAATCCTTTAATCACTCAAAAAGGACTCAGTTAACCCCTTTTATCAGTCAAAGGCAACCAATTAACTCCCTTTTCATGAGGAAGTTACCTTTATGACTAGCTCTCCTCTTCAATCTTAACTATCCATTTCGGTTAATTTTGACCATCGATCACCTCTTGGATTCTATAAAAGAAGCTCTCCATTCCTCATTACAGAGGATGAATTTTTGAATTTGAATCAAATTTATGCTAAAATTCTTACTCACTTTTCTCACATTTGCATAGCTTTATTCCCTTCATTGTAATATTATTTAGATTTTAAAATATGCATCCATTTAGCATACTATGCTTCTTCATTTCTTAGATTAGTAATTGCATCTCTCATCTAGATTAATTACACTTTCATTTAGCTACATAAATCCTTCATTCTATAGATCTAGTTGCCTACTTCTCATTCTGAGAGTAAAGGCATAATCCTTCTAGTTAGAAGGCTACAAGTCACTCTATTAGACTTTTCAAATAAACAATAAAAATGTTTATTTTGGGATGATCTCATAGGTAATGACCATGTTGAAGTGTATGTAAGGATCAGAGGTGCACAATTTCACATATAGACCAGTAATCTATTTTTAATGTGAAGAGGTTGGTCATATCGCTAGTAGGTGCCAAAACTATTGGATACAATTATTCAATTGAGTGTTGTCTTTGATGTTACACAAATGTCATATTAGTTATCAGATAAAGACTACCAAGCTTAGTTAGTCAGCAAATAAATTTATAGAGTTTGCCAAGTGTTCCTGAAAGTTACATTGTGGACATAGTTTCTACCAAGCTCACTTAAGTGTTGAAGGATTCTATGGTAGAAGTTAGTTTCTACTAAGCTCACAAGGTTAGCAAAGGGAAGATAGTGTTTAACAAGTTCACTTGGTCTCCAAAGAATTTTACAAAATTCACAATGTTTACCAAGTTTCAACTAGTTAACACTAAAAATCATTTTTGTAATAGTGTTTATCGAGAAGGGTCAGCCAATGAAGGATTTCATTGTTTTGGGAAATAAAGTTTCATTGTTTCATGTAATGATAGTAGCTAACTAATGTAATGATTATTGATAATTGTAACTTATAAATGAGCTAATTTGACAATTTGTAAGGTATAAATAAAAGGTCAAGTTGTCAATTCTAAATTGTAATGAATGAGCGAGTATGCAAGTGAGTTGATTATGTGGAGAGGAAAGTGTGAACAAATTTTGAAGAAGGATTAGATATCCTTGAGGAGCAACAAAGTTGTATTCAATTAGAGAGGATCTAGTGAAGTAGAATAGAGATCTGTATCAACAAAGTTTAGTTACATCTCATTCAGGTCACTTCATTGTTACTTTCTCACAATTATAGTAGTGATTTCTAAATCTCTTAACAGAGTTAGTTTAACATCCTTTTTTGTAAATCCTCTAACAAAGTGGATAGTTCTATTGAATTATTTCAAATTCCTCTAGCAAAGCCACTCCTAGCAACATGATTAAATCCTCTAACAAGGTCACACCCAACAATGTGTTTTGTGACCTTTAATAGGGTTGGCTCCTAAAAGGGCTCGCTTCAAAAGAGTGAAAATCAATAGCTAGTTACTTGGTGGTTTCTCCCATATTGGATTTCCACATTAAATATGTTTTATCTTTTGTTGATGTTATTTCTTTTATACATGCATGCTAATCTTTTTGAATGCTTAAAGATGAGTAATAAGTTAATGCATAGTACATCTATCTAGTTACAACATTTTTCAATGTGGCTACCGACTGACAACAGTAACTAGTTTTTTTAAGACATCTAAGGGATTTGTGGATTTATTTTTTTTGTAATTGATTGACCCCACCCTCCAATTTACTCCGTCTATATTTCCAACAATTGGTATCTGAGCTTTTGGAGCTTGCAGGAAGGATTTCAAGAATCTAAGCTAAAGATCAGGATGTCTTATAGGAGGGAAATTCCAAGGCTTAATAGGGATAACTTTTCAACATGGCAAGGTCTCATGAGACTCCATTTGGCTTCCATTGGAGATACCGGATTGAAATATCTTGATGAAGCATATGTAACTCTTTATGGTACACTACCAGTCAATAACATTGCTGAGAAGAAGACTCATAACACCATGATGATAGACATTTCATCTGCCCTAAGCTATGAAGAATTTGATGATGTCAAAGACTACAAAACTTCCTTTGAAATGTGGAATAAGCTAAAGGATATCTATGAAGGTGATGATAAAAACAAATTTAAGAGGACAATTTGATTAGATGAGGATGAGAGAGGATGAAAATAATGCCAAATATGTTGAAAAATTCAAAGTAGTCATCAATGCAATCAAGGCTTCTGGAGGAGATATCAAGGAGGAAACAATTGTAAGTAAAGTTCTTAGAACATTACTTCCCATTTATGCAATTAAAGTGTCTACAATTTAAGAAAGAAGATGTGAAGCAAACCATAAGATAAATTTAGAAGTCATAGTAGGAAGATTGACTACATTTGAGCTAGATAACTATGACAACTATGTTCTAGCTTCCAAAAAAATTGAATCAACATTTGAAGCCAAGCTTTCACTCAAAGAGAAAGGCAAGATCATAAAAGATTCCTAGTCAAAAAGTGAAGAAGAATCACAACATAGTTCTGACAATTATCTTGAGGTGGTTGAAGCTCTACTAGCAAGAAAATATTCTAGAGGCAAAGGAAAATACAAAGGTAAGGTTCAACTAATCTATTTTTCATGTGACAAAATTAGTCATATTGTTGCTAGCTGACCAAACAAGCAAAACAAGGATGAGAAGAAAGGTCACCAATGCAATGGCAAAAAAGATTTCAAATCATGCAAGGACAAAGGTAAGAAAATATGTTTCATGGCTATGGATTTTAAAGATTCTAATGATGGTGAGGATGAAATTGTTTACATTGCTATGAAAGATGAATCAGATCATAACGAGGAAGATAAAATGGAACTTATGTATCATATAAGAAAAAATAATACATGGATCATAGATAGTGGTTGTTCTCATCGTATGACTAGTGACAAAACAAAGTTTGAATATTTTGAAGACTATTATGGTGGTAATGTGAGGTTTGGTAATAATGAACCTTGTTACATAAAAGGAAGAGGAAGAATCTCATGAACCAAAGAGCTTGTATGTGATAATTCCTATTGGGTTGAATGACTAAAACACTATCTATTGAGTGTGGCACAGCTAATAAATATTGGATTTAAGGTGGAATTCACACATGGAAAAGAAAGAGTTTGGGATGACAAAGGAAAGCTAATTGGATTTGGCATACAATCAAAAGGTAACTTGTTCTATGTTGAACTTGGTGAATGTTCATGTTTTATTGCTCAAGTTGAAGAAAGTTGGTTATGGCACAGAAGGATATGTCATGTGAACTTTGATAATCTAGTGAAAATAAGAAAATTTGGAAAAGTAGGAGGCATTCCTAGTATAAAGAAACTTGATGTTGGTCTCTATAAGAATTTTTAGATTGGTAAGATGGGAAAGATTAGCTTTAAAAGTAAGAACTATCAGTTTGAAGAGATTTTGAAAATTGTGTATATTGATTTGTGCAGACCTATTGGAATTGAGAGCTATACTAGAGAAAATTTCTTCTCTCTTTTTGTTGGTGATTATGCAAGAATGATGATTGTCATGTATCTAAGAGAGAAATTAGAAGCATTTGAGAAGTTCAAGTGGTATTTTGCTAGAGTAGAGAAGGAAACAGGGAAAAGACTAAAATTATTGAGGTCAGATAGAAGTGGTGAATTCATTTTCCATGAATTTAATAACTTTTTCATTAAAAAAGGGATCAAAAGATAGGTATCAACCCCTAGAACTTCAAAGAAAAATGGAATAGCTGAAAGGAGGAAAAGATCTATCATGGAATATGCAAGAACATTAATGGCTAAAAAGAACATTGATATCAACTACTAGAAGGAAGCTATCAGCATTGTAATTCATACCTTGAACTAAGTACAATTGAAGAAGGACTCATTCAAAACCCCCTATGAGTTATGGTATGGCTATAAACCCAATGTGAGTTACCTAAAAGTATTTGAAAGTAAATGTTATATTTTGAAAGAATCTAGAAAAGGTAAATTTGATGTAATGGGTGATGAAGGAATACACACACACACACACACACACACACACACACACACACACACACACACACACACACACACAAACAAAAACACAATACAATTTGATAATGAGCTCTCCCTCATTTTCCTATGACTTGTTCAAAAATAATGAATAAACGATGTACAAATGAAAAAAACTTATTTTTGCTTTATTCAAATCTATTTTCCCCTTGTTTTTGAACAGTTATATCACTCTTGTTGGGTTTGAAAGCATGGAAGCATTCCATATTTATCAATGAACTCCTTATGAACATGGCTGATCATGGATAGTACATGATCCCATGTGGTCCTTTTTGCCTCCAAAATATGATTCTAGAAATATAATCTTGCAAGTAGATCAATTAAATTATTAACCACTAAAAGATTGTGATATTTTATGATAAGATATTGGGCTGACTTCATCTCCCTCTGCATGACCTCTAAGTGAGGTATCATCATTTCTTGAATAGAGATCAATTTAGATCTCATATTATTGTTAGCTACCTCAATCTCAACCAATGTGCCTTGAGAATTTAGTAAATTATTGTCATGATCAATGCCTAATACTACTAACTCTAAAATAATATCTTGGATCTCTTCATCTTAGCTTGATTTTTCTTTATTTGTGCATAGATATCTATTGTGAATCTTGGCACATCTGACCAAATTTTGTATGAATGTTGTAACTTCTGAATTAGTTTTTCAATAACCTATATTCACTCTTCCAATTGCACTTTTTTCTCAGCAATGGTTATGAAAACGTTGTCACACAATGTTATTTTGGAATCTTCTTATAGACCAATCAATAAATTATTCATTTGATTCCATAATACCAAAATTGAATTGGTCAACTATATTTACAAGTTGGATGATAATTGACTCTTCTTCATCAAAATTTTGAATATTGAAATCATCAACAAAAATATTCTTTAGATCATAAAATATTGTGGTATCTCAATTATTTCATCCAAACTAACTTCAATATGTGGTGAATTATCATTTATTGTTTTCCTTTTTTCTTTTTGAAGAAGTGATGTTGCTCAACACTAGTTTAGGAGTTGGTCAAGGATTTTCACCACTTGATCACACTTGTGCATCTATGCTTTAGTGAACAATAGTCATACTTAGTTCAACTTTACTGGAATATGTATTTTCCTCAATATGAGGTGTTGAAATAATATTACTATCTACACTTGTTTATTTATTATCACATTTTTCATATGTATCTATGAGCTTTGATTGCTCAAACTCTTTATTTCTAGGGGTTTCTACATATATAAGCAACACACTACCTTGTAGACTCAACACACTTGAGCTTTTTGCACTCTTGTAATCATCTTTTATGTTTATAATATCTATCTCTTTTTCTTGTCCTTTGGTGGATAGTCCAAAAATGCTTTTCCAAAGAAACTAAGTCTATTGTGCTACAAATTCCATTTTATTTTGTAAGATTAAAAGCATTCTATAGACTTTTGTTGGATATAATTTTGTAATTGTGTGTTGTCTTTGATGTTACAAAAATTTCATATTAGTTGTCAGTCTATGCTTACCGAGCTCACTTAATCAGCAAGATAGTTTTTCTTGTCTATCAAGCATTCCTAGAGATTACTTTGTGAAAATAGTATCTACCAAGCTCACATGAGAATCAAAAGAAATTATGGCAAAAATTAGTATTAAATGAGTTCTCATGGTTAACGAAGGAAAGTTGGTCAAAGTTAGTATTAATCAGAGTGTTTACCAAGCTTCTATTGGTTAACTTAGGAAATCATTTCAGAACTAGTGTCTACCAAGCAAGGTCGACCAATGAAGGATTTTGTTGATTTGGGATATGAAGTTTAATTATTTCAAGTATTAATTCTAGCCAACTATGGTAACGATTATTGGTCATTGTAATTTATAATTGAGCTGACTTGATAATCTAGATGGTATAAATGAAAGGTCAAATCGAGATTCAAATTTTATTAAGTGAGTGTATGCAAGTGTATTAATTGATTAAGAAGGAAAGGGTGTGAGAAAACTTGAAGGATGGTTAGATATCCTTGTGGAGTAGAAAAGTAATATTAAATCAAAAAGGATCTAGTATGAAGCAAAACAAAGATCTATAATCAACAATTTAGTTATATCTCAATTAGGTCATTTCATTGTTACTTTCTTACCATTGTAGTTGTGATCCAAAATCTCTTAACAAAGTTGGTTTAATAGTTAGTTGTAAATCCTCTAACAAGGTCACACCTAATAGTGTGTTTTGTAACCCTTAACTAGGTTGGCTCCTAATAAGGCTCACTTCATAAGAGTAACTAGTTACATTGGTTGTTTTTCTCATATTGGGTTTCCACATTAAATCCTAGTATCTCATGTGTTAATGCTATTTCTTTTGTGCTTGCAAGTTAATCTCTATGAATGTTTAAGATCAGTTAAAAGTAAATCACACTGTACTTTTATTTAGTTATAGTGTTTCCTGTGTGTTTACCAAATAATAGTAGTAATCAATTTTAGTGTTAACATCCAAGGGATCTAAAATATTTTGTGGTAACTGATTCAACCCCCTCCTCTTAGTTACTCCATCTATATTTCTAACAATTAGTATCAAATCTTTTGGTGCTTGTAGGAAAGGTTTCAAAGACCTAAGGTAAAGATCAAGATGTCTTACAAGAGAGAATTTTTTAAGCTTAATAGAGACAACTTTCAGCATGGAAAGGACTCCTGAGACTTCATTTGGCTTCTATTAGTGATTCAAGATTGAAATACCTTGACAAACAATACACAACTCCTACTAGCACATTATCTATTGGAGATATTGCTAAGAAAAAGAATCATAACATCATGATGATAGATATTGCATCTACTCTTAGCTATGAGGAATTTGATGATATCAAGGACTACAAAATTGCCTTTGCAATGTGAAAAATGCTAAAGAACATCTATGGTGGTGGTGAAAATGTGAGGAGAGCCAAAGTAAAAATCCTTAGGGGATAATTTGATCACATAAAAATGAGAGAAGATGAAAATATTACCAAATATGTGGAAAGAATCAAAGCTAGTGCTAGTGCAATTAAAGCTTCTGGAGGATACATCAAATAGTAAAATATGGTAAGTAATTTTCTTAGAAAATTGATTCCTATCTATGCAATTAGAGTATCTAATATTGAAGAAATTAGGTGTGGAACAAATCATGAGATAGTTTTGGATACCTTAGTGGGAAGATTGACAACTTTTGAGCTATATAACTTTGACAATTATGTTTCATATTCCAAGAATATTGAATCTACATTTGAGGCTAAACTTTCACTTAAGGAGAAATGCAGGAAAAAAAAAGGACATTCAATCAGAAAGTGAAGAGGAATTAGAGGAAATTTCTGATAGTAATCTTGAAGTTGTTGAAGCTTTACTTGCAAGGAAATATTCTAGAGGTAGAGGAAAATACAAAGGCAAAGTTCCCCTAGTCTATTTTTCATGTGAAGAGGTTGGTCATATTGCTACTAGGTGCTCAAACTATTGGATACAATTGTTCAATTGTGTGTTATCTTTGATGTTACACAAATGTCATATCAGATATCAGATAGAGTCTACCAAGCTCAATTGGTCAGCAAAACAATTTATAGAGCCTACCGAGTGTTCTTGAAAGTTACACTATGGAGATAGTTTCTACCAAGCTCACTCAGGCATTGAAGAATTTTGTGGTAGAAGTTAGTTTCTACTGAGCTCAGAAGGTCAGCAAAGAAAAGATAGTGTTTACTAAGTTCACTTGGTCTCCAAAGGATTTTTTAGAATTCACAGTGTTTAAAAGCTTCAATTGGTTAACAATAGAAATCATTTTTGGAGCAGTATTTATCGAGTAGGGTTGGCCAATGAATAATTTCATTATTTTGGAAAATAAAGTTTAATTGTTTCATGTAGTGATTGTAGCCAACTGATGTAATGATTATTGATAATTGTAACTTATAAATGAGCTGACTTGACAATTTGTAAGGTATAAATAAAAGTTCAAGTTGTGACTTCTAAATTATAATGAATGAGCAAGCATGCAAGTGAGTTGATTGTGTGAAGAGGAAAGTGTGAAAATTTTTTGAAGAATGACTAGATATCCTTAAAGAGCAGCAAAGTTGTACTCGATTAGAGAGGATCTAGTGAAGAAGAATAAATATTTGTATTAGCAAAGTTTAGTTACATCACATTCAGGTCAGTTCATTATTACTTTCTCACAATTGTAGCAGTGATTTCTAAATCTCTTAATAGAGTTAGTTTAACAACCATTTTGTAAATTCTCTAACAAGGTGGATAGTTCTATTAAATTATTCCAAAGTTCTCTAGCAAGGCCACTCCTACTAGGGTGATTAAATCCTCTAACAAGGTCACACCCAATAGTGTGTTTTGTAACTTTTAATAGGATTGACTCCTAATAGGGCTCACTTTAGAAGAGTGAAAATTAGTAGCTAGTTACTTGGTGGTTTTTTCCATATTGAGTTTTCAAGTTAAATCTGGTGTCTCTTGTGTTGATATTATTTCTTTTATGCATGCATGTTAATCTTTGTGAATTCTTAAAAATTAGTAATAAGTTAATACATAGTATATCTACTAAGTTACAACATTTTTCTATGTGGCTCCCTAGTGATGAGAGTAACTAATTTTGCAAAGAAATCTAATGGATTTGTGGATTTATTTTAGTTGTAACTAATTGACCCCCCTCTCAAATACTCCATCTATATTTCTAACAATTGGTATTAGAGTGTTTGGTTCTTGTAAGAAGGATTTCAAGAATCTAAGCTAAAGATTAGGATGTCTTACAAGAGGGAAATTCCAAGGATTAACAATGATAACTTTTCATCATGGCAAGGTCTCATGAGAGTCCATCTAGCTTCCATTGATATATAGGATTGAAATATCTTGATGAAGCATATGTAACTCTTTTTGGTACACTATTAGTCAATGACATTGCTGAGAAGAAAAATCATAGCACCATGATAATAGATATTGTATCTACCCTAAGCTATGAAGAATTTGATGATGTCAAGGACTACAAAAATACCTTTGAAATGTGGAACAAGATGAAGAATATCTATGGAGATGATGATAAATAGAACCTTTAAGAGGACAATTTGATTAGATGAGGATGAGAGAGGATGAAAACATTGCCAAATATGTTGAAAGAGTCAAAGTAGTCATTAGTGGAATGAAGGCTTATGGAGGAGATATCGAGCAGGAAATATTTGTAACTAAAGTTCTTAGAACATTACTTCCCATTTATGCAATTAGATTGTCTACAATTCAAGAAAGAAGATGTGAAGCAAATCATAAGATAAATTTAGAAGTTATAGTAGGAAGATTGACTGCATTTTAGCTAGATAACTATGACAACTATGTTCTAGCTTCCAAAAGTATTGAATTAGCATTTGAAGCCAAGCTTTCACTCAAAGAGAAAAGAAATATGATAAAGGATTCCTAGTCAAAAAGTGATGAAGAATCAAATAATATTTTTGATAGTGATCTTGAGGTGGTTGAAGCTCTACTAGCAAGAAAATATTCTAGAGGCAAAGGAAAATACAAAGGTAAGGTTCCTCTAATCTATTTTTCATGTGACAAAATTGGTCATATTGCTACGAGGTACCCAATCAAGAAAAACAAGGATGAGAAGAAAGGTCACAAGTGCAATGGAAAGAAAGATTTCAAATCATTCAAGGACAAAGTTAAGAAAACATGTTTAATGACTAAGGATTTTAATGATTTTGATGATGGTGCAGATGAAATTGTTTACATTGCTATGAAATATGACTCTGATAATGATGAGGAAGATAGAATGACACTTATCTGAAATATAAGAAAAAATGATACATGGATAATAGATAGTGGTTGTTCTCATCATATGAGTGGTGACAAAACAAAGTTTGAATATTTTGACAACTATGATGGTGGTAGTGTGAGGTTTGGTAATAATCAACCTTGTTGCATAAAAGGAAGAGGAAGAATCACATGAACCAAAGAGCTTGTATGTGATAATATCTATTGGGTTGAATGACTAAAACACAATCTATTGTGTGTGGTACAACTAATCAATATTGGATTCAAGGTGGAATTCATGCATGCAAAAGCAAGACAGTTGGATGACAAAGGAAAGTTGATTAGATCTAGCATATAAACAAAAGGTAACTTGTTCTATGTTGAACTTGGTGAATGTTCATGTTTTATTGCTCAATTTGAAGAAAGTTGGTTGTGGAAAATAAAGTTATTTCATTTGAACTTTGATAATCTAGTGAAAATAAGAAAATTTGGAAAAGTAAGAAGTATTCCTAGTATAAAGAAACATAATGTTGGTATTTACAAGAATTGTTAGATTGGTAAGATGGGAAGGATTAGCTTTAAAAGTAAGAACTATCAGTTTGAAGATTTTTTTGAAATTCTACATACTGATTTGTGTGGACCGATTGGAATTGAGAGCTTTACTAGAGAAAAGTTCTTCATTTTTTTTGTTGATGATTACTCCAGAATGATGACTATGATGTATCTAAGAAAAAAATAAAAAGTATTTGAGAAGTTTGAGTTGTATTTGGCCAGAGTAGAGAAGGAAATAGGGAAAATATTGAAATGCTTGAGCTTAGATAAACGTGGTGAATATATTTCCCATGAATTCAATAACTTTTACATTGAAAGAGGATCAAAAGATAGGTATCAGCCCCTAGAACTCCCTAGGAAAATGGAATACCTAAAAGGAGGAATAGATCTATCTTGGACTATGCAAGAACTTTAATGACTGAAAAGAACATTGCTATCAAATACTAGAAGGAAGCTATCAACATTGTAGTTCATACCTTGAACTGAGTACAATTGAAGAAGGACTCATTCAAAACCCCCTATGAGTTATGGTATGGCTATAAACCCAATGTGAGTTACCTTAAAGTATTTAGAAGTAAATTTTATATTTTGAAAGAATTTAGAAAAGATAAATTTGATGTAGAGGGTGATGAAGGCATATTTTTGGAATATAGATGATTGAATTTGTCTACTCAAAAAGTCATAGAAAGTGCACATGTGAAAGTTGATGAGTTTGTAGAAAGGACTAAAGAAGAAAGCAAAAATAAACTAGAAGATTATAGGATATATGTTTTCATTGAACCTAATATAGTGCCAAATACATCTTTCAATCAAGAAACTTCTACTCCCAAGTGTTTTGTCACCAAGTTGCAAGAATTTCAAATCAAGTTGTAGAAACTTGAGTAATATTCAGATGCTATCGAGCCAATACCTACTGATTCTGGAGGACCTCAATAATAGTCAGATCAACCAAAGACAAAACCTAAAGTTGAAGTGCAAGAGGATGAAAATGCAATTCATTCAAAAGGTAAGGAACATGCGTCAGGAGACATCATGCACTAGATCAAATTATTGTAGACAAATATGAAGGTACTATGACAAGAACTAAGCTAAAAGATACCTTTTTACTCATTGATTTTGAGCCTAGAAATGTCAAAGATGCATTAGAAAATGAAATTTGGATTGAGGCTATGAATGAAGAGATAGAGCAAATAGAGAATAACAAAACATGGACTCTTGTACCTAGGCCTAAAGATAAAAATGTGATTGGAACTAAGTGGGTATTTAGGAATAAGTTGAATGAAGATGATAAGATATCAAGAAATGAAGCTAGGCTAGCATGTAAAGGATACTCTCAAGAAGAAGGAATAGACTATGGAGAGACTTTTGCTCCTGTTGCAAGATTGGAATGAGTCAAGACCCTACTTGCATATGTTGCATAAAAAGGATTTAAGGTATATCAAATGGATGTCAAATCAACATTTCTCAATGGTATACTAGATGAAGAAGTCTACATTGAGCAACTTGAAGGTTTTGTTGATTCAAAAAAGAAGGACATGGTCTACAAATTACACAGAGCACTGTATGGTCCAAAACAAGCGCCTAGAGCATGGTATAAAAGATTACATCATTATCTTATTTAGATTGGTTTCATAAACTAATGATAATAGTAGCTTGTATATCAAGGAAGGACCAGAGAACAAGATTGTTTAGGAAAAAATATTTGTGGATTATATTTTGTTTATATGAAATGACGATCTATGAAAATAATTCTTAGAGAAAATGAACAATGAATTTGAGATGTCTATGTTTAGTGAGATCAAATTCTTTGTTGGTATTCAAATTCAACAGAGTAAAAATGGCATCTACATCACTCAATCTAAACACACCAAGGAGATACTCAAAATGTTTGGTTTGGAACATTGTAAACTAGTTGGAACTCCTATGTGTACTAGACTAAAACTTACCAAGGATGATGAATCAAAAGAGGTAGATTGGACATTATATAGATTAATGATTGGAAAGTTGTGGTATGTAGTTCATACAAGGCCAATTATTGCTCTTGTAGTTGGTATTGTAGTAATATTTTCAGAAAAACCAAGAGAAAATCACATGATGGCAAAGAAAAGGATCATGAGATACTTGAAAGGCACTGAAGATTATGGATTGTGGTACAAACTTGTAGGTAATCTAGATTTGAAAGTTTTTACTGATGCGAATTGGGCAAGAAACATTAATGACAAAAAGAGTACAAGTGGAGAAGCATTCTTTCTTGAAAAGAGGTTAGTTTCTTAGACAAGTAAAAAGAAAAATTGTACATTGCAATCTACAATAGAAGAAAAGTATGTTGTAGTAGTAGTAAACTATTCTAATATTGTTTGGTTCAAGCAGTTATTAGAAGGCATGAAGGTGGAAATCAAAGAATCTATTGTTATTTTTTGTGATAATACAAGTGCAATCAACATATCTAAGAATCAAATAATGCATTCCAAAACCAAGCACATTGCAATAAAATATCACTTTGTCAAAGAATTGGTGTAGGATAAGGAGATTAGATTGGTATAAGTCCAAACAAAGGAACAAATTGCTGACATATTCACCAAGCCATTAACTAAGGATGCATTTTTGAATCTAAGACATAAGTTAGGGGTCATTCCCCTATCTAAAGCTCACTAAAATGAGGTTTTAGTGATGCATCATTAGGTACCAAGTTGAAGATCTATCAATTGATGTTTCATAGTCATGGACATATTGCATATGAATCAGTACTTAAGGTACATTGTTACTCATTTGGTTTGTGTTGTCTTTGGCATGTGTTGTCAAAGAGGGAGAGTATACTATCATATCTTTTTGAAATTTGAATTTTATTGTGAAGAATTTGTTGTTTGAAAAGAAGCTAAGTAATTCTTTCATAGATGGAGATTATTGTATTAGAGAAGTTTGTGGCATAAAATCTAAGAGGGGGAAATATTTTTTAATAAAAAAAATTCTTCTCAAATTTCATCTACTATGACATGTTGTGTTGCCATGAATACTAAAGAAGGAGATTGTTGGATACAATTGTTCAATTATGCATCATCTTTTATGTTACACAAATTCCATCTCAGTTATTAGATAGAGTCTACCAAGTTCAGTTGGTCAACAAAGAAATTTATAGAGTCCACTAAGCATTCCTAAAAGTTACACTATAGAGACAATTTCTACTAAGCTCACTTGTTGATCAAAGGATTCTATGGTAGAAGTTAGTTTCTACCAAGCTCACAAGGTTAGCAAAGGGAAGACAGTATGTACCGAGTTCACTCAATCTCAAAAGAATTTTGTAGAATTCATAGTGTTTACCAAACTTTAATTGATTAACACTAGAAATCATTTTTGGAGTAGTGTTTATCAAGCAGAGTTGGCTAATGAAGGATTTCATTGTTTTGAAAAATAAAGTTTAATTATTTCATGTAATGATTGTAGCTGACTAATATAATGATTATTGATAATTGTAACTTATACATGAGCCAAATTGACAATTTGTAAGGTATAAATAAAATGTCAAGTTGTGAATTCTAAATGGTAATGAATGAGCAAGCATGAAAATGAGTTGATTATGTGAAGAGGAAAGTGTGATTTTTTTTGACAAAGGATTAGATATCCTTGAGGAGTAGCAAATTTTTATTCGACCAAAGAGGATCTAGTGAAATAGAATAGAGATATGTATCAAAAAAGTTTAGGTGCATCTCATTTAGGTCACTTCATTGTTACTTTCTCACAATTGTAGCAGTGATTTCTAAATCTCTTATTAGAGTTGGTTTAACAACCATTTTTGTAAATCCTCTAACAAGGTGGACAGTTCTATTGAATTATTCCAAAGTCCTCAAGCAAGGCCACTCCTTGCAGGGTGATTAAATCCTTTAACAAAGTCACACCCAATAGTGTGTTTTGTAAAATTTAATAGGGTTGGCTCCTAATAGAGCTCACTTTAGAAGAGTGAAAATCAATAGCTAGTTACTTGGTGGTTTTTTCCATATTGGGTTTCCACATTAAATCTTGTGTCTCTTGTGTTGATGTTGTTTCTTTTATGCATGCATGTTAATCTTTGTGAATGCTTAAAGATTATTAATAAGTTAATACATATTAAATCTACCAAGTTACAACATCTTTTTGTGTGGCTACTGGGTGACAATAATAACTAGTATTTTTTAAGACATTTAAGGGAGTTGTGAATTTATTTTTGTGGTAACTAATTCACCACCCCTCTTAGTTACTCCATCTATATTTCTAACACAAACAAAGAAATTGAGGATGAGAAGAAAAGCCACAAATGCAATGGCAAGAAGGATTTCAAAAATAACAAATCATTAAGAACAAAGGTAAGAAGACTTGTTTTATGGCTAAAGATTTTGATAATAGTGAATATGAAATAGTTTACATTGCTATGAAAGATGAATCTAATGATGAAGAAGATAAGGTGGAACTTATCTCTCATGTGAGAAAAAATGATACATGGATCATAGATAGTGGATGTTAACATCATATGACTAGTGATAAAACAAATTTGGAACACATTGAAGACTATGATGGTGGTAGTTTAAGGTTTGGAAACAACAAAGCTTGTTGCATAAAAGGGAGAGGTTGAATCTCATTAACCAAAGAACTTGTATATGACAATGCCTATTGGCTAAAAGGACTAGAACATAATATGTTCAGTATGGCAGAGCTAATCAACATTAGATTCAAGGTGGAATTCATGCATGGCAAGGCAAGACTATTGGTTAACAAAGGAAAACTAATTAGATCAGGCAAAAAAACAAAAGGTAACCTATTTTATCTTGATCTTGGTGATTGCTCATGCTTTATTGCTGAAATTAAAGAAAATTGGTTATGGCATAGAAGGTTATATCATGTTAGTTTTGATAACATGGTGAAAATATGAAAACTCAAAAAAGTGAGAGGTATTCCTAGTTTGAAGAAACTGGATGTTGGTTTATGAAAGAATTGTCAGATTAAAAAAATGGGAAGGACTAGTTTTAAAAGAAAAAACTATCAATTTTTAGATATCTTGGAGATTGTGCATACTAATTTGTGTGGAACTATTAGAGTAGAAAGCTATAGTGGAGAAAAACTTTGTATTCTTTTTGTCGATGACTTATCAAGATTGATGACGGTTATGTATCATAGAGAAAAGTTAGAAGCATTTGAGAAATTCAAATGATATTTAGCAAGAATAGAAAAGGAAACAAGCAAAATGTTGAAATGCTTAAGATCATATAGTAGTGATGAATTCATCTCCAATGAGTTCAACAACTTTTTCATTAAAAGAGGAATCAAAAGATAGCTATCACGCCCTAAAACTCCTGAGTAGAATGGTATAGCTAAAAGAAGAAACATAGCTATCATGGATTATGCAAGGACTCTAATTATTGAAAAGAACATTGCTATCAAATACGGAAGGAAGCTATCAACACTATGGTTCATACCTTAAACTGAGTATAGTTGAAGAAGAATTCACATAAAACTCTCTATGAATTATAGTATGGGTATAATCCCAATGTAAGCTACTTGAAAGTATTTGGAAGTAAATTTTATATCTTGAAAGAATCTGGAAAAGGAAAATTTGATGTGAAAGGTGATGAATGTATATTCTTAGGATATTCTTGTAGAAGTAAGGCATATAGATGTTTGAATTTGTTTACTCATAAAATCATATAAAGTGCACATGTGAGAATTGATGAGTTTGTAGAAAGGACTGAAGAAGAAAGCAAGAAAGAACTAGAAGACTATAGGAGATTTTTTTACAATGAACTAGATACATTGCTATACAAATCTATCAACAAGGAGACTTCTACTCCTGAGTCTTCCTCAGTCATTGAGTTGCAAGAAGTTCAAATCGAGACACAAGGACCTGAGTCACATTCTAAAGCTACCAAGCCAATGGCAACTAATACTAAGTAACCAAAGCAAGAAATTGAAATTGAAAATGAAGATAGTACAATCCATTCAAAAGGAAAATAACTTGTATTGGCTAAGTATGTCAAAAGGCATCATGCACCAAATCTTATTATTGGAGATAAATCAGAAGGTCCTATGACAAGAAGTAAGCTTAAAGATACATGTTTATTTGCTGATTAAAAACTTAGAATTGTTAAAGATGCATTGGAAAATGAATATTTGATTGAAGCTATGAATGAAGAAATTAAAAAAATAGAGAAGAAAAAAACTTGAACTCTTGTACCTAGGCCTAAAGATAAAAATGTGATTGGAAAAAAATGGGTATTTAGGAATAAGTTGAATGAAGATTTTAAGGTATCAAGAAACAAAGCCAAATTGGTATGTAAAGGCTACTCTCAAGAAGAAGGAACATAAAATATTTAAGGTATATCAAATAGATGTCAAATGTGTATTTCTCAATTGTATTCTTGATGAAGAAGTCTATATTGAACAACCAGAAAGTTTTGTTGATCCAAACAAAAGGAACATGGTCTAAAAATTACAAAAAGCATTGTATGGTTTGAAATAAGCTCCTAGAGCATGGTATGTGAGGTTGCACAACTACCTTATACAAATTGGTTTCTAGAGAGCTAATGATAATAGTAGTTTGTATATCAAGGAAGGACTAGATAACAAGATTGTATTGGCAAAAATATTTGTGGATGATATTTTATTTACAAGGAATAATGATCTATACAATTTTATTTTATTTTAAAATGAACAAGGAATTCCAAATGTCTATGTTTCATGAGATTAAGTTCTTTGTTGGACTTCAGATACAATAGAGCAAGAATGGTATCTACATCAGTCAATCTAAGTATATCAAGGAGATACTCAAGAAGTTTGGTATAGAAGATTCAAAACCAATTGGAACACCCATGTGTACTAGACTAAAGCTTACCAAACATGATGATTCAAAAGAGATAGATCAAGCCTTATATAGATCAATGATTGGAAAATTATAGTATATAGTTCATACAAGTCTTGATATTGCTCTTATAGTTGGTATAGTGGCAAGATTCTTGGCAAAACCCAGAGAAAGTCATATGATGGCAATCAAAAGAATCTTGAGATGTTTGAAAGGCACTAAAGACTATGGCTTATGGTATAAAATTGGAGCAAATATGGACCTAAAATTATATACTAATGTTGATTGGGTAGGAAATATTGATGACAAAAAAAGCACAATTGTTGGAGCATTCTCTCTTGGTAAAAGGTTGGTATCTTGGACAAGAAAGAAACAAAATTTCACATCCCAATCCAAAACAAAAGTAGAATATGTTGTAGAAACATTTTTCTAATATTGATTGGTTTAAATAGTTGTTGGAAGGCATCAAGGTTGAGATCAAAGAACCAGTTGTCATGTTTTGTGATAATACAAGTGCAATTAACATATCAAAGAACCTAGTGATGCATTCCAAAACTAGGCATTTTTCTATTAAATATTATTTTTTCAGAGAATTGGTGCGGGACAAAGAAATTAGATTGGAATATGTCCATAAAAAAGAATAGATTGTAGACATATTTACCAAGCCATTACCTAAGGATGCATTCTTGTATCTAAGAGGTAAGCTAGGGGTCATTCCCCTATCTAAAGCTCACTAAATGAAGTTTTACTAATGCATCAACAAGAACCTACTTGAAGATCTATTAGTTGATGCAGCACAATCAAGAGAACATTTCATATGAATCAATACTCAAAGTATATTGATACTAATTTGGTATATTTTGTCTTTGGCATTTGTTGTCAAAGAGGGAGAGTTTACTATCATATCTTTCTGAAATTTGTTTTGAAAAGAAGCTATGTAATTCCTTCATAGAGGGAGATTACTACATAAGAGAAGCTTGTGGTATAAAACTCTAAGAGGGAGAAACTTTCCATTATAGAAAGTCTTGTTTTCAAATTTCTTTGTGCTATGACATGTTGTGTTAACATCAATTCCAAAGAGGGAGATTGTTGGACACAATTCTCTAATCGTGTGTTCTCTTTGATGTTACAAAAATGTTATATCAGTTGTCAATTTGTGCTTACCAACCTCACTTGGTCAGCAAGATAGTTTTTCTTATCTACCAAGCATTCTTGGAGATTACTATGCAAAGACAATGTCTACTGAACTCACTTAGGCATCAAAGGAAATTATGATAGAAAGCAATGTTAACTGAGTTCTCATGGTTAACGAAGGAAAGTTTGTCAGAGTTAGTAATAACCAAGTTCACTCGGTTGGTAAAGGATTTTGCAAGTTCATAGTGTTATCCAAGCTTCCATTGGTTAACTTAGGAAATCATTTTAGAACTAGTGTCTAGCAAATAAGGTTGGCCAATGAAAGATTTTGTTGATTTGGGATACAAAGTTTAAATTTTTCAAGTATTAATTCTAGCCAACTATGGTAATGATTAATCATCATTGTAATTTGTAATTAAGTTGACTTGATAATTTGGATGGTATAAATGAAAGGTCAAATTGAGATTCTAATGTGAGTAAGTGAGAGTATGCAAGTGTATTGATTGATGGAGAAGGAAAGTGTGTGAGTGAACTTGAAGGATTGTTAGATATCCTTGTGGAGAAACAAAGTAATATTTGATTAGGAAGGACCTAGTATGAAGTAGAATAGAGATCCATAATCAACAATTTAGTTGTATCTCAATCAGGTTATTTCACTGTTACTTTCTTACCATTGTAGCAGTAATCCAAAATCTCTTAATAGAGTTGGTTTAACAGCCAGTTGTAAATCCTCTAACAAGGTGACAGTTCCATTGAATTATTTTAAGACCCCTTGCAAGGTCACTCGTAATAGGGTAATTAAATCCTCTAATAAGGTCACACCTAATAGCATGTTTTGTAACCTTTAACTAGGTTGGCTCTTAACAAGGCTCAATTCAAAAGAGTGAAAAATAGTAACTAGTTACATTTGTGGTTTTTTCCATATTGGGTTTCCACATTGAATCTTGGTGTCTCATGTGTTCATGTTATTTCTTTTATGCTTGCAAGTTAATCACTATGAATGTTTAAGATCAGTTAAAAGTAAATCACACTCTACTTTTATCGAGTTACAACATTTTCTATGTGTTTACTGAATAACAGTAGTAATCAATTTTATTGTTAACATCTAAGGGATCTAAAATATTTTTTGGTAACTAATTCACCCCTCCTCTTAGTTACTCCATCTATATTTCCAATAACTTTACTAGGTTTGCACATACCTCTTCAATAGAGCTTGTTTTCCTTATGGGTGATGCTTTGACCAATCTCCTTATCTTTGATTTAAGGGTAGTAGGTGTTGGCTCTTGATTTAATAGTGTTTTAATAACCAAGCATATAGGGTAAGATTTAATCTATGGGTAGTTATCTCCAATAATGGACACAATTCACCAAGAACCTAGGCCAACTATAAGGCTATACCCTTCTTCTTCTTCAAGCTCTGCAAAACCTAGGGAGGTGGACCTATAGATTCTTTATATGGTACTAGTTATCAAAGAATACACTGAATCTAATATAAAGTAGATAAAACCTTTATTTCTCCTATTAACTCATATAATAACATAGATATATAGTAGAAAATTGCAACTCTATGATATTCACAAGCTAAGTGAGGGCATCACATTTAGGTTCTCCAACATGAAAGGGAAATACAATTGATTATTGATGTTGAGTTTTAACAAATCCTCAAACATACAACAATAAGAACTAATTGATCCTACAAATGATCAGTGCCTAATCCATTAGGCAATTCCATGAATTGAATACATACATTTGTGATATCTAGGACATATTTCATACACCAAGATATCAGATCCATCCTATCACTTTGTGATTCAGACATTAGTGTTCATTAAGACCTCATTCTTATGAAATATCCTTCTTAAAATAACCATCAACGTTGTCAAACACATCAAGCATTTACTTGGCCCTTTGTTCCAACAACAAAACATATGTGACATACAACTTTAAAGGGATGCAAATGGGTCTCAGCTCTTTGTTCCTAGACCACATAAGACTGCAAATTACTGAGATAGGAGACAATAATAAGAATGAAATTAAAGAAATTTTTGCTCACTTGTATTCATTTCCTTGAAATTATACATTCAAATGCATGAAATTCAAAAACACAAACACCTAACAAATTTGAAACTAGCTAAATTAACTTCACTACTACTATTCATACAAAAGATAAATTACTAAATGAATGGTGTTTCAGTATTGGGAATACACTAAAATTGGAACTAGAATATGGTCTCACAATAATGTACAAATTTTCTCCAAAGAACTAGAACCCATTCAATGAGAAAGAAAGGGAATGATATAGGAAGAAATGAATTCTGAGATCTGATTAGGAGATGACAAGTGTCCACTAAGAATTCCTTCCCAAGAAGATGAAATTTTTTTTTTCTGCCCTCTCTCTTCAACTGAATATCAAAATCCCATCACTTGGCCTTAGGGGTATAAAATATTTCAAAATGTAATGATGAAAGAATGCAGTTGATTTCTAATGTTAAAATGAATTCACAAGGTAAAAGTAACAAATTAGTTGAAATGTGATTTCCAGAATGCAAAAAAATTGCTTAAAGATGATTTTCTTGACATTCAAATCCCAACAAGCCTTTAGAATTGTCCTCAAACCCATTCTAATGTTCCATGATCAAATTTGCCTATTTTGTTGTCAATGCCTCAAATTTCACAAAATGACATGTAGCATGAACTGGTGAGTACTTATGCAAAAAAAAGCTCTAAAAATGGATAGCTTGTCCTTTACTGATTCCAACAACATTGATGCAAGAACATCCTGGGTTGCCTTGTTATCTTGCTCATTTTTGCTTCTTTTTTAGTTGGTGCAAAGTTTAGGTGCCAAGTTCCTATTGCACTCTTCAGGTGTCGAGTTACTGTAGCACTCTTCAGGTGTCGAGTTCCTATCACACTCTTCAGGTGTTACGTTAGTGTAGCACTCTTTAGATGACGAGTTACTATAGCATTCCTTCAGGTGCCAAGTTACCCAGTAGATGTCGAGTGATCCTTCATGTGCTGAGTTACCTAGTGTATGCTGAGTGCCAGTATTTGGATGTGATTTATGCGAGATGACTTGTGAGAATTATTTCATTTGTGACATTTAATTTAAGATCTTTTCTTGGGATGAGTCCAGACCATTGTTGGGTTGGCCTTCCTCTTATGTAATGATTCTAGAATGATCTTAAGCCATTTTGGCAAGTATAAATAGAGAGTTTAGGCTTAGAGCTAAGCAAGTTTTAGAAGGGAAAAGTTTGGAGAGAGCAGGACTAGAAGTACAAATTTGTTGTTGGGTCTTTGAATGTGAATGTATTGTAATTGCCCATAACCTAGAAGGCCTCATAGCTGGGCATGTATGAAGATATTTTAATGAATCAATAAAAGTATTTTCCTCTTCTCCTCCTTTGGTAGTTTTCCACTTGTGTTTTCTTCTATTGTGTTAACTCTTGCAGGATGGTTTGGATAGCTAGGTGAGCCTTTGGCCCTGGTTATTCATCCCTTGCCTGCATCAGGCATATTGGAGTCTATGTTTTGAGTACCGGAAACCCCCATAATCAAAGTTTGAAAAATAGTCCCTCCTTTCTATAAAACCTTAAGTCATTACTTTTAAGATTTTAAAAATTCAAAATTTTAATTTAATCTAAGTCTGAACTTTAGATTAAACTCCTTTTTCAAATTTAAAATTCCTACACGTACATTCCTATTCTAACAAAACATTTTAAAAAAAGACATTTTAAAAATATTTTATTTTACCCTCACCCTTCAATTTTGGGGTCAACTATCCTTTGACCAAACACCATGTGGCAACCTCTTTTTGGTTGACCTCTGATGCCACATCATCACAGGCTTAGGCCCACTACCACATGGCACTTCCTTACTTTCCCGCATTACTTAACTAGTAAGCACCTTGGAAATGTGGGCATGTGTTGTCTGTTAGGTCATGACACGTGTCACAATACTATTCTTTTGCCTCTAATATGCTCTTGACTGTGATGTCTTCACATGTGAGACCTGTTTCCATGTGGCGACATCCCACATTCTTGCAATTCTTAACTACCCTATAACTTTATTCTATAGACTTGCACCATCCATAGGACATGGACAAATGACACAATCTCAGTTCATCATCACCACATCAACACAGGTTCATCTTTCTCTAAAATATTTCTTACACCATCTCTAGTTTTGCATCATGTCTGATGCACCCAAGGCCCATCTTATAGCTCATGACTTCCAAAAGCCTCAAGTTCTTAAGTTACAATGGTTAATGAGTCTCTTGGTATTTAAAGAGGTAAATGAAACACATCCCAACGAATGTGGATAGAACCATTTAAACCATTTTCCCTTTATCTATGGCGATGTCATCTCTTGAGTGTTGCTTCTTTGACAATCTAAAGTGGGATGCTCTAAGTAGTCTTCTTGATATAATTCACCATCTTCCAACTCATGTGGAGAATTTAATCCAACCTCGATTAATCAAATCAAATGAAAAAAAATTCATTCAGCTCTACTGGCACAAACATGTGAACTAGATTCTGCAATGGATACTTTAGAAGAAGAAAATGGGAAAACCAAATGCTCTGCAACGTATTGTAGTCAAGCTCCTCATAAGTCACTTCAAAAGTCTCATTCTTTTTAAAATGGGGCCTTAGACTTTGTTTGCTGCTACCTTCTCTTCTTTAGTGTTTGGCACTATAATTAATGGAATTTTGCCTCCATGCTCCTAGACAAGAGGACTCCTTGTCTCCATTTGTTGCATTCTCTTACCTTTTATGTTCCCCTACTGATTTGGCTTTTCTCTCAATTGATGGGTGGCTTCTTCCAAGTCTATATGTGGGCTCCTCTAACTACTTCAAAAACATTGATATTTCAACTTTTGAAGTCGTGGGTGTCCTAAAACATGGTCAAGAACTTTAGAAATAAAGACCCCTACATATACATTGAAACATCTTATGCTATGACTTCCATAAAAATGGGCCCTTTCATTCTGCCTTGGCATGAGAAACTTCCCTAGATGTGGAGCTATGGACATCTTTTCTAATTCCTATTGTGAACTTCCATGCTCATTTGGCACCTCCCATCCATGTAGACCTCTATCAAGGCATGGTCCTCCTTGCTTATTTGTAGCAACTCCATCCTTTCTAGCTAGGGTTTCAAGTTTGGATTTTTTCCTCCATTCTTGCATTGGGAGGGGGTATGTTCCATATCATTGAGGCTTCGTGCCACATGTGGAGTGAGCCATGTTTATACATGGAGTGTTGTTATGCTTTCCTCTGCTTGCATGGACGGGATCACTTGCTGGACATCTTGTATTATTGTTTTTATTTATTTTGGTGAGATATTCTACCCCACATCCTCTTCATTATGACATGGACCATTGCTGCATGCATCCAGTGTATTGAGAACACAATTTCAATTATTACAAGAGCAATATATGAAGAAATGATAATATGGTTTCATGCCCATATACTGTAAGAGCATTATAAAAAAATGGCTATTTATAAATAACACTTCACATGATGACTCAATATTTCAAGCATGAATTAATGAGTGGAATCATAGGGACCCTTTCTGTTCAACAATTGCAACTTTGAGCTTCTTTACTCCCTACATAATTCCATCAATCTAATGTAATCAGTTGGGCCCCAAAGTGGGTCCGACTAAAAAAATTTGTTTTCGAACAACTAATATTGCAAAGTGATTTTTTGACCTCATTGAAATGACTTGAAACCAATCGAAAGTTGAATCATCACTTAAAACTCAAATTAAATCATTTTTGCATCACTATGAAAATTGTGTTAGGAGACCTATTGCCTAACTTTAAAAACTCTCACAAACACCTAGTCAGGCTCTGAAACTCTGGATACATCATCTCTCTAACACATTCAATAAGCCTACAAAATCTTGTTACTTGAGGACATTAGAGTCAAAAGATATTGACCTCTGAACATTCCTACTTAAAATCACCTATAAATAAACATGTTAGAAAACTAGAAATTGCATTTGGTTTTGGCCTTGAAAATCGGGCAGATGGGCACTTGAGTTTTTGGAAATTGGACTATTAGTTCATTGTCATGAGGAGAATTTACTTCTACAATTTGGGCTCATGATGAATCATACGATGCATTTGGAAAAGGTCTAAATTTGGCTACCTAGAATTGCAAGATTGTGAACATCAGTAAAATAGTGTTTTTCGCAAATGGAAAGGCCCTAGAAGAGTGTGTAGACGAACTTTTCAACACTTAAAAACTGACACACTTGTGGTATTTTTAGAGTAAAATGTAGGGGAATAAACCATTTTGTTCCACCAATGAAAGGCTCAAATATATGACATCTCGAATAGGGCTCTCAATCAATCTGCACTTCTAATTACCAGTGAAACTTTAAAAATTGCAAATGGAATCATGTTTGACTACTGATCAAATGGATTCATCATAAGCTCAAATCTAAAAAGTATAAAGCCTCTGATCCCTAGAATATGATGCAAAATAAATTTTATTATTTGGGTCAATTGGTTAAAAACAATAGTCTGTCAAACAAGGCTACTCGAAATTATGTACTAAGTGCATCAGCATGAAAATAGTAACTAACAACTTTGAGGTGTTCAAAACCTACCCAAACAGACTCAAAATGACTCAAAATCTGAAACATAGACTCTCAGATATGGAAATTAAATACTCCCAAAGTAGCAAGTCATGAAAGATCATTGGGAGCAAGATATTCAAATGCAAACATGGCCTCCTGTTGTTGTTTGACACTTAGGTGAAAATGTAGATTTGGCAATTTCTCAAAATGGGACTTCATGAAATGACTCGAACTGATGATTTAACTTCATGGAATAGGTAGACTCATTAAATGAAAGGTGTTAGAAAGATTAATCACCTTATGGGGCTCAAACTAACAACTCGGTACAAACTCATCAAAAGCATTTATAGGGCTTAATTTTCTCAATAGTGTGTTAGCTCCTGATTTAACAATGTTTTAATAACCAAGTATATATGGTAAGATTACATCTATGGGTAGCTATGTCCAATAATGGACACAATTTACCAAGAACCTAGGCCAACTATAAGGCTACATTCCTTCTACACTTCAAGCTCTGCAAAATCTAGGCAGGTGAACCTCTTAGGACCCAATTATGTGACGAGTGTAGTGGGCATAATTAGAATCCTGAATAGTTGATAAAACCCCTAAATCTTCTATACTTAACCAAGAAATCACAAGCATGAAACAAATAATAACATGACTCATGAAACTAGCAAGCTAAGTGTGGGTTAAACATTGAATAACTTTCAACTTAAAAGGGAAAATTGACTTAATATGTTGATATTAGCAAGACCCAGGTATGAGCAACAAAACCTAGTGATCCTATCTCTAATCAGTGCCTTACTTATTGGGGAATTAAATGAATTATAACCATACATATTCTGGAAATCTCAGACATATCTCTACATCAAGATCCCTGATCTATCCTTCACCTTGTGAATAGAAATCTACTTCAAATTTGAATCTCATAATCAAATTATCTTGTCATGAAATCTGTAAACCCTATGATAAACACCAAGCAATTACATGGCTTTTTGTTCCATCTACAAGAAATTTTAACCACATGCATTCCAAAACAAAATGCAACCTAATTCATGCTCTTGGTTTACAAATTAGAAGAAATTACACATCCATGAATAGGAGACAAGATTCAGACTGAATTAAAAACACTTTTTTGAACTTTATTTTTTTTCCTTGAAACCAAATACATGAAAGACGTATAGAAATACTTCACAAATCACCTAAAAAATCTAAACTATCTGCATTAAAACATAAATGCTCCTCATACAAGAAGAAGTGCTAAAGAATGGTGTCTCAGAAGTGAGTAGTTTTTTTCTCAAAATTGGAACCAACTGGTTTCTTAGTAACAAAAATTGGAACCCCTACAATAAGAAAGAATGAAATTGATACAGAGGAAGGATTTCCTAGATTCAATCTGTAATTGCCATCTATCCATTTGGGAATCCTTCTCAATAGGTTAAAAACCACTCTCTAATCTCTCCCCTCAACTGGTGAATCAAATCTTCATCATTTGGCCCTCAACATCACAAAATATCTCAAATATTTGATGAAAAGAAAAAATAATTTTATGCCTAATTTTAGTTCACAACAATAACAAAAATCATTAAAAAAATGAATTCTAACAGCATGCAAACATTTCTAGAATTCTTTTTAGCCTCAAAAGATTCTAATATATGTTCCCCAACTGATTCTTACTTTGCATAATGAATTCTACCCCTTTTACTGAGAATGCCCCTGAAGATTGAAATTTTTCTTAAAGAGCATACTGGTGAAGACCTGTGCAAAAATTGACTCTAGATTAAGATAATTCAGGTCATCCTGGTTCCAACGGTATACTGAATTGCCCATTTTTGATAAAAATTGCCCTAGATATGGCCTTCTAAAGTTCCCAGTCTTGTTTATGCCTTCCATAGCATTTTGCAAAAAATTCAAATATCTGACATATTATAAAGTCTGAACTATGTTATAAGTTCAAACTTTATTTAAAAAGAGTAGGGACGTGCATCTGAGAGGACAAAAATAAAAAATAATTATTTTATAACTTTGAAAACTCCTTCACTCTTCCATCTGGGTCAAACTTGGTTTGACCAACCTGGTGACACGTGTTACGATCTGATTGGTTTTCTATTCTACCACCTCATTGTGCCATGTCACCATGTTATTGGCCCTACTCACTACCACATCAACATGCCATGCCATGGTCGCTATGTCACTATGTTAGTTGGCATGCAACTTCACCTTAGTGACATAGTACCATCTATTGGATTTGCCACATGGCACGATCTGGTTCATCATTGCAAACTACTTGGTACATCATAGCCTATCTTAGAAACTATGCCACATGGCATCTTGTGGTTGGTCTAAAACTCTACATCATTGCTAAGTCATCCTATAGAGAAACTGCTAGCTACCACTTGTCACTACTTGATTCGCTGATTGCACCAACTAGCGAGACCCACAACCCTCTTGCTTCTTGCTAGATTTTTATGGTTTTTTGGTAGGTTGCTATGTCACCATCAGAAAACCTTGGATTTTTTGGCTAGCAACATAGTGACTAGCTAGATTTTTACTTTTTTAGTCACTTGCTGACATCATCAATCTGATATCCACATTTTCAAAATTATGCTTTATTCTAGATGATTGGGCCCAAAAAAATACCCCATACACCACACAACTTCCAAAAGCTTTTTTGTTGTTGACACTAACTCTTTGAGTGCAAAGGTATTTAAGAACCTACAAAGACCATCCCACGGACAATGTGGGATATTTGGGTTCAAGCTTTCCCATCCTCTACATGTTCTTCATTCTAACAGACAACTTTCTCTCTTAAAATGCATGGAGTTCTATGTTTACTCATTTATTGTTGCCTTGGTATGGCACCTTTTCTAGCTCCCTTGTGGCATGAGTTTCTTGCATGCTCTTTTTAACTCTGTATAGACACATGTGTCTTTGCAAGCACTAAGCCATAGGGAAACTTGTCAGACTTTTGCACCCTTCTATTGCTAATGAAGTTAGAGATGTTGAGTTTCCCAATCCAAATGAGAAGTAGACTAGAATGAAACCACAAATGTAGAGTCTTAACCTTCACAGATTATGAAAATTTAGAAAGCACTATGAAATTCCATCTGTATTGCAATAGCTCAAATGTAGCTCCTTTAATGAACGAAGATGCCCAATTTTAGTGATTCCATGTATTCTGTGCCCACTCAATTTGAGCATGTTTAAAATTTGGAGGGTTTTGTTTCTATGTGGGTTGCATTTTTAAAAAATGCATGAACCAGGCTCCATTGAACAACTTCCTTTGATAGGCATGTTCTCTTCTTATTCATTAAAACATGCATGCATGAGCTTTTCTTTGTATTCCCACTAGTCAGCTTTGTTATGCTGCTGACCTGCATTCACATTGCCTATATTTTTCATTAAGTTGCTCTCTTTCTTTACATTGCCAACTACCTCTTTTTCAATTCATGGGAGGCTTTGTTTCATTGCATGGGATGCTATCTAGCTAGCTTTTAACAACATGATCTCTTTTTATGCCAAGCATATCCCTTTCTAAATGAAATGTCTTCCTTGAGATTCCTTTGGTATGGCGTTGAATGCTATTTCACACATGCCTTCTTCTTTGACTGGTGAGTTGCTCTTCCTCATGTTGCTGCCTTGGACTGATTTGAGTCTTGAAAATCCAAGATATTTTCATAGTTTGACTAAATCAAAGATTTAGTTTGATGCATATCAATATTTGGCATGCATTTTTTACGTTTGCAAATGAGTTTTCTCTCTTTCCTTTTTTTTTATCCCATGCATGTTGCCTTTTAATAGCGTGATAGTCTATGCAAGAAAAACCAATTTGAATAGTTCTCTACAATCAACAACCCAATTGCAGCCAACCACTCATGTACTTGACATTTTTCTCCCATCTCACTTGAGTTTAAATGGGAGTCCAAAATTTCTAAACTCTTCAAGAAAGTCATCGTGTTTGATAAGCTTTTGCAACTCCATGTAGAATATCAAAGTCTTTGACATCTCTTGGAAAAGAGGTCGCATTATGTTCATTTTTCTCTCCACAACCTTTGTAGCAATACCTTGGTTTATTTTGGATGAGATGCATTTGGATTTTTTACTATTCAATGTGATGTTATAGCTCTTAGAATCTTTTATATTTTTAAAGACATCCAAATATTTAATAGATCCAATAGTATCACTATTCATCTAACCATTTTTGTCGGACACAATTTCATTACCAGGCCCTTTTAAAATATCTTCCTCTATCCCCTTTTGAACATCACCCCACCTATCCACATTTGGAGGCACCTAAGAAACACATCCAAACAAAAAATGTAGGTTTGATTGGAAATTGATGATATATTTAAAGCTTCTTGAAAGTAGTTAGCATGACCAATAAGATTAACCATCTTAGCAATCTGTTGCAGATTAGTCGGACCCCCCAAAATGGGTCCAACTAAAAAAATTTCGTTTCCAAATGACTAAACTGCAAAACTAACTCATTCACCTTTTGAAATGTATTTGATCAAAATTCAATCGTTGAACCATCCATTAAAACTCATTTTATCACTTATCTGCAAACTATGAATTTCATGTCAAGAGGTCCATTGACTGGCCTTAAAAATTGACATAGACACCTAATCGGGCTCTAAAAACTGCCATACTAATTCTCTGTTCCATTTACTTTTACCTTGTCAAATCTCATCTCATGATAAATTCCCAATCAAAAGAATTCCCTGTCAAAGTTGACTTCTCAAAAATGCCAATCACGGATCTCAAGTTATGATGTCCCGAACAAGGGTACCGATCAATTTGCAAATGTTGATGCTAGTAAAACTTTGGAAATTGCATTTGGAATCGCATTTGAAAACCAATCAAATAGATTCATCATAAGCTCAAACTTGAAACATAACATTTCTCTAACCCCTAAAATGTAATGCAAAAGGAAATTCATCATTTTGGTCAACTGGTCAGAAGTTATAACATTTCAAACAGGGCTTCCCAGAAATCAGAACAAATTGCATTAGCGTGACAACATTAAAAGACCAACTTTGAGGGATTCAAAACCTAGTCAAATGGACTTGAAATGACTCAAAATCTGAAACATAGGCTCTCAAGTATGGACACTAAACAATCCCAAAGTGGCAGGTCACAAAACATTTTTGGGTGTGAGATATTTAGAAGAAAACATAGGCTCTTGTCGTTGTTTAACACTTAGGGTAAACTGCAGATTTGGCAAATGCTCAAAATAGGACTTCAGGACATGACTTAGAATATCAGTTTAACTTCATGGAACACTTAGATGCACTGAATGCAGGGTGTTAGAAACATCAAACACCTTAGGCCCTCAAAGGTATAGCCTGGTACAATCTCATTTAAAAGCATTTATAGGGCTAAAATGCTCAATGGTACTCAAAATTGACCATACAATTTTTAGTCCCAATAGTGGCTCTACCTAGGGATGTATGTCCCTTGCAGGCATGGCAAGGATTCAAATCTATGGGAGAAGTAGACCACACACCCAAAATAGAAAAAACTTCTCTTGCATAGCTTTATTGAAAGTAGGGAAACAATTTCTCCTACTATTTACACATGATGACCCCGAGCCACTGAACTTCAAAAAAAATGTTTACCTCTGTCAAAAACCTAATTGTCATCTGAGCTTGTATGAGGTAAATTACAAATATTTCTTCTATCAATTTCATGGATTAGATTGGCATTCTGAATCAACTCACTTAGTAAAACTGAATCTTCATTCTTACTTTCATAATGCATATAAAAACTTGCTTCATTCTCAACTATTTGCTCATTATGAAAATACTAATTAGCATGCTCAAACATATCAGACTGAAATTGAAACTCTTCTTTATTAAAGAAACCATGCATGCTATCAATCTCAAATATGAATGCATCATATTCAACATGTAGAAACAGACCATACACACCTTGAAATTGTGTTTCCTTATGCATATCCAGATGGTATTCTGAAGAACAATCTAACTAGTATTCACACAAGTCATTAATATCATAATTTGAAGCTAATCCATAATCTTCAAATGGTTCTTCACAATCAGCAAACAAATTAGTTTTCACATCAATGAGTTCATCATAGAATTCATTGCAAGGTGCATACTGATTTTCAAAAACAACTTCGTCAAACACCTTGTTACCTATCTCATCAGATGCAACATAATCATTAGTTTCACTATCAAACTTAGAAGAAGAACATTCTGATCTCTTACAAAAGTAAGACAAGGTATCATAATTAAACCCATCCTCAGTCAAATCTAAAAGTTCCATGTCTTCTTCAAACAATGGGTTAATAAATCCATATAGTGATCCTTGTTGAACATCTTAACAAAATGTTGGTTGATCGTCATCACAACCTTCTATTGGTCTAATTTTTTGCATTTGCAAAAATTACGAAAATTTTCTAAAACTCTGGTGAAAAATCATTTAGATCTTTTTTTTTAAGCAGATTAGGGTTTTCATTCCTCATATTTTTGAAAATTTTAAGGTTGCCCTAGTTGTGCCTTGTTTCATGTGATGGTAGATTCTATTAACTTCTCAAGGTTGGTCTCTTAACTCAGCCATGAAAATGCCCTAAATCTAAAAACCCTAGGTTCCCCTTTGAATTTTTGAAAAGGAGTTATAAAATGCTTTAAGTTCATCCTTTACGGTCCTACGGTGTAAGGTTTCACATAAGAACCAAACATTTTTTTTTTTTTTTTTGTGGTTGCATTTTATAGCACAACGAAGAAGCGTAAAGGATTTCATGTTATACAGGGATACGCTTTTGTTTTTCATAATAGTAGAATGGCTTGGCCACAGACTTCCCGGTCATACAAATGGTTTTCCAAGCGAAGAAGTGTAAAGGTTTATTGCTCTTTAAAAAATCTTGTTACGGGCTTACGAGTAAGCAGTTTGAGCGAAGGGGCGGAGAGGTATTGGGTTGTGATCTACACATATATGTTTCAATGGATAGTGTAAAGGTGTAATACCCCAACATGGCATAAAGCTTCATATGAAAGGGTGCATGAAGGTTTTACGATGTGCATACACCTTTGAGTTTGCGAGCAATCGTAAAGCTAAGTTTTAGTAGTGAAGGTGTCGAGTGGGACCTGTTGAATTGTTAGATGGGCCCTGGTGCGAGCGAATCAGATAAAGACATGACATTTATGTCAAATAGGCCCATCCTACATGGCATATGACTTAAGACATGAATTTTGCATGTGCATGAAATCAATAGTGATGTTATTTTTAAATTTTCTAAGATCAAATCTAGGCCATTGATATTTTAGAAGGGCAGTTTTTGTCATTACAGCCTTACGCTTGCAAGGTAAGCATATGAACAAAGGGCTATTTTAGCTTTTCTCTATAGTTATGAGTTCAGTCTCAACATGTAAGCATAAAATGGTAAGTAGGTGAAGGTAAAAGATAAAGGGTTTTATGCTTATACGATAAAGGGTAAACATAAGAGCAGGATGTCAGTTGGGAAGGCTCTCCAAGCATACAAGGTAATTGGAACTTGTAGAGGCATAAAGGATTAATGAAAGAGAGTCATAAGGTATTTCAATGCTATGGGTAAAATTAAATGTGTAAAAGTGGAAGGTAAGTTTTGAAGTCTTATGGTGTTTTAAGAAATAAAGTAAGTAGAGCAACGTAGAAGAAATTTTCAAGGTTTTCACTAATACAAGGATGTGTGAGTGTAAAGGGAAAAAAGGAAAGCTTTAGCAAAAGGGTTTTATGCTCATATGAGGAATAGTTCAATCGTAAGATTGAAGGTGATGGCAAAAAGGCTTCTGATCTCATGGTGTGAAGGGTTGCGTATAAGCATAAAAGGTGAAGAAAATTAGGATAAGGGTTTTACACTTATACAACAAAATTTTGAATTGTAAAAATGGAAGTATGCAGTGAAAAGGTATGAGATCCTATGGGGTAAAGGGCATCATAAGAATGTAAAAGGGATTTTCAAAACAGTGCCAAGGTGTCATTACGTTCTTACGATTAGGGCATACTGAAGCATCTCAAAGTGAACGTAGAGATCCATCAAGGGCATTTCTAACATTATGAAGGTTGAAGGTTTGACTCAGCGTAAGAATAGAACACACTCATTTGAAAGAAAATAGCTGGTGTGTCACGCCAAGTAAGAAAGAAAGATAAAATCACTGTAGCCAAGTAAAATAAAACTTTGAAAAGTACATCAGGATCAATTTTTGCGGCTGATATACCTTGATGGAAACTTGCATTAATAGTTTTAAAGCTCATGCATGCTAAATTTATTGAAAAAGTTTGTAGATGTATGATTAAAACATCAAAGATTTGATTGATTGTCAGCTTATTTTCCATTGTGAAGAAGCCTATTTTCTATTACATTCTGAAATTTGAAAATTATAGAGCTCTATGTATTCTATGCTATTGTGAAAGGTTTCAAAATACAGTTTAAATAGAACATGGATGACAAAGAAGTCAAAGAGATATGTGAAGAAGAGATGGAAGTCAAAGATGAGGGTGATGACATTGTAGAAGTTACACCAGAAGGAAAAAGGAAAAAATATGTCGCTAAGACAAAAAAGAAAACAAGGGTCAAAAAACTAAACAAGCATGCAAACGATTGGCTAAAACTTCTTCCAAGATCGCCAAATGCAATTTCTACAAATGACCATATTTTCAGAGACCCTTATGTTTTTGTCTGACATGCTGAGTGCCCTAGAGTGACTCGCTATGATCTTTTCATGTACTTTTATCAGAATAGAATAGAGAATGTGCCAATATGTAACTCATGAAACAAAAATATGGAAAAATTGATATTCCCAAAAGTGTTCATTGATGTTGATCTATTGAAGGCCCTAATAAATTCATACAATCCAATAACCATGACTTTTCATAGACATAATGGGAGTATATTATGCACATTGGACAGAACTTCTCTTGTTGAAGCCTTCAGATTAATGGGACAAATGGATGTACCTATTGACATCGTGGATTTAAAAGGAAAATTTGATAGAAATAAAACTTATTTTGTAAACAATGTCATGTTGCCACATATTCCTTATAGAGTTAAGAAGGTAGGGTTAATTCCAAGAAAGGTGGGAGACCTTTTACCTTTGAGTAGGTTCAAGAATTATTTCAAAAACATAGTGTATGGGTTGCACAAAGTGTTGGGAAGTAGAGGATTGTGTGTATGGTTCTCTTTTTCTGATGGCATGTGATATGCAGGACCCTTTCGATCTTAAGGAGTATAATTATGTGGCCTTCATTATTGATAGTATGCACATGTAGATTTGTGATGCTAACAAGCGAGAGATGAAAGACTTCAAGTTCCACCATTATTCGTTATTGATGCACCTTATCCTATACAGCAACATTGGATACATCAGCGAAGATTTCATTAATCAAACTTCTGATGAATTTGGTGAGTTACCTATGCAACTCTGGGCACGTATTTGGCATAAGGATTTCTTTTATTCAAATGCCCTAGTGTTTTTTAATTTATTCAGTTCTATAATCATTAGGCAACTAGATCATACTTTCTTTAGGGCACCCAATGTTTTGAAGACTCTGCTTAGGCCCTCTTTCTTAGATGAAAAAACTAAATTAGATCATAACTGGGGGAGTATATATTTTTTTAAATAATGTAGTTTAATCAGAGTATTTGCATGCCCACAACCTCCTCATCTAATGCCTAAATATTTACCCCCTAGACTAGCTATTATTGAATTCTTTTGGTAATTCCTATTGATGAATAGAGAAATGATCCCTCCCTCTTTTCATAAGCCTACTTTTGTATGTAGAACTTTTAAAGTAGGAGATTTTTAGATAGGAAAAAATGCATTTGAGGAATTAATTGAGTATCTAGGTCAATACAAATTTTCTACTGGGCCCTATAGGATGCATGACCCTAATAGTTATATTGCAAATGAGGTCAAGGCCATTAGGGGTTTTATTCTACCTCCAAGCAAGCCTATCCCTATAGAGGACCTAATTGCCAACATAGTAGCAATAGGGGAGGCAGATGAGTTATTAAAGAAATATGAGGAAAAAAGGAGAGTTGAGAATGCTTCAAAGAGGACCAACCTTGATTTTAAGAGTTTCTGTATAGAATTTCCATATCCTAATAATCTGAGAAAGATGGTTGAAAATTTTGACCATATTATGTCACAAATGCCTCATGAGCCAGAGGCAGAGGAAGCCATTGTAAATAGAGAATCCCCTAAGCTAGACACACAATTGGAAATTGAGTTAGAAGAGGAGAAACCATCAACTTCAGCCTGGGTGCCACAAGGAAATAAGAGACAAAACACAATGCACATCCCTGAAAAGGTGGTAAGCAGAGCCATAGAAGTCATGTCTGGGAATAGTGAGTATTTTATTAATATTAGGCAAAATTATTTTCACCAAAGGGCTACTGAAGCATGGAAGGCCTCTACTAATTTACAAGTTGCAACATCAAGATTGGATGATAGGCTCATTCAATCTAAAAAGTTTGTGGAAGATGATGATTTCATTAAATCATCAGAGTTTAAAAGTTTTCTCTATAAGATCAAACAATATGAACTCACATTGAGTCTCATGCCAGGAGAGGATCTAGAGAAGAATAAGGAATTAGTTGAAAAATTATTGGCTTATGATCTTGAGAGTGAAACAATGACTATTGTAGAAGATGGAGAATTGGTACCTAGGAGTGGTATGATTCGAATACCACATTGGGATATTGAGAAGGCCTTTGTGTTGGATCAAATGAGAAGACAAGGCAAGGCCATTAGTTATGAAGCCACTAGCAGTGAAGGCTTTGAAAGAGGGTCAGGTTTTAATGTGGACAAAAAACCCTAGTAGTATGGAGTGTGGCCCCTGACACTAAGAAGCCCAAGATGATGGATATAGAAGAAACTGCTTAGGGCAATATGATTGTGTGGACATTGGAGAGCACTACTGGGAAGGAGATCTCTAGCTTGGTCAAACATTTTTCTCTTCTAAATGAAGAAAATGTTGGCAAAATTGAGGATAAGTTAGCTGCAATGTGCAATGAATGCCTTGATATTAGAAGAACATATGAAGAAGAGCTCAAAATGAGCCATGTACATAAGCAAAGAATAGAAGAGTTGGAGGAAAAAATTAAAATTTTGGAAACAGAAACAAAATCCCTCAAAGAACAACTCAAGCTAGCAGCAGAGGTAGAACATGCACCAAGGCAAGAGGAAGTAAGAAGGCACATGGTACAAGACAAGGCCCAAACAGAAGAAATACCTAGAGGGGTAATAATGCTAGTGCCTATGATTAGTGTGGAAATAGAAGTGTCTTAATATGACAATAACACCAAGAAAAATGCCTTGATGAATGTATTAAATCATAGAATAAGCATTCTGAAAAGAATATCTCAAGATGCTTATAATACATTCATCAATCTTCAATCTACAGAATAGGTATGCAAGGATGCAATCCGATGGCTTGACCCCATTTTTCAACAATGGGGGCCATATATGCAATTCTTTGACAGGTTGATACCCTTGTTAGCTAAAAAGCCAGATCTCCTAGATAAAGTTATTAATCTGAAGGAGGGTATGGATAAAGTTAAAGACTTATTGCAAACCTTCACAAGGAAGCTGACAGTAATTCAAAGCAAATTGAAAGTGTTGATAAATGGTTTTTATTCTTTAATTCTTTCTATTATTAATTCAGATGATAGACTAAAAGATTTTAATGAATGGTCTAGTTCTTTTGATCACATTATAGACTTGCCACAAGTGGTATCTATTTTCCAAGATGGTATTGATGATTGTCTCTTCAATAAACTAGTTGATACCCTTTTCAAAATTGAAACTATAATGAATAGGTTTACCATAGAAGGAAGGGTGATTACTGATGCTAGGTGGCAAAAAACTATTGATGAACTAATGATAGTTAAGGAATGTGAATGGCCCACCAAAAGAGAAGTATTTGGTTGGGAAGCAATTGTAGAGATTAAAGCATTACCAATAGGGAGAAGTTAGAGAAAAAGACAAAGTTAAAGATTTTATGCTCCAGCTGTCATCTGCTAATATTTTATTTGTTCCTTTTTGAGTTAAGGTGTCTGGTTTCTTTTGAAAAGGGGTAATATACCCAATTTTTAAAAAGGACTCCTATCTTGTTTCTCTTAGCTTGAAGCTTGTTGCATTTCACACTATATAAGTGAAATTCTAGGGCTAGAGAAAGGGTCTGAATTCTATTTTTCTAAGTGATATGCTTAGTCTATCTTTGGTCCAAATTTTTGAATGCAAGTTTATGATGTATTTTCTCTATCAATTCTCTAAGAATACATGAATATAGAATGAGCTATGTTTCTTTCTAAAGGTCATTCTAAGTCTATTGTAAATGGTATACAATTTTCAAAGAAAATATATACAAATTGTGAACTGTCCCCATATCATTTCTTTCTGAATCTTGTCTCCTTTTAATTACTTGGTTATCTTGATATTGTATAAGTAAAGGCTTGTGCAATTGAATGCAATTCAGTTAGGTTGTATATATGTTTATCACTACTATTAATTCAATGGATTAAATAAAAGCTTCGGTGAATGTGATAAGGTTTCTTTAGTAGTGGAAAGGGTTTTGAATGATAAATTCTGATAAGAATTGCTGATAGAAATTGTTGTAAGGAAACAAGTTAGATCTAAGAATTTGCTATAGACTCTAAACCCCAATGGATTAGGAACTGATCAAATTGATTTAGCTGAAGGAGAAGTATGTCACAAATGGTTTTCAAAATATAGCATCAAATCAATTTTTACTTTGATTTCCTGTAGATCTTCAAAGATAGCTAGTACTTTTCTGGATGTAATATTTTAGCTTTAGTTAGCCACTATTGTCAAAGAACATCTGCAGATCTATAGTAGAATTTTTGGCCATATCTGTTATATGCGATGTGTTTATCAAGTTATCAAGAATTGTGTATGTGTTTGAGGATTAGAGACAAGAATCAAAATGAAACTAAAAATAATCCTCATACAATTTTCCCAGTCTTGAATCATCCCTGGGTATACCCACCCTAGTCTTGTAGAGCTAGAAGAGTAGAAAACCACCTTTGGATTTGTTGAAGGTGGGTCCAAATGCTTTGCACATGCAATTGTTAACAAGAATTGGCTAGCCTTTAGATTGTATGAGTACTATCATCTTGGTATTAAGCATCTTGTTGCTTTAGTAGTTTTAGTCCTTTTAAAAACACCAACAAAATGGCAACTCTACTGGGGAGTTGTCCAACACATCTGTGAAGAGTACCGCAGTTTGTTTGGTCCTTCTATTTACGTGTGTGTCATGTTATCCAAGTTTTTCCTATGGTTATAAGGGAATATTTTAGTGAAAAACCTTGAGAATTTAAAGAAGATAAAGCCCAAGTACCATAGCTACACACTGACATATCTAGCCTATCTAAGTGTCTTATCTAACAAGCAAGAGTTGCAGTCTTATAGTTTTAGTAATTTTTCTATCTGTGTTAGATATTTTTGTTTTACTTGTGTGTTGTTTCTTTGTGTTAGAAATAAGTGTCATTGTATATTTTCTTGAGAATAGGGTGGCGAATCAGTCAAGGTTTTGAAGCTAGTGCTTATTTTAACAAAAGGTGAATATGATCGACAAGAGCTTATATGAGAGCCAATCTTGATGTGCCAATGTATACTGATTTACCTCAAGGTGGAAAGAAGAACCAAAATAAGAGAAGGATAGATCCAAATCCTTCCTGGAAACCTAGAGGTAATGCATCTGTTAATTCCCAGTATCAACCAGTATTAGGAAGAGAGTCTTCTTCACTTAGTTTTGAATCTGAAACTACAAGACTCTTAGGAGGCATTTTCAGTACCCCATTACCAGATGAGAGAGTCTTTCAAGACAAATATGTGTCCATGGTAGGAATTTCTTCATGAAGGCCAGATCCTATAGAAAACGTGAACTATAGGCTAGGATTTAGGAGTTCATTTGATGATCCTTTTAATCACAAACCAACCGCATATGTGGAGCCCAATCTTATAGATCTGGATGATCTTGCTTATTTGGAGGATACTTCTGCAGACCCTAAAGAGCTGCATTTTGAGATAGGAGTTCTGAAGAAATGGATTGTTGAGGAAGAAGCTAGATGTATTCTTCTTGAAAAGAAGAAGGAGCAACCCACTTTGGATGCCATCATAGAAAGGGATGTGTTGCTAAGAAGGATGGTTACTTTGAAGAAGCAGAATAAAAAGTTAGAAGAAAATACCACAACTCTCCATATTGATGTATTTGGAGATGTAAACAATCTGAGAGCTAAAGTATAGGAACAAGAAAAACACCTAAATCAAAGGCAAGAACTAGTTATTGCTCAGGTCCAAGCTATAAGCCTATTCAAGTAGACCTTGTAGAGCTCAATTCTAAAGCTCCAGATAAAGGGAAGAGTAAAGCTATAGAAGTCCAAATAAATGAGCCTCAAGCTATACCAAACAAACCCATACAATCCTCCATGTCAAAAATAGATCTAGATCTAGAGAAGGCTAGAAAAGAAAGGGAAGATCTTGCAAAAGAACTTCAAAAGGTTGAGAATGAAGCTCAAGCTCTAGAGACTAGGAGAAAAATCCAATTCATAAAATCTAATTCTACATTGGCTTCATGGCCCAATTTATCTATCCCACCTATGACTCTTGTACTAGCTAGTGGTCCAATAATCTCAACTCAAGGAATATCCCAATCTGCTCCTACCTCATCATCCACTATTAGCACCCAAGTCCCATTTGTCCCACCTCAACAATCCCAAGCTACTTCTCTGAGTCAAGCTAATATAGCTAGTACCTCAAATGTTCCTAGTTTCCAAAAGAAACCTGTATACCTGGAAAAGTATAGACAAATATCATTTGCTAGTATTCCTGGTGCCCCATATCCCATATCATTTGATTTAAGAGATAAAGTGGTTAAGTTCTCTAGGAATAATGTTATTACTGGTGAAGAACATTTGAGAATTTTCATTGATATGTTGAATGATTATGAAGTTGAACATGAAGATATGGTAATGAAATTGTTTGTGCATTCAGAAACTGAAGATGCAAGGGATTGGTTTAGGAGGTTGCCTAATGACAGTATTACCTCATGGAATGATTTGGAGAAATTGTTCAAAGAGCAATATGGAGACAACACTAATGTAGGAATCATGTTGAATGAATTCAAAAACATCAAGAAGAATCCAAATGAGTCCACATTCAATTTCAATGTAAGAGTCCAGAAAGGTATGTATAGACTATTTCAAGTTATGAGGTTGAATGAAGATGTCTGTCTCATAACATATTTCAATGCTTTTGATAGCAAAATGGCTTATCAATTAAGGGATAAGGATCCTAATACTTTAAGGGATGCCTATAAAATTGTAGTAAATATGGAGAATAATAGGAAGGCATCTAGTAAATTGGGTAGGAGGGATGATCCAAAGCTTTTTAATCCTAAGAACAATAATAAAAGGGAGAGTGAAAAAAATCCTATAGGAAAGAAGCCAAAAGAACCTACTATAGGCCAGGTTTTGGAATTGCTTAAGAAGATGAATCCCACTAATTTTAATAAGCCAAATATTACTGAGGGAACCCCTATTAATAACAACAATTTCAATAGACAGCCTAGAATGCAAAATTACCCTTACACCACTCAGTGGAAAGATGGTAAGCCAGTCCCCAACCAGACACAAAATGTGAAGGATAAGGGTACCCCAGATCCCCTACAAAGGAACACTATCAATATGAATGATGATGTACCATAGTGCATTATATGTCAATCACCTCATTCTATTGATTATTGTGTTGTTACTTAGTCATTTGCCCAAGGTCAGGGAGTGCAACTTGAAGAAGAAAGTGAAGAGAAAATAGATGATGATATAAGTTGCAATATGTAAGCATGTGTGATGATTTGATAGATTTTGATTTAGAAGAGCCTGAAAATGATATTATTAGTCAGAGAATTGCTTATCATTTACATCATTAGCAAGTGTTTTAAGATGATGAAAGTTATGATACAGATAAGATATGTGTTACATCTTCTGATGTAGATCTCACAAGCTTAAGAATGCTCTCCAAAGAGGAGATTGAAAAAATTAGAGTAGAAATGATTTTACAAGTCCATAGTAACTACAATTTGAGAAATAGAATAGTAAATAATGATGCAGGAAAGCCATCTAGTGTATTCATCAAAGATATCACCCATAAGATGAATGATCAAAATAAGAGAGTCAATGAAAATGTGCCTAAGATCAAGGACAATAAGGGTAAGAAATGGGAACCAAAAAAGAAGGTTCAATTTCAAATAAATGAAAAAACAAAAGTAGTTGTGCAACCAAAGAAATTAGAACCTAATACTATCAAGCAAATAGTGGTGCCTACTGCTCAAAAGACTCTAGCTCCAGGTACTCCTATAAAACCCACTATTGTTGAACCTGTTGATATGATTTCTATGTTGTCCCAAATTACTATAAAAGTGCCATTGTCTAAACTTCTTAGAATTGAAGAGCATAAGAACAAGGCTTTATCATGGTTGGGTGGCATAGGAAACAATAATACTATTGTAGATCAAACTATTTCCTAACAAACCCCATTAGTAGTAGAGGATAATGGTATCATATCCTAGATTCCCCAAATGTTTTTAGATGATTCCTCAGTGGCATTTATAGAAGATATTGACCCTTTTTTCCTCAATCTAATCATAAAAGGGAAGACCCTAAAAAACTGTATGATAGACTCAGGAGCTTCCAACACCATAATGCCTTTCAAAGTAATGGAAGCCTAGGATTGAAAGTGGATACCAAGTAGGGAAGATGCAAATGAATGGATGCTAGGGAAGTCACAGTCATAGGTACCATAAATGCTTTACCATTCAAACTAGCTACATATCTTGACATAGAGTTAACCATGTTTGTCTTGGTAGTGGACATACCTCCACATTATGGGATGTTGCTTTCTCACAAATGGAGTGCTACTATGGGGGGTATTTTGCAATGTGACTTAACTTATGCTACTTTCCACATAGGGGATAAAGCTGTCAGGGTAAATAGAGAGCCAAGGGTTAATCACATTTTAGGTGAAGAGATTGACAGAGATGCCACTTACTTTTTAGATACTGGTGTTAATGCTTTCAAAGCTGAATTGATTATTCAAGAGGTTGAGAATTTACCTACTACAATTGAACATGAAGTTGAATGTTGCACGAATGCACCAATACTATGGACAATGTTCTTTGATGGGGCTAGTTCTAAAGAGGGTGCAGGGGTAGGTGTAGTTTTTGTTTCCCCTGAGAATAATAGTTTCTGAAATTCATTCACTTTGAAGTTTTCCTGCACAAATAATATTGCAGAATATGAGGCATTATTGCTAGGATTGAAAGTTACCACACATCATGGGATTAAGAAATTACATGTTATAAGGGATTCTAAACTAGTTATCTCCCAGATAAAAGGAACCTACTTATCCAAGAACAAGAGGTTGAAATAGTATAAAAATGCAATCTAGGATCAGATAGAATCTTTTGATGCATTTGGTATCTCATGGAGAGACAAGACTCAAAATAAGATGGCTGATTTGTTAGCAAATGTAGCAATCAAACCTAAGGAGATATCATTTCCAGGGATATCTCAAATTGAGGTGCAAAATAGACCTTCCATACTTGATAACATTGAAAATTGGCAAGTCTTTAAAGATGACAAAGACATTATAAACTTTTTGTCAAATGAAGACAAGTATCATGGTCAAGAAATGGATTGTAGTGATTTAATTGAAACCATAGATGGTAAGGAAACCATTTTTGGCCAGAAAATTATGTAATTGAAAACCAATAAGGTACCTAAGGGGTTAATGGTTTTGGAAAGTCTTTTTGATAACCAGGATAGAGTGAAACCAAGAGTTAAGGACCCTAAGCCTCAAGAATTAGAAGAGATAAAATTGGGTGCTGATGAAACTCCCAAAAGGGTTTATATTGGCCAAAGCCTACATGCTAAAATCAGAAAAACATTGATTGACTTCCCTAGGAAGTATAGACATGTTTTTGCATGGTCATATGATGACCTTAAGGCTTATAGGGAGGATTTGTTCTAGCATGTCATACCATTGAAAGATAATGTAAAATCTTTCACACAGAAACAGAGACTAGTAAACCCTACCCTAGCTCCCAAAATGCAAGAAGAGTTGATGAAACTAAGAGATGGGGGAATAATCAAACCAATTAGACACTCTACCTGGGTTTCAAATTTGGTACCTATTAGAAAGAAGAATTGGGATATAAGATTGTGCATAGATTTTAGGAACTTGAATATTGCATCCTTAAAGGACAATTATGGATTACCCAATATGGAAGCCATGTTGCAGCAAGTGACTAGCTCTAAATTAATGTCAATGATGGATGGTTTCTCATGATATAATCAAGTCCTAGTAAAGAAAAGTGAACAATTCAAGAAAACCTTTACAACCCCATGGGGAACATATGTATATGTAAGGATGCCATTTGGCCTGATTAATGTAGGAGCTACTTTCCAAAGAGCCATGGATGTGGCATTTCATGATTATATTGAAAAATTTATGGTTGTATACCAGGATGATCTTACAAAATATTCTAAGAAGGTTGAGGATCAGTATAGACACTTGGAGAAAATCTTTATTAAAGCTCTGGCATATGGAGTATCCTTGAACCCAAAGAAATGCACATTTGGGGTGACAAAAGGAAAATTACTAGGACATATAGTGTCTAAAGATGGGGTGAAAATAGACCTTGAGAGAGTAGCAGCTATTGACAAAGTCCCCAAGCAAAAGAATGTAAACACAATTCAGTCCTTCTTTGGCCAAGTCAATTCTCTTAGAAGGTTTGTTACAATTTTTTTTGAAATAAGTAGACCTATCTCAAAGATGCTCAAGAAGGGACCCACTATAGATTGGAATGGTGAGCCTTTACAAGTATTCTAGGATATTAAAACTGTAATTAAAAATGCTCTAGTACTGAGAACTCCAAATTACACAAAGCCTATGTATGTCTTTTCTTTTGCATCTTTTCACACTATAGCTACAATTTTATTATAGAAAAATCAAGAAGGATATGAGCAACCCATTTCCTTTTTCAATAAGTCACTATAGCCTGCTAAACTAAAGTATGAAATAAATGAAAAAAAAGCATATGCTTTAGTAAAGGTTGTAAAATATTTTAGATTTTACCTAGTAGGTGTTACTATTATTGCTTTTGTACCTAGTGCTGCAGTCAAGGATATATTTTCTCAATAGGAAGTATCACGCAGAAGGTGTAGATGGATCAATAGGATCCAACAATTCAATATTGAAATATAGATAACTAAGTTGGTAAGGGGTCAAGGCTTGACCAAACTCATGGCTAAAGCTAATCTAGAGGCTAATTAGATAAATCTGGTAAGTGATGATCTCAGAGCTGACTTATGTGACATGGATCAGTGTGATTGGTACACCAATGTTATATATTACCTACAACACATGGAAGCTCCCCCTCATTTGGCTGAAAATGAAAAGATGAGTACTAAATTACAAGCCATTACATATATAATTGTTCAAGGCAACCTATGGTGGAGAAATTTTGAGGGAGTATTGTTGAAATATGTTGATCAAGAAAAGGCAAAAGAGGTCTTGAAGAAAATGCATGCTAGAGTGTGTGGGGGACACTATATGGCCAAAACTACTACACATAAAATAATTAGGGCTAGATTTTGGTGGCCTTCCCTTTTCAAGGATGCTCAGATTATGATTAGAAAATGTGAACCTTGTCAGAGGTTTGCTTGAAAACTGAAGTTCTCAGGTAACACTTCATTGAAGCTAGTGGAGGTTCAAGCACCCTTTCAACAATGGGGTCTGGATTTCATAGGAGAGATTTTTCCCATGTCTAGCACTGGCTACTCTTGGATTCTAGTGGCTACTAATTACTTTAAAAAATGGGTAGAGGCTATCCCCACAAGAAATGCAACAAGTAAAATTGTTAATAATTTTCTACTGAATAATATTATCTCTAGACTTGTTTGTCCCCAGAAAATTGTAACAGACAATGCAATATACTTCAGGTCTGAGGAATTCATTAAATTTTGTGATAGATATCGAATAACAAGATCATCATCCACTCCTTATCATCCACAAGGAAATGGACAAGATGAATCCAAAAATAAGAGCCTATTGAAGATCATTAAAAGAACCTTGGATGATAACAAGAAAGCATGGGATTCCAAGCTACTGTTAGCAATATGGGCTGACGGGGTAACTTTGAAGAAAGCCATTGGTATAGCTCCTTTTGATATAGTGTATGGAATTCAAGCCAGAATGCCTTAGAACAACTTGATGGGACTCTACAATTACATTCAATTGTATGATGAAGATACTATAGATGAAATGCAAGAAAGGATGGATGAATTGGTAGGACTGACAAAAACCAGAAGACAAGCATCTCTTAAGAAACAAAAGTTACAACTGCAAGTTAAGACATTCAATGATAGAAGAACTATAAGTAGAAGGTTTGAAGATGGAGATCTAGTTTTAATGTGGAATGCCAGAATTGAGGATAAAGCAAAACACGACAAATTTGACCCTATCTGGTTAGGCCCATATCTAATTGAAAATACCTGAGGTGAGGATTCTTATATACTCAAAGATTTATTAGATAATATTTTTGAACTGCTAGTTCATGGATAGTTCTTGAAGAGATATTTTTCTTGAAAGATACTTATTTTATCCATGAATAGTAGTGTTAGGGTTTCCTGGTGTTTTGTACATTCTGTATATTCTGTAAATCCTTGTAAATATCCCTGTGCAGTCTGGTTTCTTGTTTCTATGTGTTGCTCTATGCTCTCTGAAGAAGTTTTCATTTTTGCACCAAGTATGTGGTCTACTCTCCCATAAATTTTGAATTCTTGCATACACTCAAGTAGTCTATCATCCTCAGATAGAGCCACTGTTGGTCTGACTTTTTGCATTTGTAGAAATTATGAATTTTTTTTGAAACTCTGGTGAAAAACCATTTAGGTCATTTGTTTTAAGTAGATTAGGGTTTTCATTCCTCATATTTTTCAAAATTTTAAGGTTTCCCTAGTTGTGTCTTGCTTCATGTGATGGTAGATTCTATTAACTTCTCAAGTTTGGTCTCTTAACTTAGCCATGAAAATGCCCTAAATCTAGAAACCCTAGGTTCCCCTTTGAATTTCTGAAAAGGAGTTGTAAAATGCTTTAAGTTCATCCTTTATGGTCTTACGATGCAAGGTTTCACATAAGAGTGAAATACCTTTTTCTTTTGTTTCTATGGTCGCATTTTATAGCACAACGAAGAAGCATAAAGGATTTCATGTTCTACGGGGATACAATTTTGTTTTTTGTAATAGTGGAATGGCTTGGCCACAATATTCTCGATCATATGAATGGTTTTGCAAGAGAAGAACCGTAAAGGTTTATTGCTCTTTGAAAAATCTTGTTACAGGTTTACAAGTAAGCAGTTGAGCAAAGGGGCAGAGAGGTATTGGGTTGTGATCTATGCATATACATTTCAATGGATAGTGTAAAGGCGTAATACCCTAGCATGGCATAAAGCTTGATATGAAAGGGTGCATGAAGGTTTTACAATTTTACAGATAGAAGGCTTTCATAAGAGCAAAAGTAAGGTTCAATGGTGTTTAAGTGCATACACTTTTGAGTTTGTGGACAACTGTAAAGCCCAATTTTAGTAGTAAAGGTGTCAAGTGGGACCTATTGAACTGTCAGATGGTCCCTGGTGCAAGCGAATCAGATAAAGACATGAAATTTATGTCAGATGGGCCCAGCTCGTGTGGCATATGACTTAAGGTATGAATTTTGCATGTGCACAAAATCAATGATGATGTTATTTTTAAATTTTTTGAGATCAAATCTAGGTCGTTGATATTTGAGAAGGGTAGTTTCTGTCATTACACCCTTACACTTGCAAGGTAAGCATATGAATGAAGGGTTGTTTTATCTTTTCTCCATAGTTACAAGTTCAGTCTCAGCATGTATTCATAAAATGGTAAGTAGGTGAAGGTAAAAGATAAAGGGTTTTACACTTATATGATAAAGGGTAAATGTAAGAGTGAGATGTCAGTTGGGAAGGCTCTCTGAGAAAACGAGGTAATTGGAACTTGTAGAGGCATAAAGGATTAATGAAAGAGAGTCATAAGTTATTTCGATGCTATGGGTAAAGTTAAGAGTGTAAAAGTGGAAGGTAAGTTTTGAAGTCTTACGGTGTCCCAAGAAATAAAGTAAGCGAAGCAATGTAAAAGAAATTTTCAAGGTTTCTGCTGATACGAGGATGTGTGAGCATAAAAGGAAAAAAGGAATGCTTTAGCAAAAGGGTTTTATGCTCATACAAGGAATAGTTCAATCCTAAGATCAAAGGTGATGGTAAAAAGGCTTTCGATCCTGTGGTGTGAAGGGTTGTGTATAAGCGTAAATGGTGAAGAGAATTAGGATAAGGGTTTTACGCTTATACGACAAAATTTTGAATCGTAAAAATAGAAGTATGTAGTGAAAAGGTATGAGATCCTACGGGGTAAAGGGCATTGTAAGAATGTAAAAGGGATTTTCAAAATAGTGCCAAGGCATCATTATGTTCTTATGATTAGGGCATACTGAAGCATCTCTAAGTGAACGTAGAGATCCATCAAGCGCATTTTTGACATTATGAAGATTGAAGGTTTGACTCAGCATAAGAACGAAAGATAGTCATTTGAAAGAAAATAGCTGATGTGTCATGCCAGGTAAGGAAGAAAGACAAAATCGCTATAGCGAAGTAAAATAAAACTTTGAAAAGTACGTTAGGATCAATTTTTGCAGCTGATATACCTTGATGGCAACATGCACTAATAGTTTTAAAGCTCATGTATGCTAAATTTATTGAAAAATCTGATAGATGAATGATTAAAACATCAAAGATTTGATTGATTGTCAGCTTATTTGCCACTATGAAGAAGCTTGTTTTCTATTACATTTTGAAATTTGAAAATTATAAAGCTCTATGTGTTCTGTGCTATTGCGAAAGGTTTCAAAATATAGTCTAAAGAGAACATGGCTGACAAAGAAGTCAAAGAGAAACATGAAGAAGAGATGGAAGTTGAAGATGAGGGTGGTGACATTGTAGAAGTTACACCAGAAGGGAAAAGGAAAAAATCTACTGCTAAGACAAAAAAGAAAACAAGAGTCAGAAAACTGAACAAGCATCTAGAAGATTGGCTAAAACTTCTTCCAGGATCGTCAAATGCAAGTTCTGCAAATGATCAATATTTCAGAGACCCTTATGTTTTTGTCCGAGATGTTGAGTGGCCTAGAGTGACTGGCTATGATCTTTTCATGTACTTTTATCAGAATAGAATAGAGAATGTGCCAATATGTAACCCATGGAATAGAAATATGGAAAAATTGATATTCTTAGAAGTGTTCATTGGTGTTGATCTATTGAAGGCCCTAATAAATTCATATAATTCGATAACCAGGACTTTCCATAGACATAATGGGAGTATATTATGCACATTGGATAGAACTTCTTTTGTTGAAGCCTTCGTATAATTGGGACAAATGGATGTACCTATTGACATTATGGATTTACAAGGAAAATTTGATAGAAATTAAACCTATTTTGTAAACAATGTCATGTTGCCACATATTCCTTATAGAGTTAAGAAGGCAAGGTTAATTCCAAGAAAGGTGGGAGAATTTTTACAATTGAGTAGGTTCAAGAATTATTTCAAAAAAATAGTGTATGGGTTGTGCAAAGTGTTGGGAACTAATGGTGTGGAGGATTTTGTGTATGGTTCTCTTATTCTAATGGCATGTGATATACAAGACCCTTTCCATCATAACGAGTATGATTATGTGGGCTTCATTATTGATAGTATGCACATGCAGATTTGTGATGCTAAGAAGGGAGAGATGAAAGACTTCAAGTTCCACCATTATTCATTATCGATGCACCTTATCCTATATAGCAACATCGGATACATCAGTAGAGATTTCATTGATCAAACTTCTGATGAATTTGATGAGTTACCAGTGCAACTCTGGACTCATATTTGGCATACGGATTTCTTTTATTCAAATGCCCTAGTGTTTTTTAATTTGTTTAGTTCTGTTATCATGAGGCAACTAGATCATACTTTCTTTAGGACACCCAATGTTTTGAAGACTCTTCTTAGGCCCTCTTTCTTAGATGAAAAAATAAAATTAGATCATAATTGGGGGAGTATATTTTTTTTAAAGAATGTACTTTAATGAGAGTATTTGCATGCCCACAGCCTCCTCATCTAGTGCCTAAATATTTACCCCCCAAATTGGCTACTATTGAATGCTTTCGGCAATTCCTATTGATAAATAAAGAAATGATCCCTCCCTCTTTCCATAAGCCTACTTTTGTATGTAGAATTAAGTGAATTAAGTGAGTATCTAGGTCAATACAAATTTTCTATTGGGCCCTATAGGATGTATGACCCTGATAGTTATATTGCAAATGAGGTCAAGGCCATTAGGGGTTTTATTCTGCCTCCAAGCAAGCCTATCCCTATAGAGGACCTGATTGCCAACATAGTAGCAACCGAGGAGGTAGATGAGTTATTAAGGAAATATGAGGAAATAAGGAGAGTGGAGAATTCTTTGAAGAGGACCAACCCTGATTTTAAGGGTTTCTATACAAAATTTCCATATCCTAATAATCTGAGAAAGATGGTTGAAAATTTTGACCGTATTATGTCACAAATGCCTCATGAGCCAGAGGGAGAGGAAGCCATTGTAAATAGAGAATCCCTTGAGCCAGATACACAATTGGAAATTGAGTTAGAAGAGGAGCAACCATCAATGTCAGCCTGGGTGCCACAAGGAAATAAGAGACAAAAGACAATGCACATCCCTGAAAGGTGGTAAGCAGAGCCATACAAGTCATGTTTAGGAATAGTGAGTATTTTGCTGATATTAGGCAAAATTAATTTCACCAAAGGGCTAGTGAAGCATGGAAGGCCTCTACTGATTTACAAGTTGCAACATCAAGATTGGATGATAAGCTCATTCAATCTAAAAAGTTCATGGAAGATGATGATTTCATTAAATCATTAGAGTTTAAAAGTTTTCTCTATAAGATCAAACAAAATGAACTCCCATTGAGTCTCATGCCAGGAGAGGATCTAGAGAAGAATATGGAATTAGTTGAAAATTTATTGGCTTATGATCCTGAGAATGAAATAATGATTATTGTAGAAGCCATAGAATTGGTACATAGGAGTGGTATGATTCTAATACCACATTGGGATATTGAGAAGGCCTTTGTGTTGGATCAAATGAGTAGACAAGACATGGCCATTAGTTATGAAGCCACTAGTAGTGAAGGTTTTAAAAGAGGGTCAGGTTTTAATGTGGACAAAAAAACCCTAGCAGTATGGAGTGTGGTCCCTAACACTAAGAAGCTCAAGGTGATGGATACAGAAGAAACTGCTCAAGGCAATATGATTGTGTGGACATTAGAGAGCACTATTGGGAAGGAGATCTCCAGCTTGGTCAAACATTTTTCTCTTATGAATGAACAAAAGGTTAATGAAATTGAGGATGAGTTAGCTACAATGTGCAACGAATGCCTTGATATTAGAACATATGAAGAAGAGCTCAAAATGAGCCATGTACAGAAGCAAAGAATAGAAGAGTTGGAGGAAAAAATTAAAATTCTAGAAACAAAAACAAAATCCCTCAAAGAACAACTCAAGGTAGCAGCAGAGGTAGAACATGCACCAAGGAGAGAGGAAGAAAGAATGCACATGGTAGAAGTAGAGGCCCAAATAGAAGAAATACCTATAGGGGTAATAGTGCTAGTGCCTATGATTAGTATGGAAATAGAAGTGTCCCAATCTAAGAATAACACCCAGAAAAATGCCTTCATGAATGTATTAAATCATAGAATAAGCATTTTAAAAAGAATATCTCAAGATGCTTATAATATATTCATCAATCTTCAATCTACAAAATAGGTATGCAAGGATGCAATCCGATGGCTTGACCCTATTTTTGAACAATGGGGGCCATATATGCAATTCTTTGACAGGTTGATACCCTTGTTAATTAAAAAGCCAGATCTCCCAGATAAATTTATTATTGTGAAGGAGGGTATGGATAAAGTGAAAGACTTATTGTAAACCTTCATAGAGAAGCTAGCAGTAATTGAAAGCGAATTGAAAGTGCTGACAAATGGTTTCTATTCTTTGATTCTTTCTATTATTATTTCAGATGATAGGCTAAAAGATTTTAATGAATGGTCTAGTTCTTTTGATCACATTATAGACTTGCCACAAGTGGTATCTATTTTCCAACATGGTATTGATGAATGTCTCTTCAATAAACTAGTTAATACCCTTTTCAAGATTGAAACTAAAATGAATAGGTTTACCATAGAAGGAAGGGTGATTACTGATGCCATGTGGCAGAAAATTGTTGATGAACTAACGATAGTTAAGGAATGTGAATGGCCACCAAAAGAGAAGTATTTGTTTGGGAAGCAATCATAGAGATTAAAGCATTACCAACAGGGAGCAGTTAGAGAAAAAGACAAAGTTAAAGATTTTATGCTCTAGCTGTCATCTACTACTATTTTATTTGTTCCTTTTTGAGTTAAGGTGTCTGATTTCTTTTGAAAAGGGGTAATATACCCAATTTTGTAAAAGGACACCTGTCTTGTTTCTCCTAGCATGAAGCTTGTTGCATTTTACACTATATAAGTGAAATTCCACGGCTAGAGAAAGGGTCCAAATTCTATTTTTCTAAGTGATATGCTTAGTCTATCTTTGGTCCAAATTTTTGAGAGCAAGTTTATGATGTATTTTCTCTATCAATTCTTTGAGAATACATGAATATAGAATCAGATATGTTTCTTTCTAAAGGTCATTATGAGTCTATTGTAAATGGTATATAATTTTCAAAGAAAATAAATACAAATTGTGAACTGTCCCCATATCATTTCTTTTTGAATCTTGTCTCCTTTTAATTACTTCATTATCTTGATATTGTATAAGTAAAGGCTTATGCAATTGAATGCAATCTAGTTATTTTGTATATCTTTTTATCACTGCTATTAATTCAATGGATTAAATAAAAGCTTTGGTGAATGTGATAAGGTTTCTTTAGTAGTGGAAAGGGTTTTGAATGATAAATTTTCATAAGAATTGCTAATAGAATTTTTAGTAAGGAAACAAGTTCGATCTAAGAATTTTCTATACACTCTAAACCCTAATGGATTAGGCACTGATCAAATTGATTCAACTAAAGGAGAAGTATGTCACAAATGGTTGTAAAAAAATACAGCATCAAATCAAATTTTACTTTTATTTCCTGTAGATCTTCAAAGCTGGCTAGTACTTGTCTACATGGAATGTTTTAGCTTTAGTTAGTCACTATTGTCAAAGAACATTTGCAAATCTATAGAAGAAATTTTGGCCATATCTGTTATATGGGATGTGTTTATCAAGTTATCAAGAATTTTTTATGTGTGTGAGGATTTGAGATGAGAATCAGAATGAAACTAAAAATAATCCTCATATAGCTTTCCCAATCTTGAATCATCCCTAGGTATACCCACCCTGGTCTTGCAGAGCTAGAAGAGTAGAAAACCACCTTTGGTTTTGTTGAAGTTGGGTCCAAATGATTTCCAGATGCAATTGTTAAAAAGAATTGGCTAGCCTTTAGATTGTATGAGTACTATCATCTTGGTATTAAGCATCTTGTTGCTTAGTAGTTTTAGTCCTTTTTAAAACACCAACACCTTCATCATATAAGGCATTTGTATATACTTTGAACTCACTATCTATTTCATCTTCATGGAGACTTTCAGCATGTGAAGAAAAATTAGAACTATAGGTAGACTCACTTTCTACTTCATCAACAAAGCATGTGGAATACAAATCAAAGTTACTTTCATTGTCTTCATGCAAGTGATTCAAATGTCTTGCAAGAAAATCATTATTTATATTACCAATAGGTGATGATGTATTAACCTTAGAATCATTTGTATGCTGATTATCACTGCATTCATCATCAAGACATTCATCTACACAATCAGGTAATCTATCTTTATGGATAATCTCTTTGTCTTCATATTGTGTAGACAAATCTTCTTCACAACTTTCAACATCTAGCTCACTTGTATAACTCTGAAATGAAACTTCACTTTCAGATTTAGAAATAGAACTCATGCCTTTATTGATGTAAGAATACTAACTCCTATTATTACTTTCTTCTTCCCAATTTGTATCTGATTCACATGAGAATGAACATGTACTAAAATTGTCCTCTTCTTGACTTGAGCAATCACTCTTGTCATTATCTTCACATGATGCCTCTTCATAATATAATGGATCAAAAACTTCATTATCACTTGAAAGAAAACTTTCAGCATCTTTGTTCTCACATTGATATGACTATCTTTTAGATTTAGATTTAATAACATTCTCAACATGATGCAATCTTTGAAGAAGATAATTCATTTCATGCATATTTGACTAATCAACTAAATGCATTTTACCATCTAATACTGAAACATTAGAAACATGTGTGCTTTGTCCCTTTGACTATGACTAAGATACATGTGACTCATAGTCTTCATCTTGTGTTATCTCTCCATGACATGTCAGATCAGAAACATTAACCTCATGATCATAGAGATAACTCTCAGCCTCCTCACTTGCACAAAACTGAGATATAGGTGCAGCAACCTCAAACTTTGAAGTGCTAGTTACATCATCATACATATAATCATCTTGAGAAGAACTTACTATTGTAACTAAACCTTGATTCATGAAATCAACATAGTGTTGAACCCTATCAAAGTTTGAGATACATCCTACTACTGAAACATTAAAAATATGTGTCTTCATTTGCAACTGGACTAACCTTCCTTATACAAACATTCTGATCTGAATTTTCAACTTGATTATATATTATAGCAAGGGTGTTGATATTCTTATTTGAAACTAAACCATCAACACCACACTTATCCTTTCTTTCAAACACATTATATTGGCAATAATTCAAGGAAAAATAACCTCTAGTCAATCCATACTTCAAATTATTCTCAATATCTCTAGTGGTCATAAAATCTTGATATAATGTCTATGGTTCTTTATCCCTTACTAGATCATTCATTTTCTTTTCAAATGCATCAAAATATACAGCTAAACACATCTAATCATCAGGTCTATAAGTCTCAGTGATTTAATTCCAAACTCTTGCAAAATTGATGTTAAATTAAGGGACAAGTTCATCACTCTAAATATGAATCTTCAAGAACTTATCATAAGAATTAGATATGCTTACCCATTCTCCAAATTGCTCAATGAAAGCAAAATGTAACTCACTCTGAGAGGAAATAGATTGTGCTAGTAAAAAAAAAAACTAGTCTCTAGCATCACCTTCCAATGTCTGAACAAATAGCTTCATGTGAACATCCTCATGAGAAATCTCATAATCACCCATCAAATTAGTGAACAACTCAACATGATGACTAGCTGAAACAAGATGGTTTCCACTAAATTTAGGCAAACTTTTTACAACATCATTAGGAATGACATTTGGAAAACCATGAATACCATTGAAATTTAATGGTATATACAGCTTGGTAGAAATGAATCTAGGAATTTCACTAATCGACTGCATATTAGGTAAAATGAATCTTGACATCCTTTAAAAAATTTGAACATCATTCACCGTTAATTCTGATTTTTAATTTGTAGTAGATGTACACAACTTTCTACCAAATGAACACTTCAAATACACTTCATAAACTTAAATATAACTAGCTGAAACTTGGTCCAATGAAGTGTATGAAACCTATTACACTATTCTCCTCCCCTTAGTGCTAAAATTTCACTTGACAGAGAACACATATGTAAAATTTTCTTTCTTTCATAACAAGAAAAACACCATGAAAATGAAATACCTCAAGTGTTGCTACATGAAACCACTGATCTACTGATTGGCCTTGTGTTGATCTCAATTCCTCACACCACTGATCATATCCTTTGTAGAGTCACCATCTCCTTGAGGAGAAAAATAAAATAACAATAGTGATTCAAATTTATCATTAAAATTTCTTATGACAGTAAATCAACAACACTTTGAAACTTATTGGTCAGAAACTTATATGGATCTCTCTTCTTTTTGAAATTTCACATAACTTTCAGATCTGCCTAGTTCAATTGAAAACTCTTGAAAATAATTATAGGTAACCAATCTACACTGGTTCAGAGATCCTTTCTAGAGAGTTTCCACTCACAATTGTGACAAAGACTTAAAACATATAATTTGCAACATAATAGATCTGAACTACATCTTTCAACTTATAAGACTTGAAAATCATCCAACACTTTGGAGAGAGAAAAACTTTTGATCACTTTTGACTCTGAAATTGCAACATTACTTAACAAAAAAAAATTGGATGAATTGATTGGAAATAAAACTTAATAACCACAAATCAAGATTCATCCTTGAAGATACTGTTACAAATTGATAAAACTTACTAGGGTGCATGAATATTTAGTAGAGAGATGAAAAAAACCACTACACCTTATTGCTATAGAATTTTTTTTTTGCAAAGACTCTTGTTCTTTTCTTATCTCCCGAGTAGAGTCACAATTTTGTTAGCTCCTGATTTAATAGTGTTTTAATAACCAAGTATATAGGGTAAGATTGCATCTATGGGTAGCTATCTCCAATAATGGACATAATTTACCATTAACCTGGGCCAACTATAAGGCTACACTCCTTCTACACTTCAGGCTTTACAAAACCTAGGTGAGTGAACCTCTTAGGATCCAATTATGTGACCTGTGCAATGAGCATAATTAGAATCTAGAATAGTAGATAAAACCCCTAAATCTTCTATACTTGACCAAGAAATCACAAGCATGAAACAACTAATAACATGACTCATGAAACTGGCAAGCTAAGTGTAGGTTAAACATTGAATAACTTTCAACATGAAAGGGAAAATTGATTTAATATGTTGATATCAACAAGATCTAGGTATGAGAAACAAAACCTAGTGATCCTATCTCTAATCAATGCCTTATCTATTGGGCAATTAAATGAATTATAACCATACATCTTCTAGAAATCTTAGAAATATCTCTACATCAAGATCCCTGATCTATCCTTCACCATGTGAACAAACATCTACTTCAGATGTGAATCTCATACTCAAATTATCTTGTCATGAAATCTACAAACCCAATGATAAAAACCAAGAAATTACATGGCTCTTTGTTCCATCTGCAAGACATTTTAACCACATACATTCCAAAATGAAATGCAACCTAATTCATGCTCTTGGTTCACAAATTAGAAGAAATTACACATCCATGAATAGGAGACAAGATTCAAACTGAATATAAAACCCTTTGATGCACTTTATTTGTTTTCCTTGAAACCAAATACATGAAAGATATATAGAAATACTTCACAAATCACCTAACAAATCTGAACTATCTGCATTAAAACATAAATTCTACTCATACAAGAAGAAGTGCTAAAGAATAGTGTCTTAGTAGTGAGTGATTTTCTTCTCAAAACTAGAACCAACTGGTTTCTCAGTGACAAAAATTGGAACCCCTACAATAAGAAAGAATGAGATTGATATAGAGGAAGGAATTCCCAGATTCAATCTATAATTGACATCTGTCCATTTGGAAAACCTTCTCAACAGGTCAAAAATAACTCTCTAATCTCTCCCCTCAATTGGTGAATCAAATCTTCATCATTTGGCCCTCAACATCACAAAATATCTCAATTATTTGATGAAAAGAATAACTAATTTTATGTCTAATTTTAACTCACAACAATAACAAAAATCAATTAAAAAATGAATTCTAAAAGCATGCAAACATTTCTAAAATTCTTGTTAGCCTCAAAAGACTCCAATATATATTCCCTAAGTGATTTTGACTTTCCATAATGAATTCTACCCCTTTTACTGAGAATGCCCCTGAATATTGCAAATTTGCTTACAGAGCGTACCGATGAAGACCTATGCAAAAATTGGCTCTAGATTGGGAAAACTCAGATCGTCCCGATTCCAATAGTATATTGAAGTGCCAATTTTCAATAAAAATCACCCTAGATATGGCCTTTTGAAGTTTTCAATCATGTTCATGGCTTCCATATCATTTTGCAACAATTTCAAATATTTGACATATTATAAAGTCTGAACTGTGTTACAAGTTCAAACTTTATTTAAAAAGAGTAGGTACGTGCATCTCAGAGGACAGAAATAAAAAATAATAATTTTATAACTTTGAAATCTCCTTCACTCTTCCATCCATGTCAAACTTGGTTTGACCAACCTGGTTATTGGCCCTACTCCCTGCTACATCAACATGCCACATCATGGTCACTATGTCACTATGTTAACTAGCATGCAACTTCACCTTAGTGACATAGCTACATCTGTTGGATTTGATACGTTGCATGATCTAGTTCATCATTGCAAACTACTTGCCATGTCATAGCCTACCTTAGAAATTATTCCATGTGGCATCTCATGGTTGGTCTAAAACTCTGCATCATCACTGAGTCATCCTATAGACAAACTGCTAGCTACCACTTATCACTACTTGATTTTTTGATTGCATCAATAGGTGAGAACCATGACCCTCTTGCTTCTTGCCAGATTTTTATGGTTTTTTGGTAGGTCGCTATGTCGCCATCAGAAAACCTTGGATTTTTTGGCTAGTGACATAGTGACTAGACAAATTTCTACTTTTCCAATAACTTATTGATGTCATTGATCTCATTTGTGTGTTTGTTCAAAATTATGCTTTATTCTTGATGACTAGGACCCATGAAATCCCCCATAGACCACACAACTTCCAAAAGCCTTTGCATTGTTAACACTAAGTCTTTGAGTACAAAGGTATTTAAAAACTTAGAAAGACCCTGCCATGGACAATGTGGGATAATTGGGTTCAAGCTTTCCCATTCTCTACGTGTTCTTCATTCTAACTGACAACTTTTTGTTTTAAAATGCATAGAGTTCTATGTTTACTCATGTCTCATTTCTTTGGTATGGCACATTTTCTACCTTGCTTGTGGCATGAGTTTCTTGCATGCTCTTTTTAACTCTGTATGGACGCTTGTGTCTTTGCAAGTGCTGAACCATAGGGAAAAACATGTTAGACTTTTGCACCCTTCTATTGCTAATGAAGTTAAAGATGTTGAGTTTCCCAATCGAGGGGGGAGTAGACCAGACTAAAAACGCAGATGTAGAGTCTTAACCTTCGTAGATTATGCAAATTTACAAAGAATTGTGAAATTTTATCTATATTGCAATAGCTCAAATGCAACTCCTTTAATGAACAAAGATGCGCAATTTCAGCGATTCCATGTATTTTCTGCCCACTCTGTTTGAGCATGTCTAAAATTTGGAAGGTTTTGTTTATATGTGGACTGCATTTTTTAATATTGCATGAACCACGCTCCATTTAAAATCTTCCTTTGATAGGCGTGTTCTCTTCTTATTCTTTAAAACATGCATGTGTAAGCTTGTCTTTACATTCCCCCTAGTCAGCTTTGTTATGCCGCTGACCTACATTTACATTGCCTGCATTTTTCATTAAGTTGTTGTCTTTCTTTACATTGCCAATTGCCTCTTTTTCAATTCATGGGAGGCTCTATTTCATTGCATGGGATGCTATCCAGCTAGCTTTTAACAATATGATCTCTTTTTATGCCAAGCGTATCCCTTTCTAAATGAAACACCTTCCTTGAGATTCCTTTGCTATGGTGTTGAATGGTATTTCACACATGCCTTCTTCTTTGACTGGTGAGTTGCTCTTCCTCATGTTGCTGCCTTGGACTGATTTGAGTCTTGAAAATCAAAGATAATTTCATAGTTTGACTAAATCAAAGATTTATTTTGATGCATATCAATATTTGGCATGCATTTTTAATGTTTGCAAATGAGTTTTCTCTCTCTCCTTTTTTTTTATCCCATGCATGTTGTCTTTTAATAGCATGGTAGTCTAAGCAAGAAAAAGCAATTTGAATAGTTCTCTACAATCAACAACACAATTCCATCCAACCACTCATGTACTTGAAATTTTTCTCCCATCTCACTTGAGTTTAAATGGGAGTCCAAACTTGCCAAACTCTTCAAGAAAGTCATTGTGTCCTATAAGCCTTGCAACTCCATGTAGAATATCAAAGTCTTTGACATCTCTTGGAAAAGAGGTTGCATTATGTTCATTTTTCTCTCCACAACCTTTGTAGCAATACCCTGGTTTATTTTGGATGAGATGCATTTGGATCTTTTACTGTTCAATGTGATGTTATAGGTCTTACAATCTTTCATATTTCTAAAGACATCCAAATATTTAATAGATCCAATAGTGTCACTATTTGTTTGACTATTTTTATCAGACACAATTTCATTACTAGGCCCTTTTAATATCTCTTCCTTTATCCCCTTTTGAACATCACCCCACCTATCTAGATTTGGAGGCACCTAGGAAACACATCCAAACAAAAAATGCAGGTTTGATTAATAGTTGATTATATATTTAAAGCTTCTTATAAGTAGTTAGCATGGACAATAAGATTAACCCTCTTAACAATATGTTGCAGATTAGTCGGACCCCCCAAAATGGGTTTGACTAATTTTTTTTCATTTCCAAATGACTAAACTGCAAAAATAACTCATTCACCTTTTGAAATTGATTTGATCAAAATTCAATCATTGAACCATCTGTTAAAACTCATTTTATGACTTATCTGCAAACTATGAATTTCATGTCAGGAGGTCCATTGATTGGCCTTAAAATTTGACCCAGATACCTAATCGGGCTCTGAAAGCTGGCATACTAATTCTCTGTTCAATATACTTTTACCCTATCAAATCTTGTCTCATGATGAATTCCTAGTTAAAATATATTTGCTATCAAATTTGACTTCTTAGAACTACCAATCACAGATCTCAAGTTATGACATCTTGAACAGGGTTACTGATCAATCTGCAAATGTTGACACCGATAAAACTTTGGAAATTGTGTTTGGAATCACGATTGAAAACCAATCAAAAAAATTTGTCATAAGATCAAACTTGAAACATAACATGTCTCTGACCCCTAAATGTAATGCAAAAGGAAATTCATCATTTTGGTCAACTAGTCAAAAGTTATAATATGTCAAACAGGGCTTCCTAGAAATCAAACAAATTGCATCAGCATGACAACATTAAAAGACCAACTTGGAGGGATTCAAAACCTAGTCAAATGGACTCAAAATGACTCAAAATCTGAAACATAGGCTCTTAGGTATGGGCACTAAACACTCCCAAAGTGGCAGGTCACAAAATTTTTGGGTGCGAGATATTTAGAAGCAAACATATCCTCTTGTCGTTGTTTGACACTTAGGGTGAAATGTAGATTTGGAAAATGCTCAAAATAGGACTTCACGGCATGGCTCAAAATGTTAGTTTAACTTCATGGAACACTTAGATGCATTGAGTGCAGGGTGTTAGAAACATCAAACACCTTAGGGGCCTTAAAGGTATAGCCCAGTACAATCTCATTTAAAAGCATTTATAGGGCTCAAATTCTCAATGGTACTCAAAATTGACCATGCAATTTTTAGTCCCAACACAATGCTCAAAATTTGGGCTACAATTTTGATCGCCAATAGTAGGATTTATAGTTTCTACTACCTTTTTCTTTGTAAACTACATGGCACTAGGAGCTACCCTAGTCCTTGGCTTGTTTAGTGGTGGAGGAGAGATGCATGTCACTACTAACTTTGTCTTTGTTTTTTGAGCCTTCTATCTTGGTGGACTAACAACAATAGGGGCTTTAACCTTGTCACCTTCTATTTTTTCCTCTTCCTAATCACCACTATCTCATTCTTCATCTTTTCCAAGACCATGTGTGAATTGTAATGGTTCATTTCCCTTGCCTAGGGTGCCTTGTTTAGCTTCTAGGTCTTCAGTCATCCTCTTCCTTTTCTTTTCTTTTGAATTTATTTTAATATTTACAACTATTCTAGCTTTTTCTTCCTCATATCTTCCAAAAGGTTCAAGCTTTCCATCTATCTCTTCATTCAATAGTGCTTCAATGTTTGCACTTACTACATCACAATCTATTTCATTGTCAAAACATTGTAGCCAAGCTTTCCTTGGCTTCAATGCCTATGCAAATGTGTTATTGGTATCTACAAGAAAATATATGTCACTACAATGTCTTGAGATCAATTCTTTAGGTATCCTCATCCTCAACCTCATTCCTTTATTAAATTTATCAAATTTAACATCTATAACATCCCCAAAATTTCTCCTAATTATGTAATGTACTCACTAATCTATCTTTTTGTTGGTTTTGTCGTGGTCCCAAGATACTTCACCAATATTAGGAAAATACGTCTAGATATAAAATAAAGTACATAAAATGAGGGATCCAACCTTAAACATTGAATTCATTTCTCTTCTTATAGATGACTAATTCTTTGCTAGTTGTAGTGTTTGTATCTCAGTAAGATGATACTCATGATCTTTGATCAGTCTATTCCATTTTTGATCCATTTCCATACATAATACACTATTCAAATTTCTTGAATGGTATAATTTGTGATCTATAACCCTCACTAAAAATTCAATTAGTGGATTAAAAATGTTTGCAATGGCTAGACCTTGTCCATTCCACTTGACTCATCTATTTTTCTCAATTTCTTCATGAATTAGGCATCACATGATTTTCTTGTTGTCTAAGGTTGAATAGCATACAAACCTATAAATCATTTTCTCCATGATCTCCATGGGTCCATTCTATAACCAATATTTCATATCATAGATTCAGCTTAGAATAATTTTATTTAATTCAATCTTGAAACTTTTTTGGAATTATAGGGCACAAGTTAACCCTTTCCTTTCAAGAACTTTGAATTCATCCTTCAAGTTACCTTCATTACACAACTTCTCATAGGATTCTTTAATCTTATAGTTTTGCACTTCTATGATTCTATACATATAGAAATTTATAAGATCATGGATGATAATAACTTTAGGTGGCATCAATGATAGCACAACCATTGAATATCCTTTCATCAAAATCTTTAGAATAGCATGAAACTTTTGTGGAGGACAAGTGTCACTCTTCACTAATTGCATTCTACTAACCTCTTGATTTATTATAGTGGGTGATGAAGCTTCCATTTTCATTGTTAGGGTTTGGAATTATTTCTTCTTAGAATTACTCAACACAATTAAGATCTACACTCATTCAAACTTTTCATCAAAATTTCTCTTGAATCTATATGTAAGGTATCAAATAATATCTTCAAAATTTTATACATACTTTCTTTTGGTCATTTTCGGGTCTCCATTAATGTTGTGTACTCAAGTAGGTGTAATCCAACTATCTCAGTTGATATTCATGCCTTTTAGCTTGGTCTTTTCTTATAGCTCGATCTCTTCCATATCACTCAGTTTCAACCATTTCACCTCTAAATAAGTTTATCTATGTTGCAATGCTTGAGAAACATAGATAATTTTACTAACACTTGACAACATTTCATATAATTTATTCTTATGCATCTTTATTATGCAATTATGTACTTTGACATATTTCACGTAAGGAACTAATATATGATATATCAACTAGGTATATTATTCCATACTTACCTTTCTTTATTAGTTTGAGATGACATGATTAGCTTCTCCATTCAATTGGGTGACCTCAACTCCATTTACTCCACTATTTCCATCTTTTGATATCTTTTTCCATTTTTAATTCATTTCTTTCCTAACTCACTCAATGTCTAATTTGACTTTTCCTTTGTCTTTTAATTTATTTGTAGAATGTACTTGAGTCTTGCAATTCTTTCTTAGATGTTGAAACTTGTGACATTTGGAACATGAATTGTGAGGTTCATAATTCTTCCACTAATTTGTCCAATAAGGTTTTATCTATGATTTGCATTCATATTCTCTATGCCCATACTTCTGACAGATATAGTAGTATCAAATCTAGGTGTAGTACATGAATTCCTCGGTCTTAACCTACACTCATGTATTTGATGTCCATGTTTCATGCAATAAAAATAGTAACCAATAAACTTAGCTTTAGAATTTTTCATATCATGTTTACTTCGATAGATGTTTACACTATGACCAACTTTTCCATGGTGATAGCATTTGGTTTGTCCTTTGAATTTGCATTGTTCAATTCTCCATTCCTCGATGACTCTCATTTTTTAGTGCATGAGTTTCCTAACCCATTAGAACAACTAGATTACTTCACAAGTTTTTTAAATTACTTCATTCCCTCTTTAGGTTTTTTGAATCTCTCCCTAGATTTTTTTACATTTTTTAGTTCATTCTTTAGTATGTATTTCTATGATTTGAGATTTTTAATTTCCATATCCTTGTGATTCAATTCCTAGTTTACAAGAATAAGTTGATTCACCATATTGATTTGTGTTTCTATGAGCTTTTGTACATCTAATATCCTTTCTTCAAGTCTTTTATCCATTACCCTTTTGTCTTCTTTAGCCATAGTCATCTCCTCTTCACATTTCTTCTATTGTTCTATCACTTCAAATAATCTTAGTGATTGGATTTGATGTTCTCTTTTAAGTACTCTTATTTCTTCATCCAAAATTTTATTCTTTTCAATTAGATCTAGAGATGCCTTGTCATTTGGATTAATTTCTTCATATAGTCCTTCAATCTCAAATTATTCATAGGAATTTTTTTTTATGTGAATAGCAATTTGCTTTCTCCTTTTTAGGGAATGCTTCAAATCATTCCTTTCTTTCTCAAGTTTCTATAGTACAAGTTTGATGTCAATAACCTTCTCTAGTTTGAAAGCTTTTCTTAGAGAATCAATGCTCTAACACCTATTTTTGATTGATGGAGTTACGAATAGCATAAACAAGATAATGAGAGGGGGTGAATCAAAATTTTAAAACCTTTAAATTTTTCATCATTTCATTCACATCTATCAGTAAACTTGTGCATGTAAAAATTTTAATAATAACTTTTTGTAACATGTTTTGGTGTCTTAAAAATATTGAGCAACAAAATTCTCAATACTAGAATGAAAGTGCTCGCATAATCTAAAGATTAGCTAATTCTCACAATCAATTACACAAGTAGATCATCTAGACCCAACTTCAACGAAACTGAGGATGGTTTCCTACTCTTTAGGCTCTACTAAAAAAAGGTGGGTATACATAGGAATGATTCTAAAGCAAAATGTTGTATGAAATTATCTTAGTTTCATTCTAATTTTTATCTTCTACCTTTAGGTACCTACACAGTTTATCAATTTCTTTGAAGCTCTCAAATCTACATGCATCTCCTATAAGCAAATCTGGTCATAAATCTCCTATAGTTTACAAATATTCCTAGGATTAGCAACTATCTAAGACTCAAAAAACTATATGTAATCGAGCGGTGACCAACATTGCAACTTTGAAAAAAAATAGAATAATAATAATAGTTTTAACATGTAGAAGAAGAATTTACTCTCAATCATCTTTGATTTATAAGACTAATACCTTATCCCTTGAGCATTAAGAGTCACTTATGGGTAGGAGACATTTTTCAATTAACTTGTAATTGAATCTATTAGCTATAATCAACCATTTCCATTCTTACTTGATATCCTCTTCATAAACTCATAGATTCTATTGATTTATTGAAGCATCTATATAATCCATTGAATTATAAGCAACAAAAAACCAATATACACCCCATCTAGAATGCATTAAAAAAAATGAACATTATTCAAATGATCTTGAAACTAATAAATTCGTAAAAAGGAGACAGAAAATGGTAACACAAGTTTGGTGTAAATACCCCTTTGTATTATCCTTTTTATTGACTAATAGAAACTCAGTAAAAACCCAAAAAATCATACTGATTCTGCATTTCTATTTTTATTAGAATAGTACATGACTGAAAATATACTCCAAACCACTACATATGACTAGACAAAATGTACCTTCTTGAAAACTAGAAAATATACATAATTTTTGGACCCTCACAATGCCTTGAAAACTCATGTATATAACATGAGTTGCAACAAGCAAAGGGCAATTGTGATTGACAGGTGTCTTTTTATAACAATGAATATAATAGCCTTGTCCAAAATGTATGGAATCCTTTATCAAAAAGAAACAAAGAAATACAGTTACAAATGATAGGTGGAGCATAAAATCTTCACTTTATTTTTTTCTTTAACTACTTCCTATTGGTAGGGCCTTGATTTCTGTGATTGCTTCCCAAACAATAACTTCTCTTTTGGTGGGCTACTCGTAAGTCTTGGTTGTTCCTAACTCACCAATAGTTTCCACCATCTAGCATTAGTAATCACCTTCACTTCAGTAGTAAACCCATTCATTTTATTTTCAATCTTGAATAGGGTGTCAATAAGTTCATTAAAAACACAAATAAATCCACCTATGGCAAGTCTACAATATGATCAAAAGAACTAGATCATTCATTGAAATCCCTTACTTTGTTATCATAATCAAGAATAGAATCAATCAAAGAATAAAAACCACATTTTAATACTTTCATTTTATTTTGCATGGTTTCCAGCTTCCCTATGAAAATTTACAATAAGTCTTTTACCTTGTCCATACCCTCCTTTATAGCAATAAGTCTATCTGGGAGATCTGGCATCTTGGCTAATAAGGGTATCAATCTATAAAAGAATTGCATGTATGGTCCCCATTGTTGAAAAATTGGCTCAAGAAATCCAATTGCATCCTTGCATACCAGCTCTATAGATTGTAGACATATGAATGCATTGTAAACATCTTGAGATATTCTTTTTGAAGTGCTTATTCTATGGCTTATTACATTCATCATAACACTTTTCTTAGTTTTATTGTTTGATTTAGGAGCCTTTGTTTCCACATTTACTATAGGTATTGGCACTATTACCCCTATAGGAATCTCCTTTGTTTGGGCCTCTACCTCTGTAGTGTGCCTTTCTTCTTCTATCTGCTTGGGTGCATGTACTATCTCAGCTAATGCCTTGAGTTTCTCTTTGAGGGATATTATTTGTGCTTCCAAATTTTGAATTTTTCCCTCCAACTCTTCTATTCTCTATTTTTGTACATGGTCATTTTGAGCTCTTGTTCATACATCTTTCTACTATTAAGACATTCATTGTACACTATAGCTAGCTTATCCTCAATTTCATCCACCTTTACCTCATTAATGAGAGCAAAGTGTTTAACCAAGCTAGATATTTATTTCCCAGTAGTGTTCTCTAATGTCCACACAATCATATTTCCTTGTGTAGTTTCCTATAGATCCTTCATTTTGGGCTTTTTGGTGTCAGGGGCCACACTCCATACTGCTAGGGTTTTTATGTCTATGTTAAATCTAAACCCTCTCTTTAATCCTTCAATGCTAATGGCTTCATAACTTATAACATTGTCTTGTCTTCTAATTTGGTCTAGAAAAAAAGTCCTCTCAATATCCCAATGTGGTATTAGAATCATACCACTCCTATCTACCAACTCCCTGGCTTCTACAAAGGTCACTATTTCACTCTCAGGATCATAAGCTAATAGTTTTCCAACTAACTCCTTGTTCTTCTCTGGATCTTCTCTAGGCATGAGACTTAATGTGAGCTCATTTTGGTTTATTTTGTAGAGAAAACTTTTAAATTCTAATGATTTAATAAAATCATCATCTTCCATAAAATTTTCAGATTGAATGAGCCTATCATCTAATCTTGATGTTGCAATTTGAAGATTAGTAGAGGCCTTTCCTACCTCTATAGCCCTTTGATGTAGATAAATTTTCCTAATATCAGCAAAATATTCACTCTTTCCTTGCATCACCTACAAAGTTCTGCTTACCACCCTCTCTGGGATGTGCATTGTCTTTTTCCTTATGTTCCTCTTGGGCACCCAAGCTGAAGATGGTGGTTTCTCCTCTTCAATCTCAATCTCCAACTACACATCTAGCTTAGGGGATTCTCTATTTACAATTTCCTCCTCTCCTTGTAGCTCATGAGGCATTTGTCACATGATATAATCAAAATTGTCCAACATTTTTCTTAGGTTACCAATGTATGGAACCTCTATATAAAAACCCTTAAATTTAGGGTTGGTCCTTTTCAAGGCCTCATCTACTTTCCTTATCTCTTCATATTTCCTTAAAAACTCATTAGTATCCCCCATTGCTACTATGTTGGCAATTAAGTCCTTTATAACGATTGGCTTGCTTGGAGGCAAGATGTATCCCCTAATAGCCTTGACCTCATTGGTAATGTAGTTGTTAAGGTCATACATATTATAAGACCCAGTAGCAAATTTGTACTAGCCTAGGTACTCAGTCAACTCTTCATATGTATTCTTTCCTATCTCAAAATCTCCCACTTTAAAGGTTCTACAAAAAAAATTAGGCTTATTCAGAGAAGGAGGGATCATTTATTTATTTATCAATAAAAACTGCCAAAAGAATTCAATAATAGCCAACCTAGGGGGTAAATATTTAGGTAGAAGGTGAGGAGGTCGTGGGCATGCATAGACTCTCATCAATGTGCACTCTTTGAATAAAATGATGCTTCTGTAGTTATGATCTAATTTTCTTTTCTCATCTAAGAATGAGGACCTATGCAAAGTGTTCAAAATATTTGGTGTCCTAAAGAAAGTATGGTCTAATTGCCTCATGATAACAGAACTGAATAAATTGAGAAACATAAGGGCATTTGAAAAATAAATTTTTTTGCCCAAAGTTGCACAGGTAATTCACCAAATTCATCAGAGGTCTGATCAATGAATTCCTAGCTAATGTAACCAATGTTGTGATATAGAATAAGGTGCATTAGTAGTGATTAATGGTGGAATGTGAAATTCTTCATTTCTCCCTTCTTTTCACTAACAAGGTGATTGTGCACGTTGTCCATAATAAAGGCTACATAGTCATACTCCTTATGATGGAAAGGGTTTTGTATATCACATGCCATCAAGAATAGGGAACCATAAACATAATCCTCAGCACCATCACTCCCTAGAACTTTGTGTAGCCCATATACTGTATTCTTGAAATAATTCTTGAATCTGATTAAGGGAAAAAAATCCCCCACTTTCCTTGTAATCATTCTTGTCTTTTTTGTACTATAAGGGATGTGGGGAAACATGACATTGTTTACAGAGTAGATCTTATTACTCTCAAACTTCCTCTTCAGTGTTAACCTCATAATAATTTTTGAAAATTGAGTGCCAACACACTTAATCACATTCTATATTGGAGCTGAGTACATCATGTATGCCGAGCCACAACATGAGCCGAGTCAGAAAAGACATCAGGTGCCGAGAAACTTTCAGGTGTCAAGTGAAGATCAGGTGCCGAGTGAGTATAGATGCCAAGCATGATCCAAGTACCAAGCATCATCCAAGTGCCAAATCTTAAAGGATGTCGAGAAAGATAGGAGCATGTACAGAAGCCAAGTTACAGAAGGTGTTGACCATCAGGAAGCCATAAGTGTTGAGTAACATAGAATCAGCATATGAGTTTGAAACATCACAAACACAGATGTAAAACATTTTCATAGCTGACATAAGACAAATCTTGATGGATCTAAGTGATAAGATCAAATCATTTATATTTCCTATGCAATCTACATGCAGCCAATAAGAAAAATGGAGAAGGCATGCAACAAATAAGCAATGTGCAAGGAACAAGAAAATATCAGAGATTAAATATTGATCATAGATCCATACCTAACCCTAAGTCTTTGAGTGTCTTTATAAGGAAGATGAAATCAAATCAAGATTAGATAGAGAGAAAGGTGAATGATAAAGGTGTGTAAAGAAAATTATTTTCACAGAAAAGAAGTATCAGATCTCAAAAAGGATCAAGATTACAGAAGAGCTGATCAAGTGCCTATATTCAGCAATCGAAGGATTGTAAGCCATTAGGTTTATCATACATAATACTCTTTAGCCATGGTATTAGAAAGTAAATCCTATGATGATAGGTTAGCTTAGTAGCTATTTTTGTAAATCCTTTCAATAGGTGATTAAATCCTTTAACAGGGTAACACTTCATGTAAAGTGTTTGAAATCCTTTAACTAGGTCACTATTGATACAATGGAAAGCCTTTGACAGGGCAAGCCTTTAATAGGGTAGATTAGAAGTGGTTAAACATTATTACTGCAGTGATTTTGTGAGTATCATCCCCACCCCAGTTTTACCTTCTTATTTCTGGAGGGTTTTTGGGTTACCAAATCTTAAGTGTTATGTGGTGATGCGTATTTATTTCTTAATGTTTATATGCATGTAATTTACTTGCAGTTAAGAAGTTTTAAAGGTCAAAGCACAATAATATTGCCAGGAATACAGACATACACCCCAAAATTGCATAAGAACACATTTCAAGGGAAACTATAAAAGATGGTCGAGTCAAACCACATGATTCAGTTGCTTGAAAACTAGTCATACTAGCAAAAACTATCCAACAAGGTCCAAAGCACCAAATACTGATGCCAACAAAGGAAAAGAAAAGATTGATGTCATAAGAGGACAAATGAACAAGACTTGGAAGAAGAAAGATGAGTGTAGTACATCAAGAAAAGGGATCACTTCACCTAATGGGTCAAGTGATCACACTTCATCAAACTAAACATAAGGGAAATGTATGGGACTGATATACAAAGTTATATCATACACCAGTCCCAAGAAAAAGAAGCACTAAAAAGAAGAATTAAGCATAAGATAAGATGCTAAGACTAAACTCGAACAATGATGCCAAGTTGTCTTTGGATCTCAAGTTATCAGCAAACTTAGTAGATGCTGAGTAAGTATAGTTGCCAAATGGATGCCAAGTTGAAGAACATTTGGAAGCCGAGTGAAAAGTGTAGGTACTAAAATGCATTAAATGCAAAAGTTTCCTCTGTTGTTTAAATGTTAAATTTGATTCACTCATGAGTCATTCAAACGAAGAGCGATTATTTCGAGCACGTCTGAGCAATTTTCAAGCCTTCAACTAGTGATTTGCAGCAAATCAACATCCACCCAAGTGATCAAAGTATCTATTCAGGTATTTCCCACAAGTGCCGAGTTTTATAGTTTGAAAAGTTTTGCTCTAAATTGTTAAAACCCTAGTTCAGATGCAAATGGGGACAAGCTCAAAAATAAACCAAGAGAAAATGAGTCATGAAATTCAAATTGTCAGCAATGAAGTTAAGCAACTTGAGTTTAGACCAATATCAGAGGTTACATACAAAAATGATCTCACTGGTGCCCTATCCGCCATTCTTGAAAAAGTCATTATGGTTCAGGATATGCGAAAATGCTACAATTGTAAAATAGGAGCAATAGGAGATTTGGAAATCTTCAATGCCTATGACAAACTTGTGAGGCCTCGCCCTGACCCATCATAGCATAGTGATACATTACCCTTATTTTGTTATTCACGACTCGAGATGTCAAGACATTATCTGATGCTTAGAACATATTTTATTATTTCATGTTGTGTGATGTTATTTCTAGATATATTTGATGATTTTCATTTAATGTTAATGTATATGTATGTTGATGAAATCAGTAGATGTAGGATTGAGATTTGATTTAAGATATCTCAAATGGTTAAGAATTATGAAGGGAGAAGAAACTTTATTAATGTATGTTTTAAATTATGAAAATTTCTGATACATATACGTTTATATACATGTGATTTTACGAGACTACTGATGTGTGCAATGAGTGTGTAGATATTTAGCCGAGAAACCCTACGGAGGAACAAAACTGATCTCCATGTGCTAAAATTTGGAGACCCTATTGTTCGTAATTATGTTCTTTCAGTGTCGCTTGACACTCGTAAAATGTTTATGTGCTAAATTTGCTAGTTAGAGTTGTTAGATGGACCTATTTTATTCCTAGATTTTATTTTGTCTCTAAACCTCTTTCCTAAGGCTTTTAACATGTTTTTATTCTAACCAAAGGGTATGGGTATGGGTTAGGGGTCTTTTCCAACCCCTAAGCCCCTTTTTTTGACTTTTGAGGTCACACAAAAGTCCCCTTTTTGCCTTTGTGCGAAAATTGCAAGTGGTTGTCATGAGTTGCCTTACCCCACCTTCTTTTAGGGTTTAACCTTGGTGTAGATAGAGTTAGGAGTTTCTAGTGTGGCTAGTGATTGGAGATAGTTATTGCTCCCTTTTGGGTGGTTGAGTTGGGGGCTTATTTAGAGGCCTTCCTTGGTCTAGTGGTTTTGGGTTGCCCAATCTCTACATTTAGAGAAGATTTCTTGAAGCTTGAAGTAAGGAGGGATACTCTACTCAAACTGGTTCATTGCCATTGCCTCTTTGTGAAGGTAGGAAACTCCCATCTCCCTTATTCAGTTTTTATGTTTTGTTTCATGTTCTTGTTACCTTGTTGTTGTTTTACTGTTGTATGGTTGTGGGTATGTTGGGAAGATTTGCAAACCATGTCTTTTTTTTTGGTTGTTTTCCTTTCTTGTTTATGTTTGAAATTTTGAGTTTTGCTTGCATGGGTGTTTTGGTATTACTCACCCTAGGAGAGGGAAGAAGTGACCAATTTTGGGAGAGGTCTGTTTAGTTGGACTCCAACCTGTGTAGAGTCTCTTCTCAGGATGAGGAGAGGGATAAAGGGTAGGGTGTTATGGGCCCCTACCCGTCAGGACAAACCTGGTATGAGTATGGAAAGTTTAAATGGAAGAATGAAAGTTCTTGGTTATTGGCCTCGATTGGGCATTTGATTTGGTGTTGTGTTTGACTTCTCCAGTTGGAAGAATCCACCTCTCCCTAGTCTTGATTCACCGTGAATCTTATTGTGTAAACCATGTATGATTATGCATGCTTGATGTTCTTTTGGTTCTGCTTGGTTGTCACCCGATCAGTTATTGGTTTCCTCCATGGTTCTTGAAATGAGCTTCAGAAGACATTACAAACTCCTTGATTATGATCATGAAGAAAATTTGATAAAATTATTGAAAATTGGGATTGAGATCCTATTGTATATTGTATTATTTTTAAAACCTTATTATATATGGCAACGAAGCCGGGTTTTCTTCCTGATTCTTTCCCGGTTGAGCCTTGAATCAGGTTGATAATAAAATAAGTGATTGAGTAAATTTACTTCTCTTAAAATTTTTGTATTCTATGTTGTCATATGAATGTGTATCAAAGATAAGATGCAACAATGATGTTCAATTATACATGATTCAATTTGTGATGTGTGGTGATGCCTCTATTCATATGGACTGTAGAGAGAGATGTTGCTAATCCATGTAAATGTATGGTGTCTTTATCAAGTTTGAAATGATTTAGTTCATGGTTGATTGTGTTGAAAGTAAATTTGCAAGAACATGTAGGAAGAATTATGTCAAGAGATCCAAGCTAAAATTGAAAATTGAAACATGATAGAGAAATAACTTTGTGTATTTTGATACTCCCTTCAAAAGGAATGGAGAATTATCATTTTGATCTCTTATTTTCTCAATTGCCTTAAGACTAGTTTAGTCATTATGTTGTTCCAATGTTGATCCATCAGTTTTATTAGATAGTTAAATGAATACGTAGATGGTTATTTCATGTAATGTGGTTTCATTGAAACGTATGGCCATTTGAGGTTCATGGAGATGATAAACTAGAAATTTATAAGAGAATGCAAACACCTATTGTGGTAATATAGTTGCAAAAGAAAAATATACATTGAGTTTCAAGAGAGAGAGAGAGAGAGAGAGAGAGTAGACAAATTATCAAATAATCCACCTACAGGATGCTGGAGTTTGTATGAGAGAATGTGATAATCCTTGTTTTGTAACAGAGAATATTCTAAGAATCTATTAGTGTTTAAAATTAGAAATAAAACAATATATATATATATATATAAATGATATCTAATAAAATGCATAAGTTATTAAACATTTATAACTTTAATATTCTAAATATCCTTTCTTACCATAAAAACTTTATGTCATCAATGTCTAGCTTTCTCTCCTTGGGCGTCAGTCTTAGAAATGCTATTTTAAAGGGTTTTTTTTTTAAAAAGTGGATTGCAAGTCTTGGGTCATCACATGGGATGATGTCATTGTGACCCTTGTCCCATCCCTGCCCCTTATCATTTGGAAATGGACGCATGTGTTGGGGAAAAGCATTTAAAATTATTTGATTTAACATGCTAGCAAGCAGATTTCTTGCTTATGTCCAACCTTGAGCTTTGTTGTAGCACTGACCTCCCACTTGGGCTAGACTCAGGCCTGGGGACAGTACGTGCCAAGTTAGACTCAGGCAGTGCGCAGCCTTGGGATGTGGGGGCCTGGTGGGGTTGGGCAGGCCTAGGAGTAGGGTGGGCTTAGGGGGTTGGTAGAGTTAGTAGGTGTGTAGGGGGGGGAGCTTAGAATAGGGGGCTAGTTGTAGGTAGTTTCACATTTAAGTTTTCTTTTAGTTTGTAATTAGTTTGATTAGTTAGTTTATTAATTATTTTAAGTTTTGTTTTATTAAAATGTTATTAAATATGTTAGAGTGTTAAGAGTTTAGTTAAGTTGTAGTTAGATTAGGAGATAGTGTTTAGTTAGTTTTAAACTTTAAGTTTAGTCTTAGATTAGTTAGTTATTTAATTATTTGATCTTAGTTTCTTTATTAATATATTTTTTTATATATATATCTAGTTAGCTTAAAATGAAACTTTAAATTGTTAAAGAATAATTAGTTGAATTAATAAAGTTTAAGGTTATCTTATGTTTGATTAAGGACTTTTGTTGTAATTGTTAATATTTTTTTTTGTTACTTAGTTATGTTTAAATACTAATTTACCTAGTTTTAATTTAAATGTACCCTAATTGTTTTAACCGTTAAGTAGATTAAAATTATCGATTAATTGGCTATTTAAATAAATTTTAAGGTAGTTTTGATTGATTTGTTATTGCAAGAAATTTTAGATCCGAATTCATGTACATTGTTATTTAAGTAAGTTTTATTGCATATCTTTATAAGTTAATGAAATATCATAATTTTATCGATATTAATCTAATAACGCAAGCTTCAAAATTCTTAATGATGTTATCATCCTCATGTTTAAAACCTCAGGATTGTAATGTAAAGAACCTGTACTAAAGCTTCTTTTATCAATCATTTCAAACCTAGGGCATGTACCTATAGTTCAGCCAGTCCAGCAGATTCCAGTAGTGGAAGCAGAGGGACCCGGAGGAGGCAGGCCTAGAGTTAGAGAGAGGACTAGGAGTCCCCCACCGAGACAGATAAAAGGTTAGGGTGAACACGAGGAAGAGTCCATACACCAGAGAGGACCCCTTTTTGATAGACCTTCTAGGCATGTAGGAGATAACATCAGAGAATTGATATGACTCGGACCACCATTGTTTACCGGTACCACTGAGGGTTCAGTAGCAGAGGCATGGTTGCAGAGCTTACAGTGGTGCTTTGGGTTACGCCCTTATGGGAGTAATGTAAAAGCATGATTAACAGTTCATCAGTTGAGAGGGGATGCCTCCAACTGGTGGCATCAGGAGGAGATCATTGGTGGAGTGAGGATGGACACCCTCACATGGGAATCTTTCCTAGAAATATTTTGAGAGAGATACTTGTTAGAGCATTTCCGACAGAAGCAGATAGAGGAGTTCCATTCTCTTTATCAGAGAGGCCTTACAGTGGCTTAGTACAAGAGTAGGTTTCTCGAGATCCTTCCCTATGTGGAATACATGAAGGACGAGAAACTACGGGTGCATCACTTTATCATGGGTCTGAATTTCTCTCTTCAGGGCCCAATTAGGATGGCCTTCCCTACCACCTTCAGACAGGCAGTGGAGATAGCACTAGTTGCTGAGGATACTCGATGGAGGCAGGAGTCACGGGATCGGCCTCAGAACCAAAACTCCTTCCAGCAGAAACCCCCTTGGAAAGGGAATCAGAATTATACAGCAGGGTCCTCTAGGGGCCAACAGTCTCAGCAGCCAAAACCCCAGCAGCAACAAGAGCATAAACCTTCTCATGGTTATCAAGGCTCTAAGCCCAAGCAGTGGCAGTCACAGGGTCCTAGGCAGGAGCAAAAAGTACATGCCCCACAGTCTCAGTCAGTGAAGACTCAATAGTCTTCTAGGGGAGGATTCAACGGATCTAGCAGATCAGGAGGCCCACAGTAGTCTAGGTCACAGGGTGCACGATCTTATACTCGCAGACCATGCCACACTTGTGGTGGCATGGGTCATATAGCTAGGGAGTGTCTGCAGGGACAAGCATCCAGTGGTCAGAGCAGGGCTTTTTCAGAGCCGACAGTTGGTGACATGGGTACATCCCATAGAGTTTTTGCAGCGGTTGACAACTGCCAGGCTGAGCATCAGGCCACAGTTATCGAGGCTACAGGTATTATACAGGGCCATATGGTTGCAGTTTTATTTGATTCCAGAGCTACTGACTCTTTTCTATCTCCATTTGTGGTGGAGCGTTGCAGGCTAGTGGCAGTTAGACCGGATGTTAGTTGGGAGGTAGAGTTAGCCTTAGGAGCTAGAGTGTTAGTTAGTTCCATGGTACCGAGTTGTCAGATGCAGATTGGAGACATGTCCACTAGGACTGACCTACGCATTACCCCTCTAGGTTCTTATGATGTTGTCCTTGGCATGGATTGGCTTTGTGCCCACTGTGCCAAGGTGGATTGTCGACAGAAGAGGGTGGAATGTGTGGATGATGATGGTATCTCTAGGGAGATCTTTGGAGTGAAGAGGCCAGTGTCCCTTCGTATGATTTCCGCTATGCAGCTTAGACGGTGCATGCGAAAGGGTTGTCAGTTATTTTCTATCACTATTAGTGACCGAGAGGAAGAATTAGAAAGGGAGCCATCCCTTGATGATTTTCCAATCCTTCAAGAGTTTGCAGATGTGTTTCCTTCAGAGCTTCCTGGTATGCCTCGACCGCAGGCAGTGGATTTCCACATAGACCTAGTGCCAGGAGCTGAGCCAGTTTCGAGAGGACCTTATAGGATGACTACTCATGAGCTTAGTGAGCTAAAGGCTTAGTTGGAAGAACTCTTGGAGAAGGGGCATATACGACCTAGTGTGTCACCTTGGGGTGCACCGGTTATTTTCGTCAAGAAGAAGGATGGATCACTTAGGTTGTGTATCGATTATCGACAATTGAACAAGGTGACCATTAAGAACTGATATCCTCTTCCCAGAATCGATGATCTCTTTGACCAGTTGCAGGGTGCCTGATTATTTCCAAAGATTGACCTAAAGTTGGGTTACCATTAGTTGAGAATTATGGATAGTGATATCCCCAAGACAGCTTTTCATACTAGGTATGTCCACTATGAGTTCACCGTGGTACCTTTTGGCCTTACGAATGCTCCAGCTGTATTCATGCGCCTCATGAATGGAGTATTTTGTACCTTTTTGGATAATTTTTTGGTTGTGTTTCTTGATGACATTCTGATTTATTCTCATGATGAGAGAGAGCATGAAGAGCACCTGAGACAGGTATTGCAGAGGCTGAGAGAGAGTCAGTTGTTTGGTAGCTTGTTGAAGTGTGCATTCTTTAGACCTGAGATACATTATCTGGGCCATGTCATATCGGGTGATGGTGTCTCAGTAGACCCATCAAAGATCAGGGCTATCATGGATTGGCCAGCACCCACCAGTGTTACCGAAGTGAGGAGCTTTATGGGGCTAGCAGGTTATTACCGACGCTTCATTTTAGGATTCTCTAGATTGGCATACCCCATCACTTCTCTTCAGAGAAAGGGGAAGAAGTATGAGTGGACAGAGAAGTGTGGTAGAGCTTTTGAAGAGCTCAAGAGAGCCCTCATGAGTGCACTGATTCTCACAGTACCAGATCCTGTTGCAGATTTTGTGGTGTGCATCGATGCATCTTTAGATGGTTTAGGAGCAGTCCTTATGCAGGAAGGATGACCTATTTCCTTTGAGTCTAGGAAGTTGATGACTCATGAACTCAATTATCCTACTCATGACCTAGAACTAGCAGTAGTGGTTCATGCCTTGGTGAGATGGTGACATTTCCTTCTGGGTCATAGATTCGAGCTTCATTCTGATCACCAGAGCTTGCAGTACATATTTTCTCATCCGAACCTTAATGCTAGGCAAAGATGGTTGATGGAGTTCCTGTGTGAGTATGATTTTGATGTTCATTACATAAAGGGAAAGGAGAATGTGGTTGCAGATGCCTTAAGCAGAAGGCACCATGAACTTTCATCTGTGACTACTTGCACTGACTTGAGAGAGTGGATCTTGCAACACTTACCAGCTGATGAACTTTATGCAGAAGTAAGTTAGTTAGTACATTCTCAGAGACCCTTGGAAGGGAAGTTTGCAAAATATTATTTGGAGTTCGATGGACTTTTGCATCATAGGGGACGTATGTATGTACCTTCCATTGGAGGTTTGCGCGAGCTCATTGTACTTGAGGCTCACAGAGCACCTTATGCAATGCACCCTGGTGTTAAGAAGTTACATGCAAATTTGAGGCAGTTGTATTATTGGCCAGGCATGAGAGTGCAGATTGCTAGCATAGTTGCAAGATGCCTTGAGTGCCAGAGGGTGAAGGCAGAGCACCGTCATCCTAGTGGGCTTCTCCAGCTGCATGAGATTGCAGTATGGAAATGGGACACTATATCTATGGATTTTATTGTTGGTCTTCCTATGTCATCTCATCGCCATGATGCCATTTTGGTGATAGTTGACACATTGACCAAAGTTGCCCATTTCTTACCCGTGCATACTACATTTACAGCATGAGACATAGCTCAGGTGTTCTTGCAGGACATTGTTAGACTTCATGGTGTTCCCTGTAAGATCATCTTTGATAGAGACTCTTTGTTCACTTCTTCATTTTGGAGAGAGTTATAGTTGGCCCTGGGCACTAGGCTCAATTTTAGTACAGCGTACCATCCTTAGACCAATGGCCAGACCGAGCAAGTGAATCAGGTTTTGGAGGACATGCTACATATGTACATGATGGACCATTAGGTCAAAAGGGAGGCATACCTTCATCTTGTCGAGTTTGCCTATAACAATGGGAATCATTCTTCCATAGGTATGCTGCCGTATGAGGCTTTGTATGGGAGACCATGCAGGACACCCTTGAGTTGGGATAGGATTGAGGATCGAGTATCTATTGGGCCCCAGTTGGTAAAGGAGATGGAGCAGCAGGTGACCCTGATTAGACAACGCCTAAGAGAGGCACAGGATAGGCAGAAGAAGTATGCAGATGTGAAGAGGACAGATCGAGAGTATCAGGTTGGTGATAGAGTGTTCTTGAGGGTATGACCACACAAGAGTCTGATTCGATTCGGAAAGGGCTCTAAGTTGGCACCCCGGTTTGTTGGGCCGTTCGAGATCCTTGAGAGGATAGGACCTGTTGCATATCGTTTAGCTTTGCCACCTAGCCTGTCATGTATCCACGATGTGTTTCATATTTTTGTACTTAGAGGATACATTTATGATGAGTCTCATATTATAGATTGGGATGCTTTACAAGTGGAGTCAGACGGACAGCTAGCACTGGAGCCTATCCGCATTATTTCCTGACGGACCCTAGCACTTCGAGGCTGAGAGCTGGACCAGGTTAGGGTCCAATGGGATTGTTATGATGAGGTCACAGCTTCATGGGAGGATGCAGCATAGATGCAATCTCAGTACCCGTACCTTTTTGATGAACTCTAGGAGGAAGTTCATGCCTAGTGGGGGAGAATGTGAGGCCTCGCCCTGACCCATTGTAGCATAGTGATACATTACCCTTATTTTGTTATTCACGACTCGAGATGTCGAGACATTATCTGATGCTTAGAATATATTTTATTATTTCATGTTGTGTGATGTTATTTCCAGATATATTTGATGATTGTCATTTAATGTTCATGTATATGTATGTTGACGAAATTAGTAGATGTAGGATTCAGATTTGATTTAAGATATTTCAAATGGTTAAGAATTATGAAGGGAGAAGAAACTTTATTAATGTATGTTTTAAATTATGAAATTTTTTGATACATATACGTTTATATACATGTGATTTTATGGGACTACTAATGTGTGCAATGAGTGTGCAGATATTTATCCAAGAAACCCTACGGAGGAACAAAACTGATCTCCATGTGCTAAAATTTGGAAACCTTATTGTTCGTAATTATGTTCTTTCAGTGTCGCTTGACACTCGTAAAATGTTTATGTGCTAAATTTGCTAGTTAGAGTTGTTAGATGGACCTATTTTATTCCTAGATTTTATTTTGTCTCTAAACCTCTTTCCTAAGGCTTTTAACATGTTTTTATTCTAACCAAAGGGTATGGGTATGGGTTAGGGGTCTTTTCCAACCCCTAAGCCCCTTTTTTTGACTTTTGAGGTCACACAAAAGTCCCCTTTTTGCCTTTGTGCGAAAATTGCAAGTGGTTTTCATGAGTTTCCTTACCCCACCTTCTTTTAGGGTTTAACCTTGGTGTAGGTAGAGTTAGGAGTTTCTAGTGTGGCTAGTGGTTGGAGATAGTTATTGCTCCCTTTTGGGTGGTTGAGTTGGGGGCTTATTTAGAGGCCTTCCTTGGTCTAGTGGTTTTGGGTTTCCCAATCTCTACATTTAGAGAAGATTTCTTGAAGCTTGAAGTAAGGAGGGATACTCTACTCAAACTGGTTCATTGCCATTGCCTCTTTGTGAAGGTAGGAAACTCCCATCTCCCTTATTCAATTTTTATGTTTTATTTCATGTTCTTGTTACCTTGTTGTTGTTTTACTATTGTATGGTTGTGGGTATGTTGGGAAGATTTGCAAACCATGTCTTTTTTTTTGGTTGTTTTCCTTTCTTGTTTATGTTTGAAATTTTGAGTTTTCCTTGCATGGTGTTTTGGTATTACTCACCCTAGGAGAGGGCAGAAGTGACCAATTTTGGGAGAGGTTTGTCTAGTTGGACTCCAACCTGTGTAGACTCTCTTCTCAGGATGAGAAGAGGGATAAAGGGTAGGGTGTTATGGGCCCCTACCCGTCAGCACAAACCTGGTATGAGTATGGCAAGTTTAAATGGAAGAACGAAAGTTCTTGGTTATTGGCCCCGATTGGGCATTTGATTTGGTGTTGTGTTTGACTTCTCCAGTTGGAAGAATCCACCTCTCCCTAGTCTTGATTCACTATGAATCTTATTGTGTAAACCATGTATGATTATGCATACTTGATGTTCTTTTGGTTCTGCTTGGTTGCCACCCGATCAGTTATTGGTTTCCTCCATGGTTCTTGAAATGAGATTCAAAAGACATTACAAACTCCTTGATTATGATCATGAAGAAAATTTGATAAAATTATTGAAAATTGGGATTGAGATCCTATTGTATATTGTATTTTTTTTAAAACCTTATTATATATGGCAACGAAGTCGGGTTTTCTTCGTGATTCTTTCCCGGCTGAGCCTTGAATTAGGTTGATAATAAAATAAGTGATTGAGTAAATTTACTTCTCTTAAAATTTTCGTATTCTATGTTGTCATATGAATGTGTATCAAAGATAAGATGCAACAATGATGTTCAATTATACATGATTCAATTTGTGATGTGTGGTGATGCCTCTATTCATATGGACTATAGAGAGAGATGTTGCTAATCCATGTAAATGTATAGTGTCTTTATCAAGTTTGAAATGATTTACTTCATGGTTGATTGTGTTGAAAATAAATTTGCAAGAACATGTAGGAAGAATTATGTCAAGAGATCCAAGCTAAAATTGAAACATGATAGAGAAATAAATTTGTGTATTTTAATACTCCCTGCAAAAGGAATGGAGCATTATCATTTTGATCTCTTATTTTCTCAATTGCCTTAAGACTAGTTTAGTCATTATGTTGTTCCAATGTTGATCCATCAGTTTTATTAGATAGTTAAATGAATACGTAGATGGTTATTTCATGTAATGTGGTTTCATTGAAATGCATGGCCATTTGAGGTTCATGGAGATGATAAACTAGAAATTTATAAGAGAATGCAAACACCTATTGTGGTAATATAGTTGCAAAAGAAAAATATACATTGAGTTTCAACAGAGAGAGAGAGAGAGTAGACAAATTATCAAATAATCCACCTACATGATGTTGGAGTTTGTATGAGAGAATGTGATAATCCTTGTTTTGTAACAGAGAATATTCTAAGAATCTATTAGTGTTTAAAATTAGAAATAAAACAATATATATATAAATGATATCTAATAAAATGCATAAGTTATTAAACATTTATAACTTTAATATTCTAAATATCCTTTCTTACCATAAAAACTTTATGTCATCAATGTCCAGCTTTCTCTCCTTGGGTGTCAGTCTTAGAAATGCTATTTTAAAGGGTTTTTTTAAAAAAAAAGTGGATTGCAAGTCTTGGGTCATCACATGGGATGACGTCATTCTGACCCTTGTCCCATCCCTCCCCCTCATCATTTGGAAATGGACGCATGTGTTGGGGAAAAGCATTTAAAATTATTTGATTTAACATGCTAGCAAGCAGATTTCTTGCTTATGTCCAACCTTGAGCTTTGTTGTAGCGCTGACCTCCCACTTGGGCCAGACTAAGGCCTGGGGACAGTACGTGCCGAGTCAGACTCGGGCAGTGCGCAGCCTTGGGATGTGGGGGCCTCGTGGGGTGGGGCAAGCCTAGGAGTAGGGTGGGCTTAGGGGGTTGGTAGAGTTAGTAGGTGTGTAGGGGGGGGAGCTTAGAATAGGGGGCTAGTTGTAGGTAGTTTCACATTTAAGTTTTCTTTTAGTTTGTAATTAGTTTGATTAGTTAGTTTATTAATTATTTTAAGTTGTGTTTTATTAAAATGTTATTAAATATGTTAGAGTGTTAAGAGTTTAGTTAAGTTGTAGTTAGATTAGGAGATAGTGTTTAGTTAGTTTTAAACTTTAAGTTTAGTCTTAGATTAGTTAGTTATTTAATTATTTGATCTTAGTTTCTTTATTAATATTTTTTTTAATATATATATCTAGTTAGTTTAAAATGAAACTTTAAATTGTTAAAGAATAATTAGTTGAATTAATAAAGTTTAAGGTTATCTTATGTTTGATTAAGGACTTTTTTTGTAATTGTTAATATTTTTTTTTGTTACTTAGTTATGTTTAAATACTAATTTAGCTAGTTTTAATTTAAATGTACTCTAATTGTTTTAACTATTAATTAGATTAAAATTATCGATTAATTGGCTATTTAAATAAATTTTAAGGTAGTTTTGATTGATTTGTTATTGCAAGAAATTTTAGATCCGAATTCATGTACATTGTTATTTTATTAAGTTTTATTGCATATCTTTATAAGTTATTGAAATATCATAATTTTATCGATATTAATCTAATAACGCAAGCTTCAAAATTCTTAATGATGTTATCATCCTCATGTTTAAAACCTCAAGATTGTAATGTAAAGAACCTGTACTAAAGCTTCTTTTATCAATCATTTAAAACCTAGGGCATGTTTAATTATTAATTAAAAAAAAAATTGTGTGTGTTTTTGCCTTCAAAGTTTTGGGCATGAAAAAACTCTGGGAAAATGGTATTCTAAAAGATGAATTTTCTATCATAGAAAAGAAGGGTTTAACCAAAGCCTTAGTTTTCCCAATCGTATTCAAAAATGAGTGGATACGCATTATGCTTAGTAGAATCCATGATGGATCATTCTGGCTAGAACAAGGGCAAGTTAAGATTACTAAGAAAATGGTTCATAGGGTTACTAGTTTTCCAACCCTAGATCTGCCAAAAACATTGAGTAGTGAAAAGAAGGAAACAATTGAGAAAAATACAGGTGCAAAATGGAACAATAGAGGAATGACCATAGATACTGTTACTGATCCTCTTTTAGATTTTTCTATAAGGATCATATCACATAATTTCTACCAATCCAACAGGTTAAATAGTGTACCCTGCATAGTAGTTGATGTGGCATACAAAATTGTAAAGAAAGACCACACTTATGATCTTGTAGAACTCTTGTTGCAACAGATTAATGAAAATCTTGGAGCTATTAGAAAATCTAAAGGAGCACAGTGAAAATTTGGTTCAATGTTGGTTTGCATGTTCTTCTATGTAATGAAGGAATTCCCTTCATTTGGAAAACTCAATTGGAGCCAAAATAAGACCATTGTTGATCAAATTAATGATTTTATTGCACAAATGGGATATAGCTTTGATGATCAAATATCTATCTATTTTGAGGATTTCAAAAATGCAATGAAGAATAGAATGAGAGTACCAATCTCACTAGTAGAAAAGCATATAAATGATATATGTTTTCTTGTTAATATTGATTACACCTACAAACAAGTAGTCCTTCCTAGAACAAGATGGCTAAGACAATTAGGATATGAGCTTGATGTTGACCAAGCTTCTGTAGCCATCATAGCTTTACTTGTAGAAGAAATGGATAAATCTACCAAGGCATTTGGGACATATGACACTATAAAATCAAGAGTTGTAACAAAACTCAAGACAGTTTCAACAATAAAGAAAAAGGACAAGCTGGTAAAGCAGATAAAGAAAAAATTTGGTGTTGGAGAATCAAGTGCAGCATATGAAGAAGAAGAGATCAATGAAGGAGAAGAAGAAGGTGAGCCAAAACAAGAGCCACCTAAACTAACTCAAAAACAAGGTGAAGAGAAAGATGAGAGTGCCAAGGAAACAAAAACTGAGGAAGCACCTATTAGAGGCAAAGTCATTAAAAGGAAAAAAAAACAGACCTCTCCTACTGCTCAAACCTCACCAAAGAAAGTTGCCATGCAAACACCAAAGAAACCAACAACTAGAGCTACGACAAGGGCCTCTACCCAAAAGGCTAAAGAAGAAGCCAAAAAGAAGAAAAACACAAAGTCACAGGAAGAGACAAAGAAAAGGAAAAGATATGTGGCCCAACCTAATACTGATGAAGAAGATGAAACTGAAGAGGTAAGTCCCCCTAAATCTTCAATTGATATATTATGTAAGAAGATTAGGAATGGAGACCTAAATGAAATTAAAAATCTTGATTTCAATAAGTTCAGTAAAGAGGAACAAAATAGCATAGAAGAATCAGTCTACGCATTTATGGCACAGTTCAAGTATACACCTCTTGAACTAGATAGACATTTGCCAAAGGAATTGTCTAAAATTGTAGAAGATAGATGGCATTTTTTCCTAATGATGGAGAAATAAATGAGGGAATCAACCCTAGCAAACTTACTACCTAATTTGACAAAAGAACAGGTAACTCAAGCAGTCCAAAGGCATAATAAAAAGTTTACACCCAAAAATAGGGCATTCTCCATCTTGCAAAACAAAATTTAAGAAGTTATGTAGAGAACAACAAGAGTATGGAAAAACTTGTACAAAACATTTGAAGATGTTCATGAAGAAATATACAAAGAAGAAGCTGTTGCCAAACCAGAAGAAAGAAGGAAGAGGAGAGAATAGAAAACTAAAGAAGAGAAAGAAGTTGAAGAAGAGGAAAATAAGAAAGAAAGAGAGGAGGAAAGGAAAGATGAAGAAAAAGGAACTGATGAATAGCAAAGTGTACAAGACACACATCTTTCACCTCCTAGCTCGCCTCACTCACCTACCACACCTACAAAAATCATAAAGATTAAGGATGTTGTTGACACCACTTGTCAAAACAACAATCCACTAACTGCAACAGATCTTACCAAGATCCTTGACCAAACAAATTTACAAGCACAATTATGTACAAATCCCATATTGGTCAACATGGATAGTCTTCAAAAGTTAGTAGATAGACTTAAAGAGGTCAAGGTGCCATCACAACAACCACCTCAAATCACTCAAACTACTGGACTTACATTTCTACCACCTCCGTCATCACCAAGATTAGGCACTCAAACTCATTAGGACCTGAGTGCAACAATAGAGGTTATCACAGGGACGACAGCTTAGATAGTGAGTACACCCCCAGCAATAGTAACACAACAAGAATAAGACAACCAAGAAGAAGAGTAGAAGGAAGAAACCCAGAATAAAGAGGAGTCTGCAATACAAACTTTGGTAGAATTACCAGAAATAGAAACTCCCACCAAATTCAGTCATAAGTAGAGTAATAAAAAGATAGCTTTACATGTTAGTACTCCAAGTTCAAGTTCTACAAGGGTAGCCAAGACCATTCATTATGGTATTTCTAAGCTTGATGAAGAAATCAAAATACCCTATTATGATTCAAGCACTCTCAATGAGGAAAAGATGAATGAAATACAGAGTGCATTGGATAAGAGAAGAGGCAATGAGAAGAGACTAAAAATATAAACAAGAAATGAATGAAATAAAAGATATATTCATGGATGCTTTTAGTCTTCAACCTCCAGATGGAAATAGGCCAATACTTGAGAAATTATCTGATATAGTTGATCAAGTAAATAATGAAGACCATGATACTAATGCAAAACTATTGGAATGGTCAGAAAAGAAGTTTTTGGGAAAACTCAACCAAAAAATAGCTAATAACATAATTTTGGGATAGGTTGACCTAGCCAAGAAATTAGAAAATGTAAAAAGTGTATTAGGGAACATAGTTTCCCTTTACAGTAAATTGTGTGATTTTTCCAGGTTCACGCATGAAATAAATCAAAAAAATTTGAATCCTGAGAGTAAATTAAAACTCTCCAGCATGCAACTACCCTCCAATCTTGCACAGAGTGCAACACAATTTGTTCATACCTTACACACTTAGAGGGAATTAGTTGCATCATCAGCAGAAGAGGCCACTATCAAAGAAAAGCTGATCCAAATTCAAGCCTCCATAACTCCTCACCTAGAAGTATTGCACAAGGAGCAATTGTATGTAGAAATAGTCCTAAAGAAGTATCCTAATATTTCTATGCATGAAGGACTTGTTGATCTCACAGCAGAGCTTGCAATCCAACAAAAGTCATTGGATATTGCCTCAAATAATTGGGATGCAGCTCTCCAAATACTCCTTGAGGTAAACAAGACATTTTTGGCCAAACATGGCATTACTATTTAGGACCCTTTGACATAAGTGTCAAAAAGGGGGAGAAAAGATATAAATTGGGAGATATAGATATTTTATACAGGGGGAGATAATGCATTAATGGAGGAGCATAATACATAGCACAAGATAGCATAGATACTGGCATAATTAACTCAGGGGGAGTTATACAAATTTTGAGGTATATATACATTTTGCGATTTTGAGTAAGGCTTTTCAACCTTTGTATATATTAAGTAAGTTTAGTACATGTACTTATAAGGTTAGTTAAGTGTTTTTGTCACTCATGTCAAAGGGGGAGATTGTTAACCTCATAATGGTTTTTGACAATTGAGTGCCAACACACTTAATCACATTCTACATTGAAGCCGAGTACATCATGTATGCTGAGCCACAACATGAGCCAAGTCAGAAAAGACAACAGGTGCCGAGTAAAGATTAGGTGTTGAGTGAGTACAAATGTTGAGCATGATTCAAGTACTGAGCATCATTTAGGTGCCGAATCTTAAAGGATGCCAAGCAAGATAGGAGCATGTACAAAAGTCGAGCTATAGAAGGTGTCGAGCATCAGGAAGGCATAAGTGCTGAGTAATACAGAATCAACATATGAGTTTGAAACTTCACAAACTCAGATGTAAAACATTTTCATAGCCAAAATAAGACAAATCTCGAAGGATCTAAGTGATAAGATCAAATCATTTATATTTCCTATGCAATCTACATGCAGCTAATAAGAAAAATGGAGAAGGCATGCAACAAATAAGAAATGTGCAAGGAACAAGAAAATATCAGAGATTAAATATGGATTGTAGATCCATACCTAACCCTAAGTCTTTGAGTGTCTTTATAAGGAAGATGAAATTAGATAGAGAGAAAGGCGAATGATAAAGGTGTGTAAAGAAAACTATTTTCATAGAAAAGAAGTATCAGATCTCAAAAAGGATCAAGATTATAGAAAAGTAGATCAAGTGCCTATATTCAGCAATCAAAAGATTGTAAGCCATCAGGTTTATCATACCTAATACTCTTTAGCCATTGTATTAGAAAGTAAATCCTATGATGATAGGTTAGCTTAGCAACTATTTTTGTAAATCCTTTCAATAGGTGATTAAATCCTTTAACAAGGTAACACTTGATGTAAAGTGTTTGAAATCCTTTAACTAAGTCACTATTGATACAGGGTAAAACCTTTGACAAGGCAGGCCTTTAACAGGGTAGACCATTAGAAGTGGTTAAACATTATTACTGCAGTGATTTTGTGGGTATCATCCCCACCCCAATTTAACCTTCTTATTTCTGGAGGGTATCTAGGTTACCAAATCTTAAGTGTTATGTGGTGATGCATATTTATTTCTTAATGTTTATATGCATGCAATTTACTTTCAGTTAAAAGGTTTTAAAGGTCAAAGCACAATACTTCTAATTCACCCCCCCTCTTAGAAGCATTCTTTCCAATAAAATATTCCAACATTCAGGTCTTCAATATCAATAGGCACATCCATCTACCCTTCCAATCCAAAAGCTTCTATAAAAGAAGTTATACCTAGTGTGTATAAAAAACTCCCATTGTGCCTTTGAAATGTCCTAGTAATTAGATTGTAGGAATTTATCAATGGTTTCAATAGGTCTACATCAACAAATACCTTTGGAAATATAAGTTTTTCTATGGTTTTGTTCCATGGGTTACAAATTGGCACCTTTTCTATCTTGTTTTGGTAAAAATATAAAAACAAGTTGAAACCATCAATTCTAGGGCACTGTGCATCCCTAACCATGAGATAAGGGTCTCTAAAAATGTGGTCATTAGTTGAGATAGTGTTCGACGACCTTGGAAGAAGTTTCAGCCAATCTTTAGCATGCTTGTTGGGCTTCCTAACCCTTTTCTTCTTAGTCTTAGCAGTATTCTTCTTTCTTTTACCTTTTGTTGTGACTTTTACCACATCATCTCCTTTGTCCTCAACTTCAACCTCTTCTTCAAGAACCTCTTTGACTTCTTTGTCAGTCATCTTTTCTGCAAATTATACTTTGAATCTTTGTACAACAACAAATTTTTTTTTGAAGCTATGGACACATGAATAAAGTTTCAGAGCAAGAACACAATTTCTTCAGAGAGCCAATATTATGGATATTCAATCAAATATTTATGTTTTAATGATTCAATCCATGAAATTTTTAATTAATTCTACATGCACAAGTGTTTAATACCACCTTCATAGGCTAATAGCAAGGGATATCAACCATGAAATTTGATCCTGATGTCCTTTTCAATATTTTAATTCACTTGGCTATGGTGATATTATTCTTTTCTAAACTAGTATGACACTTCAACAACTTTCTTTTCAAAGTCTAGTCTTCTGTTCTTACGTTGAGTCAAGATTTCCAATCTTTGTAACCTCGAGGACACCCTTGGCTACCCTTTACACTCATTTGGTGAGGCTTTAAAACATCCTAGGTATAGAAGCATTAGGTCTTTTTTAACACTACATTGAAATTTCCTTTATGCCCATATGTAACCCTTTACACTGTAGAATCTCAAACCTTTAGAACTAACATCTTCATTCTTATGCATCAAACATTCCTTATATGAGTGTAAAACCCTCACTACTACCTTCTCTTTACCTTTTACACTCATACACACACACACACACACACGTATCAGAAGAAACCTTCAAAAATTCCTTCACATTGCTCCACTAACTTCATTACCCAAGACATTGTAATTCTTTAAACATTCATCCTTTAGTCATATGATCTAGGCTTTACTCATGGCGTGGTAATGCTTTTTATCTTTTCTTTATTCCTCCTTTATGTTTGCACAAGTTACCCTATCCTCATAACACCCGAAAGCTTCTACAGATGGCATTTTGTTCTTACATTTTTCCTTTCTCATATAAGTGTAAAGCCTTGTATTCATTTCTTCACACTTCCTTTTATGCTCACACTCTTAGACCTAACTCATAACAATGGAGAAAGGATAAAATAGTTCTTCGTTCATACGCTTACCTTTCAAGCATAAAGGCATAATGATAAACTTTACTTTCCATTGATCAATGACCTAGATTGTAGCATAAAGAAATAGAAAATAACATTGCCATTTATTTTTTGCACATGTAAAATTAAGAACTTAAGTTATCTACCATGCAAGTTGGGCCCATCTAATGTTTGTGATGTGTCACCATTTGATTTGCTTACACTAGGGCCCATATGTCAACTCAATAGGTCCCACTTTAAAAAATCACTATTATAACCTAGCTTTATGGTTGTTCGCAAGCCCAACAACATTCGACCTTCACTCCTACTAACTGACTTTATCTATAGATTCATAAAACATTTTGTGCATTCTTTCAAACCATTCCTTTATGCCGTCCTAGGGTATTATGCTTTTACACTATCCCTTAGTACGGAGATGTAGAGATCTCAACTCAATACCTTTCCACCCTCTCACTCAATTGTTTTCTTGTACCCCCATAAAGTGGCACAACACATATCCTTCAAAACCTTTTATGATCACATGCTCAACACAATATCATATGATCAAGAATATCTATTCAAATCTCTTCCGCTCATCCATTCAACTATTCACCGTCAAGCTGTAAAACCACTTCTAAAGCATAAAAAAACCTTTACATTTCTTCACACAGAGACCAAACATATGATCAGGGAGACTCTAAATTAACTGTTCCACTATTCTGAAAGATAAAAGTGTATGCTCGTAAAAAACAAACTTCTTTACGCTCTTATGCTGCACTACAAAATGCGACCATAGAAACAAGAGAAAAAAGTATTTTTCTCTTACGTGAAACCCTACACTGTAAGACTATAAAGGGTAGAAATTTAAGAACTTTTCAAATTTTTCAAAAATTTGAAAGGAGACCTTGGGTTTTCCACACTTAGGGTATTTTAATTGCTAGGTTGAGAGGCAAACCTTGAGAATTTAATAGAATTTGACAACACATGAATCAGGGCACGACTAAGGTAACCTAAAATTATTGAAAATTTTGTTAGTGAATGAAACCCTAATCTGCAAAATGTAATGACCTAACTAAATTTTCACCAAAATTCTAAACTTTCTGTATACTATGAAAACTCAGACCAACGTTGGCTCTATCTAGGGATGATAGACTACTTGAGTCTATGCAAGAATTTAGAATGTATGGAAAAGGAAACCACATATGAATTTATAAAAGACAACTTCTTTAGAGAGCATAGAGAAACACACAAAAACAAGAAACCAGACTATATAGAGAAACTACAAGGATCTACAAATATACACAATGTACAAGAACACAAGGAAACCCTAAACTAATGTTCATGGAAAAATAGATACCTTAAGAAAATTATCTCTTCAAGAATTGTCCATGAACTGGAAATTCAAGAATATGTCCAATTATATCTCTCAAGAAATACAAATCTTCTCCATTTGTATCACAAATGTTATATGGGCCAAGCCAGATTGGGTCAAATTTACCATGCTTTCCTTTATCTTCCACTCTAGCATTCCACATCAGTACCATGTCACCTATTTCAAATTGCCTATCAATGGCTCTTTTTTCATATAAATGCTTCATTTTGTGATTGTAACATGGCAGTTTGAATATCAGACTCTCTCCTTGCTTCCTCTAGTTGCAATATGTCATCCATTCTAAGTTTCATTTCATCAATGACATCATCTTCATATAATTGAACAAATTTATAGATCTCCTTTAAGTTAAATGGAGCACATCCAATGGCCTATTTTTGAGTAACCCTATCAGCCCATAGAGCTAATGATAATTTTGAATCCCAAGCCTTCTTATTTTCTCCTAAAATCCTCTTGATGATTTTTAATATACTCTTATTACTTGATTCTGTCTGACCATTTCCTTGGGGATGATAAGGTGGTGATGTATACTTTGTAATGCCATATTTCTTACCAAAAAAATTATATTCCTTTGATCTAAAACACATAGCATTATCTGTTACAATCTTTTGTGGGCACCCAAATTTGGTGACAATATTATTTAGAATGAAATTAATCACCACCTTACTTGTTGCATTCTTAGTAGGGATTTCCTCAACCCACTTAATGAAATAATGAGTGGCTACTATGATCCATGAATGTTCACCACTAGATTTATTTGTGATCTCAACTATAAAATAAATTCCTCACTATTGAAATGGTGCCTATACTTCAAATAGCCTCAATGGAAAATTCCCAAAGAATTTTAGCTTTCCACTAAACCTTTGACAAGCATCACAAACTTTTACAAACTCATGAGTATCTATAAAAAGTGTTGTCCACCAAAAATCAGCCCTAAGAATTTTATGGGTAGTGGTTTTAGCCATTTAATGACCACCACACACACCTTCATGCATATCTTTCAAAATTTTTATAGACCCAATCTAATCCACACATTTTAAAAGTACCCCTTCTATATTTCTCCACCACAATTGTCCCTACACTATAATATACCTTATGGCCTGTAACTTAAAGGATCTTTTCTGATTGTCTTTTAACTCTGATGGTGATTGCATATTTTGCAAATAAAAAATTACATCTTTGTACTAGTCAGAGGTATCCATATCACAAAGATTATCCTTGCAACTATCATCAAGTTAATTAAATTTGTTTGCCTCTAGATTGGCTTCTATCATCAATTTGGCCAAATGTTGACCCCTAACTAGTTTGGTAATCTTAACATCAATACGAAACTTTTGTATCCTATTAATCCATCTACACCTCTTGCTAGATACCTCTTGTTGTGAGAAAAATGTCCTTCACAACAGTAGTAGGAACAAAAACAATGATAGTAGCTCTCACTAAGTAACATCTAAAATCCTTGACTCCTTTCACCAGTGCATATGCCTATTTTTTATTGATGTCATACTTAAGTTTTGTTGCTTCCAAAGACCTGCTGAAGAATGCAATGGGTTTCTCATAACCTTCCTCATTTTTTTGTAAAAATATTGCAGCAGTAGTGTAAAATGATGCAGAATAAAATATATGCATTGGTTAATCATAATTTGGAGCTCTAAGGATAGGGGCATCTTTAATAGCTTGATTAATTTTGTAGAATGCAATACTAGGTTCACCATCCCATTTTATCTCAAATCCTTTCTTTAGCATCCTTGATATAGGCCTACTAATTTCTATAAAATTTGTCACAAATCTCCTAAGAAAGCTAATCTATCCAAAGAATGACCGAATGCCTTTAGCACTTTTGGGTTTTTGAATCTTTTCTATTTCTTGTACTCTTTTAGGGTCAATACTCACTCCATGTTTTCCAACTAAATGTCCTAGCAACCTTCCTTCAGTAACACCAAAATTACACTTCCTTGGGTTCAAAGAAATACCATACTTAATGATGGGAACACAACCCAAGAATAGAATGGAAACAATAGAAAAGGGAAATTATATTAACTGAGAAAATAAGCTAGTACAAATAGTACAGAGAAAATAAACTTCAGAACATGCCATAAGGGCTTACAATAGCATAAATCTGGAGAATATTTCTCCTTTTAGCACCTCCTCTCAAACTCCACTCCGAACTGCCTTTTACAATGCCAGAAATCTCCTTAAATAGACCCCAGAGGCTTAAGGACTAGGAGTACATTCTAGAAAGTGCTATTAGGCATCCACCGACTAAGTAGAATGTTTCGAAAGCTATGTTAGAAGTCGGCGCAATTCTAGAAGAATTCAGAAACGGTAATCGAACTTCTGGGAGGCATAACTTTTGAACCGTAGCTCCAATTGACAAACCATTTACATTTTTGGAAAGCTCTTGAAGCGCTCTATAGCCTCATGGACCAGCTTCACTCATCCCCCATTTTCAGCCCTTTTTGAGGTCATTTAGTACCCGTAACCTGACTTCGAAGCATTCTTAGGGGGTCTCCAAAACTCGAAAAACTACAATAACTTTCAAACCATGGGGCCTTTTGACCTGATTCTTTTTCTAGAATTCTCTAAATCACAATTACATTCATCTGGTCAATTCACACCTTCTAGGTCACCAAAATGATGGCCAAATTGCATGCTCCTATTTTTTTAGGATTTTTAAACGCACTGATAGTGGAACTGTGAGAGTTGGAACCTTTATTTGACCCAAATGGGTATCCAAAAATGTAAAGACATGAAATAGAAACTAAGTCTAAGTACATTTTTTGGGTGACACAGGGTTGCCCTTATGCCTCTACATGCTCCTGCATCAGACACCCAGTGTAGATTGAAAAGTAACCCTATCACTTTATGGATGGTAGAGGAAATCCCAAATGGGAAACCTCAGCTACTGAAATCCAAGTTGATTCCTCGATTGGCCATCCTTTCCATTTGACCAAGTACTCTTCATACTGCTTGTTTCTGGTACTCCTACCCATACAATGATCTAGAATGTCTTCTATCTCCTCCTTCTTAGAAGCAAGAATTGGACATGGCTCTAACACCAGCTCCTCATCTGCACCATCATCATGATACTCTATTAAATTTGCAATGTTGAAAATGGGAGAAATGTGAATACCATCTGGCAGCTCCACCTCATATGCATTTCCTGAGTTATGTTTCTTCAAAACTTTGCAGGGGCCAAATTTCTTCATTTTTAGCTTGTTGTAAGTACCAACTGGAAATCTTTCCTTTCGTAAGTGCACCATGACTAGATCCCCTACTTGGAATTCCTTATGTCTTCTCCTTTGATCAGCCCTAGCTTTATACTCTTGATTCATCTTGATAATGTGTGCTTGAACCTCCTCATGTAGACACTTGATATGTTTAGTAAATTCCTCAGCTTTAGCACTTGTCCTCTCCCCTTGTTCTATCTTCCTCAGCTCTGGTGCAGTCCTTGGGCTATTCCCATATACAATTTGGAATGGTGATTTTCTAGTACTCCTATTTACAGAGTTATTATAAGCAAACTTTTCCTGTGGTAGAATCAAATCCCATCCCTTGGGCTTATCCCCAACTAAACATCTCAGCAAATTTCCCAAACCTCTATTTACCACTTCTGTTTGGCCATCAATCTGTGGGTGATGTGTGCAACTGAATTTCAAGTTTGTTCTCAACTTCTTCCACAATGTCCTCCAGAAATACCCCACAAATTTAATATCTCTGTTAGAAACTATACACCTTGGAAGACCATGTAGTCTTACCACCTCTTTGAAAAACAAGTCTGCAATATGGATAACATCATGAGTTTTGTGGCATGGAATGAAATGTGCCATTTTGGAGAACCTATCAACCACCATGAATACTGAGTCATTACCCCTTTGTGTTCTTGGCAATCCAAGAACAAAATCCATACTTATGTCCTCCCATGGCCTTGATGGAATAGGCAATGGTTGATATAGGCCAGTATTGTGACTAAACCCCTTGGCAACTTGACAAACCTAGCAACTCTATACAAACTTCTTCACATCTTGTGAAATTTGAGGCCAAAAATAATGTTCTCTAAGAATGGCAATGGTCTTATCTCGACCAAAATGTCCTGCCATCCCCCAACTGTGTTTCTCCTTAATCAGATTTTCCCTCATGGAACTCCTTCAAATGCACAATTGACTACCTTTGAACAACATCCCATCCTGAATCAAATAGTCTAACCACTTGGTTCTATCTACAGCAACAGGTTCTTTACAAGCTTTCCATGCTTCATCAAAATCAGGATCCTCGGGGTACAAATTCTTGAGTTCATCAAACCCAACTACTTCAACCTGCATTGTTGTAAGCAACAACTGTCTCCTACTTAGTGCATCTGCAACCCTATTAGATTTTCTACTTCTATGCTTCAACACAAATGTATAACTCTACAAGAACTCTACCCACTTCATATGCCTCTAATTCAATTTACCTTGACTATTTAGGTACTATAATGCCTGATGATCAGTATACAAAACAAATTCCTTTGGCAATAAATAATGCCTCCATTTCTTTAAGGCCTAAACTATTGCATAGAACTCTTGATCATAAACAGAATACTTCTTCTTTGCATCATTCAATTTTTCACTAAAGTATGCAATAGGCTTACCCTCTTGGCTTAATACAGCCCCAACAGTGCTGCCACTAGCATCACAATCCACCTAGAACACTTTTCTAAATTCTGGAAGTGCCAACACAGGCTATTCTGTCACCTTCTTCTTTAGCAATTCAAAACTTCTTGTAGCTGTTGCAATCCATTTGAACTCTTTTCTATCCCCTCTTATTGTATTAGTTAGGGGTGCACATATGCCACTGAAATTCTTAATAAACTTCCTATAAAAACTAACCAGACCATGAAATGATCTTACCTCAGTAGCAGACCTTAGAGTAGGCCATTCCAAGATGGCTTTTACCTTCTCTGGATCCATTTTAAGACCTTTAGATGATATAACAAACCCCAAATAGACTAACTCCCTTTTTGTAAAGATACACTTCCTCAGATTAATTAACAGTTTCTCTTGCCTTAGCCTTTCAAGGACACTACGAATATGTAGTAAATGTTCTTCCAAAGTCTTGCTGAAAATTAAAATATCATCCAAATAGACAATAACAAATTTTCCCAAGAACTTTTTAAGTACCTCATTCATGAGCCTCGTGAAGGTGCTTGGGGCGTTCATCAATCCAAAGGGCATGACTAACCACTCATAAAGACCCTCCTTGGTCTTGAAGGCTATTTTCCACTCATCTCCTTCTCAAATTTGTATCTAATGATAGCCACTCTTCAAATCTATCTTTGTGAAGTATTGAGCTCCACTCAAGCAGTCCATGAGATCATCCATCCTTGGTAAAGGAAACCGGTACTTGATGGTTATCCTATTTATAGCTTGGGAATCTGTACACATCCTCCACACTAAATCCTTCTTTGGTACGAGTACTGCAGGTACTGCACATGGACTCAGGCTCTCTCAAATCAAGCGCTTCCTCAACAGCTGCTGAACCTGTCTATTTAGCTCCTCTGTTTAAGTAGGAGTCATCCTATGAGCAGCCTTGTTAGGCAAACTAGCTCCTAGAATCAGATCTATCTGATGACTGATTTGCCTTATTGGTGGCAATCCATCTAGAACATTATCAGAGATAATATCTCCAAATTCCCCTAGTAAATCTGAAACTTCAAATGGTATTTCACTACTACCTTCTTTATCTTTCGTAGAAATCAAAGCGTAGCACATATGCTAATGTTTCATGCCATCTCAAAAATTCCTTCCATCAACAAGACAAATCCTAGCACTGCTATATACCTTTTCACCTTCCTTTTTCATGGGCTTCAATTTGTGGCAAACTCCATCCTTTGTCAGAGAGTATGTGTTTGCATGTCCATCATGTATTGCATGTCTATCAAACTGCCATGGTCTACCCAACAATAGATGGAAAACATCCATTGAAATAACATCAAAGCGAACTTCATCATGGTAACGCTCAATTTGGAATTTTACTAAACATTGTTCACTTACCCAGACCTTATGATCATCTTTTACCCAAGAAATCCGATAGGGTTGGGGATGTTTCTCCCTCTTGAGCTTTAGCTTAGAGACCATCTCTTCTGATACCAGGTTATCAGTGCTACCACCATCAATGATCACGTCACAACATTATCCTCACACTTGCATCTGGTATGAAACAAATTCCTTCGTTGTCCTGGTTCATTCTCACCACTTAGTAGGACTCTTTCATTGACCAAGGTCTCTCCTCTTTTTGCATCCTCTGAATGTGATGATTGTGCATCCACATCCACATGAGCAACCCTAGCTTGGCCCTCAGCTCTCCTATCTGTCCTTCCTTGTCATTGAGGGCATTCAAAGGTATGATGAGCTTCTTCATTGCAATGGAAATAGGTACCACAGAAGCCTCCTCTTCCTTGTCCACATCCTCTACCTCTTTCTCTTTGATTTCTAAAGTCTTGATTCCTCTAGTTTCTGCTAGTACCCACATCTTCATTTTTCTTTTGGGTTTCATTGCGGCCTCCAGATGATCTACCACTTCCCCTTCCTCCTTGACCGCACCCTCTTTGTCTTCCTTCAAACATTTTATTCAGCTTCTCTTCAACTCGTAGGGAAAACTGGTATGCCTCTTTAACGCTGGTCATTCTTACCAGACTTAATTCCTCCTAGATGCTAGGTCGCAACCCACTGATATAATGATCAACCTTCTCCTTATTTGCTTCTACATGCCCCATTCTAATCAAGAGTCGGTAAAAATCCTCTGTATATTCTTGGACTGATCTTCCTGCTTGCTTTAACCCATGCATCTTCTTAAACAGATCAAGCTCGTAGTCCATAGGAATGAACTGCTTCTTCAATTTGTCCACCATGCAATCACTTCTTGTGATCTTCTCTTTTCCTCTTCTAAGTCTTTCCAATTGAACCTCTTACCACCAGATTTTTGCATGGCCTTTTAGTTTGGTCTTTGCAAACTTAACCCTATCTGGGTCCCTTATATCCTCATACTCAAAGTATTCTTCCAGTTCATTGATCCAATCGTTCAACTCATCTGGTTTCAGATTTCCTAAAAATATACCCACTTCAATTGTAGTTCTTTTCCCAAACTTAGTAATGGCCCTAAAAAGCCTTTCCTCTACCGGATTATGAACTTTCCCGTCAACTTCCTCTTCTGGTCCCATTACTTGCTCTTCATTGTCATCCTCACTATTGTCACCTGCGTCAACATTTGCTCCTCTACGAAGCTCCTCTTGCAATGCTTGTACCTGCCTCTAGAGGGCTCTAGCCTCCTCATGATCAATAGCTCTGGCCCTTTTTCCATGCTCTCTTCATGGAGGCATCTTCTAACTTGAACCCACAACCACACAATTTTGGTGCAAACTGCCTCACAGTCGGCGCTCTGTCTACACACTCAGGAAAACCCGCTCTGATACCACTTGATGGGGACACAACCCAAGAACAAAATGGACATAGTAGAAAAGGGAAATTATATTAACTGAGAAAATAAGCTAGTACAAATAGTACAGAGAAAATAAACTTCAAAACATGCCATAAGGGCTTACAATAGCATAAATCTGGAGAATATTTCTCCTTTTAGCACCTCCTCTCAAACTCCACTCCGAACTGCCTTTTACAATGCCAAAAATCTCCTTAAATAGACCCCAGAGGGTTAAGGACTAGGAGTACATTCTAGAAAGTGCTAGTAGGCATCCCCTGACCAAATAGAGGGTTTCGGAAGCTACGTTAGAAGTTGGTGCAATTCTAGAAGAATCCAGAAACGGTAACCAAACTTCCGGGAGGCATAACTTTTGAACCGTAGCTCTGATTGACGAACCGTTTACATTTTTGGAAAGCTCTCGAAGCGCTCTATAGCCCTATGGACAAGCTTCACTCATCCCCCATTTTTTGGCCCTTTTCAAGGTCATTTAATGCCCCTAACCTAAATTCAAAGCATTCTTAGGGGGTCTCCAAAACTCGAAAAACTGCAATAACTTTCAAACCGTGGGGCATTTTGACCTGATTCTTTTTTTGGAATGATCTAAATCACAATTACATTCATCTGGTCAATTCACACCTTCTAGGTCACCAAAATGATGGCCAAATGGCATGCTCCTATTTTTTTGGGATTTTCAGATGCACTGATAGTGGAAATGTGAAAGTTGGAACCTTTATTTGACCCAAATGGGTATTCGAAAATGTAAAGAAATGAAACAAAAACTAAGTCTAAGTACATTTTTTGGATGACACAAGATTTCCCTTATACCTCTAGATGCTCCTGCATCAGACACCCAGGGTAGATTGAAAAGTGACCCTGTCACTTTATGGATGGTGGAGGAAATCCCAAATGGGAAACCTCAGCTGCTGAAATCCAAGTTGAGTCCTCGATTGGCTGTCCTTTCCATTTGACCAAGTACTCTTCATACTGCCTATTTCTGGTACTCCTACCCACATGATGATCTAGAATGTCTTCTATCTCCTCTGCTCTAACACCAACTCCTCATTTGCACCATCATCATGATACTCTATTAAATCTGCAATGTTGAAAATGGGAGAAATGTGAATACCATCTGGCAGCTCCACCTCATATGCATTTCCTGAGTTATGTTTCTTCAAAACTTTGCAGGGGCCAAATTTCTTCATTTTCAGCTTGTTGTAAGTACCAACTAGAAATCTTTCCTTTCGTAAGTGCACCATGACTAGATCCTCTACTTGAAATTCCTAATGTCTTCTCCTTTGAACATCCCTAGCTTTATACTCTTGATTCATCTTGATAATGTGTTCTTGAACCTCCTCATGTAGACGCTTGATATGTTCAGCAAATTCCTCAGCTTCAGCACTTGTCCTCTCCCCTTGTTCTATCTTCCTCAGCTCTAGTGCAGTCCTTGGGCTATTCCCATATACAATTTGGAATGGTGATTTTCCAATACTCCTATTTACAGAGTTATTATAAGAAAACTCTGCCTATGGTAGAATCAAATCCCATCCCTTGGGCTTATCCCCAACTAAACATCTCAGCAAATTTCCCAAACTTCTATTTACCACTTTTGTTTGGCCATTAGTCTGTGGGTGATGTGTGTAACTGAATTTCAAGTTTGTTCTCACCTTCTTCCACAATGTCCTACAGAAATACCCCACAAATTTAGTATCTTTGTCAGAAACTATACTCCTTGGAAGACCATGTAGTCTTACCACCTCTTTGAAAAACAAGTCTGCAATATGGACAGCATCATGAGTTTTGTGGCATGGAATGAAATGTGCCATTTTGGAGAACCTATCAACCACCACGAATAATGAGTCATTACCCCTTTTTGTCCTTGGAAATCCAAGAACAAAATCCATACTTATGTCCTTCCATGGCCTTGATGGAACAGGAAATGGCTGATATAGGCCAGTATTGTGACTAAACCCCTTGGCAACTTGAAAAACCTAGCAACTCTGTACAAACTTCTGCACATCTTGTGAAATTTGAGGCCAAAAATAATGTTCTCTAAGAATGGCAATGGTCTTATCTCGACCAAAATGTCCTACCATCCCCCCACTATGTTTTGCCTAAATCATATTTTCCCTCATGGAACTCCTCGGAATGCACAATTGACTACCTTTGAACAACATGCCATCCTGAATCAAATAGTCTAACCACTTGGTTCTATCTACAGCAACAGGTTCTTTACAAGCTTTCCATGCTTCAGAAAAATCAGGATCCTCGGGGTACAAATTCTTGAGCTCATCAAACCCAACTACTTCAACCTGCATTGTTGTAAGCAACAACTGTCTCCTACTTAGTGCATCTGCAACCCTGTTAGATTTTCCACGTCTATGCTTCAACACAAATTTATAACTCTGCAAGAACTCTACCCACTTCATATGACTCTGATTCAATTTACCTTGACTATTTATGTACTGTAATGCCTGATGATCAGTATACAAAACAAATTCCTTTGGCAATAAATAATGTCTCCATTTCTTTAAGGCCTAAACTATTGCATAGAACTCTTGATCATAAACAGAATACTTCTTCTTTGCATCATTCAATTTTTCACTAAAGTATGCAATAGGCTTACCTTCTTGGCATAATACAGCCCCAATAGCACTGCCACTAGCATCACAATCCACCTAGAACACTTTTCTAAAATTTGGAAGTGCCAAAATAGGCTGTTCTGTCACCTTCTTCTTTAGAAATTCAAAACTTCTTGCAGTTGTTGCAGTCCATTTGAACTCTTTTCTATCCCCTCTTATTGTATCAGTTACGGGTGCACATATGCCATTGAAATTCTTAATAAACTTCATGTAAAAACTAAATAGACCATGAAATGATCTTACCTCAGTAGCAGACCTCAGAGTAGGCCATTCCAAGATGGCTTTTACCTTCTCTATATCCATTTTAAGACCTTCAGGTGATATAACAAAGCCCAAATAGACTAACTCCCTTTTTGCAAAGATACACTTCTTCAGATTAATTAACAGTTTCTCTTCCCTTAGCCTTTCAAGGACACTACTACTATGTAGTAAATGTTCTTCCAAAGTCTTGCTAAAAATTAAAATATCATCCAAATAGACAATAACAAAATTTCCCATGAACTTTTTAAGTACCTCATTCATGAGCCGCATGAAGGTGCTTGGGGCGTTCATCAATCCAAAGGGCATGACTAACCACTTATAAAGACCCTCCTTTGTCGTGAAGGCTTTTTTCCACTCATCTCCTTCTTGAATCTGTATCTGATGATAGCCACTCTTCAGATCTATCTTTGTGAAGTACTGAGCTCCACTCAACCAGTCCATAAGATCATCCATCCTTGGTAAAGGAAACAGGTACTTGATGGTTATGTACACATCCTCCACTGTCCATCCTTCTTTGGTGCAAGTACTAGAGGTACTGCACATGGACTTAGGCTCTTTCGAATCAAGCCCTTCCTCAATAGCTCCTAAATCTGTCTATTTAGCTCCTCTGTTTCAGTAGGAGTCATCCTGTGAGTAGTCTTGTTAGGCAAACTAGCTCCTGGAATCAGATCTATTTGATGACTAATTTGCCTTACTGGTGGCAATCCATCTGGAACATTATGAGAGATAATATCTCAAAATTCCCCTAGTAAATCTGAAACTTCAAATGGTATTTCACTACTACGTTCTTTATCTTTCTTAGGAATCAAAGCATAGCACATATGCGGATGTTTCATGCCATCTAAAAATTCCTTCTATCAACAAGACAAATCCTAGCACTGCTACATACCTTTTCACCTTCCTTTCTCATGGCTTCAATTTGTGGCGAACTCCATCCTTTTTCAGAGAGTATGTGTTTGCATGTCCATCATGTATTACATGTCTATCAAACTGCCATGGTCTACCCAACAATAGATGGAAAACATCCGTCGAAATAACATCATAGAGAACATCATGTTAACTCCCAATTTTGAATTTTACTAAACATTGTTCACTTACTAGGACCTTATGATCATCTTTTACCCAAGAAATCTGGTAGGGTTGGGGATGTTTCTCCCTCTTGAGCTTTAGCTTAGAGACCATCTCTTCTGATACCAGGTTATCAGTGCTACCACCATCAATGATCACGTCATAACATTTATCCTCACACTTGCATCTGGTACGAAACAAACTCCTTCATTATCCTATTTCATTCTCACCACTTAGTAGGACTCTTTCATTTACCAAGGTCTCTCCTCTTTCTGCATCCTCTGAATGTGATGATTGTGCATCCTCATCCACATGAGCAACCCAAGCTTGGCCCTCAGCTCTCCTATCTGTCCTTCCTTGCCATGGAGGGCATTCAAAGGCCCAATGACCTTCTTCATTGCAATGGAAATAGGTACCACAGAAGCCTCCTCTTCCTTTTCCATGTCCTCTACCTCTTCCTCTTTGATTTCCAAAGTCTTGATCATGGGAGCAGTTGAAACTCTCATTCCTCTAGTTTCTGCTAGTACCCACATCTTCATTTTTCTTTTGGGTTTCATTGTGGCCTCCAAATGATCTACCACTTCCCCTTCCTCCTTGACCATGCCCTCTTTGTCTTCCTTCAAACCTTTTATTCATCTTCTCTTCAACTCGTAGAGAAAATTGGTATGCCTCTTCAACGCTGGTCATTCTTACCAGACTTAATTCCTCCTGGATGCTAGGTCACAACCCACTGATATAACGAGCAACCTTCTCCTTATTTTCTTCTGCATGTCCCGCTCTAATCAAGAGTCGATAAAAATCCTCTTTATATTCTTAGACTGATCTTCCTTCTTGCTTTAACCCATGCATCTTCTTAAACAGATCAAGCTTGTAGTCCACAGGAATGAACTGCTTCTTCAATTTGTCCACCATGCGATCCCATCTTGTGATCTTCTCCTTTCCTCTTCTAAGTCTTTCCAGTTGAACCTCTTGCCTCCAAATTTTGGCATGGCCTTTCTGTTTGGCCTTTGCAAACTTTACCCTATCTGGGTAGCTTATATCCTCATACTCAAAGTATTCTTCCAGTTCATTGATCCAATTGATCAACTCATCTGGTTTCAGATTTCCTAAAAATATACCCACTTCAATTGTAGGTCTTTTCCCAAACTTAGTAATGGCCCTAAAAAGCCTTTCCTCTACAAGATTTAGAACTTCCCCGTCAACTTCCTCTTCTGGTCCCATTACTTCCTCTTCATTGTCATCCTCACTATTGTCACCTGTAGCAACATTTTCTCCTCTACGAAGCTCCTCTTGCAATGCTTGTACCTACCTTTGGAGGGCTCTAACCTCCTTAGGATCAATAGCTCTGGCCCTTCTGCCACGCTCTCTTTGTGGAGGCATCTTCTAACTCAAACCCACAACCACACAGTCCTAGTGCAAACTGCCTCACAGTCGGCGCTCTGTCTACACACTCAGGAAAACCCGCTCTGATACCACTTGATGGGGACACAACCCAAGAACATAATGGACACAATAGAAAAGGGAAATTATATTAACTGAGAAAATAAGCTATTACAAATAGTAGAGAGAAAATAAACTTCAGAACATGCCCTAAGGGCTTACAATAGCATAAATTTGGAGAATATTTCTCCTTTTAGCACCTCCTCTCAAACTCCACTCTGAACTGCCTTTTACAATGCCAGAAATCTCCTTAAATAGACCCCAGAGGGTTAAGAACTAGGAGTACATTCTAGAAAGTACTAGTAGGCATCCACCAACCAAATAGAAGGTTCCAGAAGCTTCGTTAGAAGTTGGTGCAATTCTAGAAGTATCCAGAAATGGTAACCGAACTTCCGGGAGGCATAACTTTTGAACCATAGCTTCGATTGACAAACTGTTTACATTTTTGGAAAGCTCTCAAAGTTCTCTATAGCCCTATGAACAAGCTTCACTCATCCTCCCTTTTTTTGCCCTTTTTGAGGTCATTTAATGCCCCTAACCTGACTTTGAAGCATTCTTAGGGGGTCTCCAAAACTCGAAAAACTCCAATAACTTTCAAACCGTGGGGTCTTTTGACCTGATTCTTTTTCTAGAATGCTCTAAATCACAATTACATTCATCTGGTCAATTCACACCTTCTAGGTCACCAAAATGATGGCCAAATTGCATGCTCCTATTTTTTCAAGATTTTCAAACGCACTGATAGTGGAACTGTGAGAGTTGGAACCTTTATTTGACCCAAATGGGTATCCAAAAATGTAAAGACATGAAATAGAAACTAAGTCTAAGTACATTTTTTGGGTGACACAGGATTGCCCTTATACCTTTGGATGCTCCTGCATCACTTAAGGGCTTGTATAAATACCTTTTTCAAATGTATACAATGATCATTCTGATCCTTGGAATAGGCAGTGAGGTCATCCTAATATACAACCAATTTTTTTTCAATAATATCAGCAAAAGCCACATCCATAGCCCTTTGAAAAGTAGCTCTAGCATTAGTAATCCCAAAAGGAATCTTGACATAAACATAAGTACCCCATGGAGTAGTGAAAGTAGTCTTGAACTATTCTGATTCTTTAACAACTATTTGATGGTAACCTAAAAATTCATCCATAATTGACATAAGCTCTAAACTAGTAACCCTTTGCAACATGGCTTCCATATTTGACAATCCATAATTATCTTTTGAAGAAGATATATTGAGATTTCAGAAGTCAACACATAACCTTATGTCTCCATTTTTCTTCTTGATAGGAACTAAATTGGATACCAAAGAAGAATTTCTAATAGGCTTTATGATTCCTACATCTCTCAATTTGATTAGTTCCTCCTGCATTTTGAGAGCCAAAGTCAAATTTATTGGTCTTTGTTTCTACCTAAAAGGTTGCATCTGGTTTCAAAGGGATTTCATCCTAAAAAGGATCATCTCTATAGGCCTTTAGGTCATCATATGACCATGCAAACACATGTCTATACTTTCTTACTAGGTCTATGAAATCTTTCCTAGTTTTAGAAGGCATTTGTTTACCAATATACACCTTTCTAGGTGTTTCTTGAGTTCCCAAGTTCACCTCCTCCAAATCTTTAGCATTGTATTTATTAGTATTCATTTGTGATCTATCTTGGTTTTCAAATTTTTGTTCTAAAACAACTAGAACCTTAGGGATTTTATTTGTCTTCAATTGCACAACTTCTTGCCCAAAAATATTATCTTTTCCATCTATATTCTCTACATTATCTATGCAATCAATTTCTTGTCTTGACAACATACTATCATAGTTCAAAAATCTTAGGATATCCTTATCATCTTCAAACACTTGCCAATTTTGAACATTATTAGGGACAAAAGGTCTAGTTCAAATCTCAATCTTAGACACACTGGCAAATGTAATATCATTAGGTTTTATTGCTCTGTTTTCCAGTAAGTCTGCCATTTTATTTTTTTTCCTGTCTTTCCAAATTATCCCAAATGCATGAAAACATTCAATCATATCCCATACTGATGTAGAGCCTCATCGTGGAAAACTTAGGAGGAAAATAGTCACTCAACTAAGTTGCTTCAAGAGGCACATGCACCTTCCAAGATCAAACTAAAACCAATCTCAACCATTAACTAATGGATTCCTCTTATGCATATTTAAATGAGAACATGCAACATGAACTTCAAGAATGATTAAAAACTCTTGCAGACTGTTAAAAAAATTGATTTTCTCAATATCCAGTGAAAACTGTCATGCGACATGAACTTTCTCAACCTCCTATCGCAACATTTTTCTGCACCAAACTTAATAAAATCCAACCTGACTTTTTTGCAATCTGTTTGACATACTTTTTTTGGGAAAATAAAACCTAAAATCAACCCGACCATAGATTGACCATCAAATAGCATTTACAAATCTCTACCAAAGCATAACTATCAAACAATATTTAATTGATTCCAACTTATATCACCATTATACATGCATGGTTTAACAACTCGATAACAACCCAATCAACATGAAACCTTTTTCATTAACCGAATCTGAAAAAAATTTATTCGAACCAAAAATTTCCTATATCCCATTTAGATATGCAATTTCAATACTCCTCTTGAACAGACCCAAAAATCAAAACATTGAAATGCATATCGATCAATATTAAAACATATCAGGCATATCTCTGCCCACCATATTTGGTATCGCATCTGTATTATATGACTCATAGATCGATGAATATACATAAAATATTCAATCAATTTTCGTATAGAATCTCATGTGGCTGCTTGTGTCAAATGTAAAAATAACAAAAAAGAACAAAAAAGGAATAAACTCTATATGCATACTCTTCTGCGATCTTAGAATTGATCGTAGAGAGTTTAATAAATCTTCATTAGCTATGCAACTCTCAAAATGAGTTTTTAACATAGTTGAATATTATAGATCGATTCCCTTGCAATGAAACTGAAAAAGCCACTTTTGAAAATTGAAAAGAAAAATTAGAAAAAACACTCTCCAATCTAAAAATGAAAAAAATCAACACAAAAACATGAAACTTTCTATTCCATTCTTCTCAAACTAATCTCTCTTGTTACATAAAACTAGCTTTTTAAAACCACTTTCCTCTCCATAAAGTAGGAAAATGAAACATCCACACACCCTAGAATAGGGAGCCATTTTGAAAATTATAAATATTCCCAAAACTGCTACCAACTTCCTATCACTGTCCAGTACTTGATTTGCTTAATTATTTAAACACTCAAAAACTCTGACTAAAATTGAAAACTAACATAACTGAAAACAAACATACATTATTCTAGGTGGCTATAATTGGAGAGCTTATAAGAACACTATTCCATTTATGCCACCACATTGTAGGACATTATTATAGACATTAAACTTTAAAACATGATTTTAATTTTTTGTAGAACTTCTTGTAGCAGAAACTGTTTGGTCTGCATTAACTTTCTGCATAACTTCCTGTAGCAGAAACTATTTGGTCTACCACAGCAACATACTCCCCTGTAGAATGAATCTCAAGTCCACTTGAGATGAGGTGTTGTAGTAATGAACCATTCCTTTTTCTTTGTTCCTCATCCATCTGAATATCTTCTATTGGAGGTTTGTTCTTCCATTTTACTAGATACTGAGTATATTTTCTCCTTTGAGTCTTCTTGGAAACACTTGCAAAAATAAATATTAGAAAATAAAAATATGTTTTCATCTTTACTTTAGGCTTATATTCATCCTCCAGTTGCAATCTTGCATTTTCTTGGCCTTGAATCCATTGTATTTGTCTTTGCTTCTTCATTTTAATCTTTGGTTTGTGTCTGTTTCGTAACATAAAAACTATTTGTTGCTGATCATTCATTTCTAGTAACAGCTTTACTACTGCATACATTTGTAACTCCATGAAATACACTTGGTAATGATATTCTTGAGTTTTCAAAAGTGGATTTTTGAGTTTCATTGCAAGGGAATCAATCTATAATATTCAACTGTGTTAAAAACTCATTTTGAGAGTCGCATAGCTGATGAAGATTTATTAAACTCTCTGCAATCGATTCTAAGATCGCAGAAGAGTATGTATATAGAGTTTATTCCTTTTCTATTCTTTTTTGTTCTTTTTATGTTTGACACAAGCAGTTGCGTGAGATTTTATATGAAAATCAATTGAATATTTTATGTATATTCATTGATCTATGAGTCATATAATATAGATGCGATACCGAATATGGTGGGCAGAGATATGTTGCAGTGGCAGACCAAACAATTTTTGCTATAGGAAGTTATGCAGAAAGTTAATGCAAACCAAATAGTTTATGCTACAAGAAGTTCTGCAGAAAATTAATATCATGTTTTAAAGTTTAATGTTTGTAATAATGTCCTACAATGTGGTGGCATAAATGGAATAGTGTTCTTATAAGCTCTTCAATTATAGCCACCTAGGACAACATATGTTTGTTTTCAGTTATGCTAGTTTTTAGTTTTAGTCAGAGTTTTTGAGTGTTTAAATAATTAAGCAAATCAAGTACTGGACAGTGACATGAAGTTGGCAGTAGTTTTGGGAATATTTATAATTTTCAAAATGGCTCCCTATCCTGGGGTGTGTGGATGTTTCATTTTCCTACTTGATGGAGAGGAAAGTGGTTTTAAAAAGCTAGTTTTATGTAACAAGAGAGATTAGTTTGAGAAGAATGGAATAGAAAGTTTCATGTTTTTGTGTTGATTTTTTTCATTTTTAGATTGGAGAGTGTTTTTTCTAATTTTTCTTTTCAGTTTTTGAAAGTGGATTTTTGAGTTTCATTGCAAGGGAATCAATCTATAATATTCAACTATGTTAAAAACTCATTTTGAGAGTCGCATAGTTGATGAAGATTTATTAAACTCTCTGCGATCAATTCTAAGATCGCAAAAGAGTATGCATATAGAGTTTATTCCTTTTTTGTTATTTTTATGTTTGACACAAGCAGCCGCATGAGATTCTATATGAAAATTGATTGAATATTTTATGTATATTCATCGATCTATGAGTCATATAATACAGATGCGATACCAAATATGGTGGGCAGAGATATGTCTGATATATTTTAATATTGATCGATATGCATTTCAATGTTTTGATTTTTGGGTCTGTTCAAGAGGAGTATTGAAATTGCATATCTGAATGGGATATGGGAAATTTTTGGTTTGAATAACAAATTTTCAGATTTGGTTAATGGAAAAGGTTTCATGTTGATTGGGTTGTTTGTTATCGAGTTGTTAAACCATGCATGTATAATGGTGATATAAGTTGGAATCAATGAAATATTGTTTGATATTTATGCTTTGGTAAAGATTTGTAAATGCTATTCGATGGTTAGTCTATGGTTGGGTTGATTTTAGGTTTTATTTTCCCAAAAAAAGTATGTCAAATAGATTGCAAAAAAGTCAGGTCAGATTTTATTAAGTTTGGTTCAAAAAAATGTTGCGACAAGAGGTTGAGAAAGTTCATGTCGCATGATAGTTTTCACTGGATATTGAGAAAATTAGTTTTTTTAATAGTCTGCAAGAGTTTTTAATCAATCCTAAAGTTCATGTTGCATGTTTTGATTTAAATATGTATAAGAGGAATCAGTTAGTTAATGGTTGAGATTGGTTTTAGTTTGATCCTGGAAGGTGCATGTGCCCCTTGAAGCAACTCAGTTGAGTGACTATTTTCCTCCTAAGTTTTCCAAGGTGAGACTCTGCATCACATACTACATTTCTATACTATTTTAACCTTTTGTTCTTTGACACATAAGCATTTCTTACTTGGGATACCACCAATTCAGAATCTCCGACAACATGTAAACACTTTATCCCATGATTATGAGCTAATCTAAGACCTAACAATAAAGCCTCATATTCTACTATATTGTTAGTATAAGGGAAACTTAAAGTAAAGGAAAATTTGTATGTTACCTCTACTAGAGATATCAAAAAAATACCTACACCAGATCCATCTTTGTAGCATGCACCATCAAAAAACATAGTCCATAAATCGCCCTTGTCTATTTTTGTGTTAGCTTCCATTTCCATCTAAGACTTATGCTTGGATTTCTTCAAAGTCAAAACTTTAGCTCTAAATGCATTAATATCTATATGCACAAAATTTTTCATATTGTCTTCTATATCTTCCTCTATCATGTATATACTTTTAGGCTCCCTATTTACTTTTATCAAATTCCCCTCAATATTAAACATAACAAATGAAAAATCACATTATAGACTCCCACCCATGGCAACACTACACTTTCTTGATAGAAACATGCCATATTGAGGTGGAATCTCAACAACCAATACACTCATAGTAAGTTCTTTGTTAGGACAAGCTGTTAATCTATATGGCAAAGAATTTATAGTGCCTATGACTGTAACTTCTCTTTTATCCATAGCACAACATCATCTTTGAGTAGTATACACCTTTAAACCTAATTCATTCATTATCTCAAAATGCATCATAGTATTGGAAGCACCAGAGTCAATCATGCAACTTTTTAATGTTTTACCATTTCCTAAAATGCTTAAGTAAAATGGTTCAACATTTTCCAAACACTGATTTATAGAATTATCTAAATGCATTTGAGGAATTTGAGAATCAACTACTTTAGCTTCACTATCCTTTACCTTTTCTTTACTATTCTCTTTTGGACTATGGTTTTCATTGCACTCATGTCTCACATTTGTACCGGTATTCCCCAACCATGCTAAAGTTTTATCTCTATGTTCAAGGATCCTTAATAATTTAGACAAAGGAACTTTGACATTGATTTGTGATAACATTGTAGTCATATCTATAAAAGAACCAGATGAGCTATCAATGACTATACTTGTCTTATCATAATGCTTATCAAAAATACTTACCTCACCTTGGAAATTCTTATCATTTGTAATGATTGCATTTGGTATCTTCTCATCTAACTTCTTTGGAATACCATTAGGGGACTCACAAACTTTAGGATTATTTTCCTTCTTAGGTTCCCACCTTTTATTTGTAATCTTAACTTTCTCAGCAAGGATCTCTTTAGGCTTCATAGCTTCCCCTTTTTTAGGATTAACTCCCTTTATAAACATGTCAGCCACCTTATCATTGCCTTCCCTTTTAGCCATGTTTCTAGTTTGTACTTGAGCTATTATGTTTGTAGTAATTTGGTCCATCTCTTCCCTAGAAGGCTTCCTTAAAATGATTTCTTCTTTGGCACTTACAATGTTACACACAATGTCTTCAACATCACTCTCATTAGAGAACACTTGCTGTTGCACTTTATTCTAAAACTACCTTCACTCATTTACATCTTTGTCATGATCCTCATAGTCAAAATAATCATAATGTGGTTCAAACATGTTACATCCTACATCCTCTTGGTCTTCTTAATATTTGTGAAATTTTTCTATTACATTCTGATTTCCATGGAAAGACAAGGTTACTACACAAGATTCAAGAGCATGGGGTAATTGACACAAAAAACACCATATAGGTTCAGCAGTGAATTCAAGTTCATCTACAAAATTTATGGCAATTCTAAAAGTATCTCTTAAAGTCCTAGGCTATTTATCCCTAAGTTGGTATGCCATTTTATGATCAAAAGCATTCAAATAAGTAATCAAGCATACCTTATCATCTAATCACATGGCTTGCATTAGCTTGTACATCCTCTTCTAGAATCTAATGTTAAATTCAGTGAAAAATTCATTAGGTAACCTCTTAATATTATTGAATTCACTCAAAATGTAGCTCTAATTTTTCTTGTCACCATATTGTTCCTTGAAAAAATATTTGATATCCTTCCAATCAACAATAGATAATTTGGGAAGTCTCTTGAACCATTCTCTAGCATCTTCAATTAAGGACTAAACAAACAACTTCATAATAATGTCCTCAGCCTTAACCTCATAATCACTCATCATATCAAGAAAAGTCCTCAAATGATCTTCACAAGTTATAGCATTGTTCCCACCAAATTTAGGCAACCTTTTCCTCATTTCTTGTGGAATAGGATTAGGGTAACCAAGGATTCCATCAAAACATATTTTCCTATAGCATTCTAACTGGACAAGTCTTCTGTGTAAATCAAGTTGAAGAAAATGGTCAATATCTTTTCGTGTGTTACCCACAGTATTACTAGTGCTAGCATCACCAACAAATTTGTTAAGGTTTACTTTATGAGAAAATGAGGATAAGAAAAGAGTAGATACCTTAGTAGTATTTTGATTTGCATCATTAGATCCACCATCATCTTTAGTCATAGCTATAGATTGTCTTTTAGCATTCTCCAAGAATTTGATCTTATTGTTTATCTCAGTTATGGCTACTTCATTTTCTACAATCTCCAATTTCTTAAGCAAGGCATCCTTATCTTTTATTTTCTTCTCTAGCTCAATATCTAGAAGTGACATGAAATCATGGATCTGAACAACTTTTTCTAGTTCATTAATCTTAACACCAATCTCCTTTTGTTTCTCCTCATCTTTAACCTCAATAGTATGCCCTATATCCTTTGCTTTTCTATTGTTAGCTTCTAGAGCACTATAGTTTTTAATATATTGTATTACAGGTCCTTCTAGGTTTAGGTTCTAATTTTCAACAACTTTTGTTCTTGTATTTTAAGCTATTCAACATGACCTATAATCTCTGGTTGCCATGCCTTAGCTGGTATTTAATTTTTCTTCTTTAAGGTAACAATTTTCCTAAGTAATGTCTATTTTTCTTCAAAGGATTTTGTAATCTTTTCCTCCCTTTCCTTTTTTAATTTTTTATTTATGGCTTCTTGCTCAGCCATTTGCATTCTCAAGACTTTGATCTCATCAAGATCTGGGATAGTAAACTCAATACTAGTAGTTTTTCATCATTGAAACTTTTAGGATCTAAATGTTTTGGTGCTACTTCTCCTTGAGAATAGTCAAACAAGAAAGGGTTTGTACCTCATTGAAAAAGATTATTGATATTCCTTTTGTTTAAACTAAGTGTATTATGTAGCTCTATAGTTTCTTCCCATATCACTTTGGGTGTGCTAAAAAATTCATCACTAGATAGCCTAGGATGGGATCTCAAACTCTAGCAATATGATTCCCTTTCCATAGCAGAAAAATTAACATTCTCTCCCCTTATTTCTTGCTCTTAGGGATGATATTCTCTATGCATCTAAGATCTCTTCACAACCCAAGTTTGTCTTCCCCTAGGATGGAGATCAATTTGTAATTTGATTCTCGGATTTTTTCTCACATTTACCCATGTGTTTCTTTTGTTTTCCATGATTTTGAGATAACAAATCTTCTAAATAATGACACTGACTATATCAGAATGGGAAAAACTTTTGAATGAATTGCACTTCTTTCACTAAATTCCATAAACAAAATATGAATAACCCTCAAGACCACAGAAAAAATCTCAATAAAACATCTACCTTAGATTCTACCCAAGGGAAACATAGATCTTAAATGATACACTAGTTTATGATACATAAAGCATTATTCCCCAGTAGAGTCACCATTTTGTTGCTATTTAAAAACTACTGAGTAACAAAATGCTCAATACTAGAATGAAAGTGCTCACATAATCTAAAGATTAGTTAATTCTTGTAATCATTTACACAAGTAGATCATCTAGACCCAACCTCAACAAAACTGAGGATGGTTTCCTACTCTTTAGCCTCTGCTAAACTAAGGTGGGTATACCTACGGATGATTCTAAAGAAAATTATTGCGTGAAACTATCTTAGTTTCATTCTAATTTTCATCTTCTACCCTTAGGCACATACACAATTTATCAATTTCTTTGGAGCTCTCAAATCTACATGCATCCCCTATAAGTAGATCTGGTCATAAATCTTCTATACTTTACAAATATTCCTGGAATTAGTATCTATCTAAGACTTAGAAAACTATATGTAAATGAGTGGTGACCAGCATTGCAACCTTGAACAAAAATAGAATAAGAATGATTTTGAATTTATAATAGTTTTAACATGTACAAGCAGAGTTTACTCTCAATCATCTTTGATTTATAAGACTACTACTTTATCCCTTGGGCATAAAGAGTCACTCATGGGCAGGAGACTTTGTTCAATTAACTTGTAATTGAATCTATCAGCTATAATCACCCATTTCCATTCTTACTTGATATCCTCTTCATAAACTCATAGATTCCATTGATTTATTGAAGCATCTACATAATCCATTGAATTATAAGCAACGATATAACCAATATACACCCCATCTAGAATGCATTCAACCAAATGAAAATTTTTCAAATGATCTCAAAACTAATAAACTCATAAAAAGGAGATAGAAAATGGTGACATAGATTTGGTGTAAATACCCCTTTGTATTATCCATTTTATTAACTAATAGAATAACTAATAGAAACTCAATAAAGAACCCAAAAAATCATACTGATTCCTCATTTCTATTTTTTTTAGAATAGTACATAACTAAAAATTTACTCCAAACAACTACATATGATTGGACATAATGTACCTTCTTGAAAACTAGAAAACATATATAATTATTGGACCCTCACAATGCCTTGAAAACTCATGTAAATAACATGAGTTGCCACAAGCAAAGGGCAGTTGTGATTGATAGGTGTCTTTTTATAACAATGAATATAATAGCCTTTTTCAAAATGTATGGACACCTTTTTCAAAAAGAAAATGGTGACATAGATTTGGTGTAAATACCCCTTTGTATTATCCTTTTTACTGACTAATACATTAACCAATAGAAACTCAGTAAAGAACCCAGAAAATCATACTAATTCTGCATTTCTATTTTTATTAGAATAGTACATGACTAAAAATATACTCCAAACAACTACATATGACTAGACCGAATCTACCTTCTTGAAAACTAGAAAACATACATAATTTTTGGATCCTCACAATGCTTTGAAAACTCATGTATATAACATGAGTTGCAACAAGAAAAGGGCAATTGTGATTGATAGGTGTCATTTTATAACAATGAATATAACAGCCTTGTCCAAAATGTATGGACACCTTTTTCAAAAAGAAACAAAGAAATATAGATACAAATGATAGGTGGAGCATAAATTCTTCAATTTTATTGTTTTCTTTAACTACTTCCTATTGGTAGGGCCTTGATTTCTGCAATTGCTTCCCAAACAATAACTTCTCTTTTGGTGGGCCACTTGTAAGTCTTGGTTGTTGCTAACTCACCAATAGATTTTTTCCATCTAGCATCAGTAATCACCTTCCCTCCTGTAGTAAACCTATTCATTTTAGTTCCAATCTTGAATACGGTGTCAATAAGCTCATTAAAAACACACTCATAAATAGCATCTTGAAAAATGGATGCCGCCTATGGAAAGTCTACAATATGATCAAAAGAACTAGAACATTCATTGAAATCCCTCACTTTTCTATCAGAATCAAGAACAAAATCAATCAAAGAATAAAAACCTATTGTTAATACTTTCATTTTACTTTGCATGGCTGCCAGCTTCCCTGTGAAAATTTGCAATAGATCTTTTACCTTTTCCATACCCTCCTTTATAGTAATAACTTTATCTAGAAGATTTTGCTTCTTGGCTAATAAGGGTATCAATCTATCAAAGAATTGCATATATGGTCCCCATTCTCAAAAAATTGGCTCAAGCCATCCAATTGCATCCTTGCATACTAGCTCTGCAGATTGTAGACTTATGAATGCATTGTAAGAATCTTGAGATATTCTTTTCAAAATACTTATTCTATGGCTTAACACATTCATCATCACACTTTTCTTAGTTATATTGTCTAATTTAGGAGACTTTGTTTCCACATTTACTATAGGTATTGGTATTTTTAGTCCTATACACATCTCTTTTTTTTGGGCCTCTACCTATGTAGTGTACCTTTCTTCTTCTATCTACCTGGGTGCATGTACTATCTCAGCTACTACCTTGAGTTGCTCCTTGAGGGATATTATTTCTGCTTCTAGATTTTGAAATTTCCCCTCCAACTCTTCTATTCTCTATTTTTGTACATGGATCATTTTGATCTTTTCCTCATACATATTTCTAATGTAAAGACACTCACTGTACACTGCAGCTAGCTTATCCTCAATTTTATCCACCTTTTCCTCATTCATGAGAGCAAAGTGTTTAACCAAGCTAGAGATTTCTTTCCTAGTAGTGTTCTCTAATGTCCATACAATGATATTGTCTTGTGTATTTTACTATATATCCATAATTTTGGGCTTTTTTGTGTTAGGGGCCACACTCCATGCTGCTAGGGTTTTTGTCTCTATGATAAATCCAAACCCTCTCTTTTATCCTTCATTGCTAGTGGCTTCATAACTTATAGAATTGTCTTGTCTTATCATTTGGTCTAGAAAAAAATCCCTCTCAATATCCCAATGTGGTATTAGAATCATACCACTCCCATATACCAATGTTTTACTCTCAAGATCATAAGCTAATAGTTTTTCAACTAACTCCTTGTTCTTGTCTAGATCTTCTCTAGGCATGACAATCAATGTGAGCTCATTTTATTTTATTTTGTATAGAAAACTTTTAAATTCTAATGATTTAATAAAATCATCATCTTCCATAAACTTTTTAGATTGAATGAGCCTATCATCCAATCTTGATGCTACAATTTGAAGATCAGTAGAGACCTTTCCTGCCTCTGTGGCCCTTTGATGTAGATAATTTTTCCTAATATTAGAAAAATATTCAGTATTTCCTGGCATCACTTGCAAATCTCTACTTACTACCCTCTCCGAAATGTGCATTGTCTTTTTTATTTTGTTCACCTTGGGCACCCAAGCTAAAGTTGATGGTTTCTCCTCTTCTAACTCAATCTCCAACTGCACATCTGGCTTAGGGGATTCCCTATTTACAATGGCCTTCTCCCCCTCTGGATCACGTGGAATTTGTGACATGATATAATCAAAATTTTCCATAATTTTTCTTAGGTTATAGGGTATGGAACCTATATATTAAAACCCTTAAAGTTAGGGTTGGTCCTTTTCAAGGCCTCCACTTCTTCCCTTATCTCTTCATATTCCCTTAATAGCTCATCAACCTACCCTATTGTTACTATGTTGGCAATTAAGTCCTCTACAAGGATTGGCTTGCTTGGAGGTAGGATTTATACCTTAATAGCCTTGACCTCATTGGTAATGTAGTTTTCAGGGTCATACATCCTATAGGGCCCAATGGGAAATTTGTACTAGCGAAGGTACTCACTCAACTCCTCATATGCATTATTTCCTATCTCAAAATCTCCCACTTTAAAGGTTTTACAAACAAAAGTAGGCTTGTGCATAGAAGGAGGGATCATTTCTTTATTCATCAATAAAAAATGCCAAAATAATTCAATAATAGCTAATCTTGGGGGTAAATATTTAGGTAGAAGCTAAGGAGACTATGGGAATGCATAGACTCTCAACAATGTGCACTCTTTTAATAAAAAGATGCTTCCCCAATTATGATCTAATTTTTTTTCTCATCTAAGAATTATGGCCTAAGAAAAGTCTTCAAAATATTTGGTGCCCTTAAAAAACTATGGTCTAATTGCCTCATGATAGTAGAATTGAATAAATTGAAAAACATAAGGGCATTTGAATAATAAAAAATTTTGTCCCAAATTCATTCACCAAATTCATCAGAGGTCTAATCAATGAAGTCTAGGCTTATGTAACCAATGTTTTGATATAGAATAAGGTGCATGAATTGTGAGTAATGGTGGAATGTGAAATTCTTCATGTCACCATTCTTTGCACTAACAAGCTAATTGTGCACGTTGTCCATAATAAAGGCTACATAGTCATACTCCTTATTGTGGAAAGGGTCATGTATATCACACACCATCAAGAATAGGGAACCATAAATACAATCCTTTGCACCATCACTCCTTAGAACTTTTTGTAGCCCATATACTGTATTCTTGAAATAATTGTTGAATCTGCTTAAGGGCGAATAATCCCCCACTTTCCTTGGAATCATTGCTACCTTTTATTTAGTATAAGGGATGTGGAACAACATGAAATTGTTTACAAAGTAGGTCTTATTATTCCCAAATTTCCTCTTCAGATCTTTAAGATCAAGAGGCACATCAATCTACCCTTCCAATCCAAAAGCTTCTATAAAAGAAGTTCTATCTAATGTGCATAAAAGGACTCCCATTGTCCTTTTGAAATGTCCTAGCAACTAGTTTGTAGGAATTTATCAATGCTTTCAATAGGTCTACATCAAAAAATGCCTTCGAAAATATCAATTTTTCCATGTTTCGATTCCATGGGTTATAGGCTAGCACCTTTTCTATCCCATTATAGTAAAAATTTTAAAACAAGTTGAAACTATCAATTCTAGGGCATTATGCATACCTAACCATGAAATAAGGGTCCTTGAAGATGTGGTCATTAGTTGAGATAAAATTCAATGACCTTGGAAGAAGTTTCAGCCAGTCCTCATCATGCTTGTTGGGCTTCCTAACACTTGATTTCTTCTTAGTCTTAGTAGTACTCTTCTTTCTTTTACCTTCTGCTGCGACTTCTACCACATCATCTCCTTTGTCCTCAACCTCAAACTCTTCTTTAGGAACCTATTTGACTTCTTTGTCAGCCATCTTTTCTACAAATTATACTTTCAATATTTGTATGGCAACACAAAAATTACAAAGCTATGGACACTTGAATAAATTTTCAAAGCAAGAACACAATTCCTTCAGAGAGGCAATATTATGGATATTCAATCAAATATTTATGTTTTAATGATTCAATCCACCAACTTTTTAATTAATTATACATGCATGAGCATTGAATACCTCCTTTTTAGGCTGACAGTAGGGGATATCAATCTTGAAATTTGATCCTAATGTCCATTTGAATGTTTTAATTTACTTGGCTATGGTGATCTTATTCTTTTTTGAACTGGTATTACACTTCAGCAGCTTTCTTTTCAAATTCTAGTCTTCCATTCTTATGCTGAGTCAAGATTTCCAATCTTTGTAACCCCAAAGACACCCCTAGCTAGCCTTTATGCTCCTTTAGTGAGGCTTTAAATCATCCAAGGCATAGAAGCATTAGGGCTTTTTAAACATTGCATTGGAATTTCCTTTATGCCCATATGAGACCCTTCACACCATAGAATCTCAAACCTTCAGAATTGACATCTTCATTCTTACGTGTCAAACATTCCTCTTATGAGTGTATAAACCTCATCACTACCTTATATTTACCTTTTACACTCACATGCATACATATCAATAGAAACCTTGAAAATTTCCTTCACGTTGCGTTGCTTACTTCATTACCCAGGACATCATAACTCTTTAAATGTTCATACTTTGCTCATATGATCTAGGCTTTACCCATGGTATAGTAATGCCTTTTATCTTTTCTTCATTCCTCCTTTACATTTTCATGAGTTACCCTATCCTTGTAACACTAGAAAGCTTCTATAGATGGCATTCCATCCTTACATTTTTCCTTTCTCATATAAGCATAAAGCCTTGTATTCATTTCTTCACATTTCCCTTATGCTCATATGCTTAGACCTAACTCACAACCATGAAGAAAGGATAAAATATTTCTTTGTTCATATGCTTACCTTGCAAGCATAAAGGCATAATGATAAAACTTTACTTTCCACTAATCAATGACCTGGATTGCAACATAAAGAAATAGAATATAACATTGTCGTTGATTTTCTACACATGCAAAATTAGGAACTTAAGTTATTTGCCATGCAGCTTGGGCCCATCTGATGTTTGTGATGTGTTACCATTTGATTCGCTTGCATTGGGGCCCATCTAACAACTCAGTAGGTCCCACTTTAAACAATCACTATTATAACCTAACTTTAAGGTTCTTCACAATCCCAAGAAATGTATCCATGTAAGGACAATAGCATCCCACCTTTGCTCCTTTGATCTAATTTTATCCATAGAACCATAAAATATTTTGTGCATTCTTTCAAACCATTCCTTTATGCCATGTTGGGGTATTACATTCTTATGCTATCCCTTAGTATGTAGATGCATAGATCTCAACTCAACACCTTTCTACCCTCTATCTCAACTATTTACTCATACCCCCATAAAGTGGCACAACACATATCCTTCAAAACCTTTTACAATCACACACTCAACACAATATCGTATGACCAAGAATATCTCTTCAAACTTCTTCCACTCACCTATTCAACTATTCACCATAAAGTCATACAACCACTTTCAAAGCATAAAAAAGCCATTATGTTTCTTTGATCAAAGACCAAATGTATGATCAGGGAGACTCTAAATGAACTATTCTGGTATTACAAAAGATAAAAATGTATGCCCATAAAACAAAATATCTTTATGCTCTTACGCTATACTACAAAACATGACCATAGAAACAAGAAGAAAAGGTGTTTCACTCTTACATGAAACCCTACATTGTAAGTCTGTAAAGGGTAGAAATTTAAGTGTATTTCAAATCTTTTCAAAAATTTGAAAGGACACCTAGGGTTTTTCACACTTAGGGTATTTTAATGGTTGGGTTTAGAGGAAAACCTTGAGAATTTAATAGAATTTGACAACACATAAATTAGGGAAAAACCATAGTAACCTAAAATTATTGAAAATTTTGTTAGTGAATGAAACCATAATCTACAAAATACAATGACCTAAGTAATTTTTCACCAAAATTCTAGACTTTTTCTATACTGTGAAAAATTAGACCAACAACATGTAACTATAATTTATCAAATGGATGAAAATAAACACATAACATAATATTTGTTACCTATAAACCATCCAAGGTGAACATGAAAATGACTTGGGGATGACACCCAAAAATCATCACTACTCTTGTAATAAAGTTAACATGTTATGGTTACAATATTTGATCATAATATATGGTCTACCCTATGAGGGGTTTGCCCTATTAAAAGCTTAAGAGACTTCTAGGTCTCACCTTGTCAAAGGATTTTACACTTACAAAAAAGTAAGAAATCTATTAGGATATATACAAAGATTTGTTAAGACCACTTTGTGAAGAGATTTCACTTGATTCAAGTTGATTAAAATAGACTTAGTACCTAACTCTTGGTATGCTCTATAAGGTGATTTTGAGTCTTGTCCTTGCTAACTAATCCTCTCCTCTAATTTAATCATATTTGTCTTTCCCTTTACTACTATGATTAGGTCACTTTCTTTATTAAATGATAACTTAACCTTTCATTGATTGCTGATATGATCTCAATCCTTCACCTCATTTCACATCACCATATCATGCTCATCACATTCTCATTCATATCTTGTTTAGGTTATGATCTTCTCTATTTAAAGAGTTCCATAAAGATCTTTCTAGAAGCTTCCAGCATTAGCCTCTCTATCTCAATCATTGATCACAACACATAGAGATATGTGATCCACATCATTAATGTGTAAAATTTCTATAATGACCTCTACATATATGAAATCTTTTATAACAACCTTTTCATATATTAAATGTTTTTTCCAAGTTAGCTTGAAATATTTTTACCTCAAAATCTATTCTATTCCTAGCTTTTATGTAAATTATGTGTTGCTCAACCTTTACTATTTTTTAATGCTTGACATTGTTGTTTCTCAATCTGTATTATGCTTGGTACATACTATGTAACTCTTTACTTTTTTATTTAAATTTTTTTTAGTTTTTATTGAGCTGAACTCATATAGAAAATTCTTAGTGAACATACACTTACTCAACTCCTATAGAGCTTGGTACATATTTTTTTATGTACATGAATCAATTAATATATAGTAGCTTAGTCGTAGTGATGACTGTCTAACTCTACCTTATAAATAATGAAGTGTTTGACACTAATATACAACAATAGGTAGAAATAGAATCTATAAATACTATAGTATTATGAGAAATTAGTGATAATAAATACATGATTCTATCATTTTGTGAAATGTCTAAAATGAATGGAGTGGAATGATAATATGAGGATGTTCTCTACACATTGAGAATGATTTAGATATAAGAGAAATTTTCTTTTCATTAAGAAAAATAGGTTTTATGAGGATCCTAAGACCCAAAAGTTCTTACATAGCAAAGGGATACATGTTAAAAAAATAATCCTAGCAATACAGTGATGGCCAACAGAAAGGCTAGAATGAAATAAAGGCAAAAAGCCAAAAAGAAATAAACCTAGATAGACAACATAAACCAAAGACAAGACTTGAGAATTCTCCACTTAATCCCCCTCCTTCCTTTTGAGGTCTTGGATGGTCTATTTCACTTCATAGGCTCTTTGAATCTCCTCTAGTAAGAGCTAGTTCTTCTCAAACCTTCGATCTGAGTGGCTTTGGGTTATGTTTGTTATGGTGTCCTCTTCCATCTTATCTTCATCATTTTCCTTCCCATCCTTCTCCATGAAAAACCCCCTGGCTTTTAGCTTGCCACTAAGATTGGCAATATTTTCATTAAGAGAATTTAGAATAGTAAGCATCTAGTTAGCCATGTTGTGTTTAAAATTCTCCTTATTTTGCATCCTTTTTTCAACCATCTTAATTTGATCCCCCTAGCCTATGAAGTTCCCTTGCTCATTCTTCTTCCCCTAACTTTCCATCTATCCCATTCTTTCTTTTACCTCCTCCAACTCATGAAAAATCTATTTTATAGATCAAAAGTTATCAATTACGCTATTTTTTGCATTTTTGAGCTAATTCATACCCACCTTCCTCGCATTGTCAGTGATGACCACCAACACTAGTTCCAGTAGTTCCTTGAATTGGATCTTTCCCTCTTTTTCTTCAAGGGTTTGGGGGTTTAGAACTCTTCTAACCATCCTAATTTTAGAGGTTCTAATATTGAAGATTTTCCAAGCCATCTACCTTTCTTTTATTATAACGTCACTGCTTCCCTACTCCATTTTCTCCTTATCTTGCTCTAGTTAGGTAATGGGAAGGGGAGGAAGCATAGAGATCTCTAGCCCCATATCATTTTCTCCTTCCAGAGGCATGTGCTCCTCTTTATTCATCCTCTAACTTTTTTTTATGTTACCATTCAACTCCTCTCTAGTCTCAACATCTACCCCCTTATTCTTCTCATCCATGTCCATGTCTTCTCCTTCCTCATTGTAATATTCTTCCCCCTGACCAACTATTTCGGGCACATTGCCCCTAGGGATTTTCTTGTAAGGAGCTTTACTTGGAGTCAGAGTATCCTTGTCCCCCCCCCCTACACTTCTTCCCCAAAAAATGATATTCTTCCTCCTCCAAGCTTAAGCTCTGGATTTCCTAGATTAACCTTTAAAATATTTATAGAGAAAAATAAGTAAACCCTCATGTAGAGTAGGGTTAGCACTAGGTTTTTTCTTATACCCCAAAATATTCTTGTTCATGGAAAAATATAGGTAAAATGGAAAAGAAACGTTAGCACCATAATGAAAGTGGTTAAGAAAAACTAAATGATGGGTTCTAACCCTATCAAACCTCATGTCTAGAGAAATAAACTCAATGATGGCCCTTACCACATACCTCCATGGCTTCTTAATTGAGTCCATCGCATAGTAGGTTTCACTTTTCACCAGATCCTTCTTCTCTTTCATGTTCTTGGCAAAATCATTCACCACATTTTTAGAAACTTTTTTTTCTCTATAGAACTTTATAACCTTATTAGGAATTTTAGTAACATGGGTGATTACCTCCACATTCACATGATCTTACACCCAATCAATCTTAGCCCTACCATCCTTCTAGGAATTTACCATGAGATTGGTAATCACTAAGTCATACCCATGAAGCTTAGCAATCTAGTTAGTGATGCCTATTCAAGTTTCTCCTAGACCTTGGTTCTTGATTTCCATTTGTCTCCCTCTCAAACTAGTTCCCTTCTACTCCTTCTCTCACCATCTTGGTAAACTGAGTGATAGCCTTTTGCATAAACACAATCCTTTCTTCACCCTTCTTTGTCCTTTGTTTTCTCTATCCAAAATTTCCTTTTCTTTCAATTCCAAAGAATTGGAAAAGAAAATAAGTAGCCCATAAAGCATGGTGATTAGACACTGAATGTGTCATCCACTAGTTGCTCCTATATTTTCCATAAATTCATTGGTTATCACACATATTTGTATTAGTTTCCAAAATTAACATGGGATTTCACCTGTACATCCCTAGATCATCTCTTGATCAATTAGGCCTTTTGTAACTAATGAAATTTTCCCTCTAATGGTCTATATTGTCATCATTTATTTCTTGACTGCCTCATTGCCAAACCAATCAGCCATCGAGTTTGATTCCCTATATTCATGACTAACATGTACATTCTAAAATTTTCCAAGCATAGTACAAATTTCTTCTACTATGTTTGCAATGGTCCAGGTAGGTTAGAGAACACCTTTTGTGCATCTGATGATATTGTTTGAGTCTCCCTCTAGCCATAATTTTTTGACTCCCACTTCTAGCACTAGTTTAGCAGTGTGGAGAGTAGCATTGGCTTCCACATATTGATTTGTCTAGATTCCCAAGGGGTAGGAGAGAGTACAAATACCCACACCATGATTATTTCTAATGATGCCCCCACATCTTGAAGGACCAGGGTTACCTTTAGCCACTTCATCAAATTTTGTTGCAACCTTCAGGAGGGAGTCTCCAGTTCACCCCCTATCCATTCATTCTCTTATCCTTCTCACTTTCCTTATTGTTATCCCCTTTATCAAGATCTCCACCCTTCCTAATAAGAAATTTTTCTCTCATATTGTTGTTGATTTTATCCACAATCACATTAGCAGGAGCCTCCTTATCTCTAAAAATTTGATTGTTTGTCTCCTTCCATACTCCCTAGTAGAAGTGGGGCAAAGTCCATATGCTTATACTATGCATGCTATCCCACTGGCAAAAGAAGTCCAAAACATTTATGGGCTTGCTCCAACTAACCCCATAGTTCTTGTTGAGATATTTGTAGACCTACATGGAATAATGGAAATGGATGAAGATGTGATTAACTATCTCCAAGTGATTCTTGCAAAGAATACATTTGTTAGGGATATATTGACCTCTTTTTGGCATGTTTTCCATAGTAAAATTTTTTCTTGAGGCATCAGATAGAAGAAAATGTTAATTTTAGAGGTAAAGCTAGGCAATAAGGCCTTAGCCCAAATAGGTTTCTCCTTCAAGCTCCAATGGGAGTTGTATTTTGAGGCCACTAAGTAGGATCCACTTGGATTACCCTCTCATATGAGTTCATCCTTATTATTTTTCAAAATGAAAGAGTTCAACATCACCATTACTAGCTTGAGATCATTCAAAATAAGTGATAGGTCTCTCCATCCTTGGTCCATTCTATAGTCTCTTTCATTAAAAATAGCTTATATAGGTATTGGTCTAGTTATCATATGTGGGGTTATTAATGAGAGGCCCCTCAATCAGCCAATTATCATGCCAAAAGAGGATGTTCTCTCAATTTTCCACTTTCCATTTGGCCTTAGAATTAGATAGGGTTCTTTCCTTTAAGATCTTATTCCATATAACTGAGTCATTCAAGATGTCAAAGTCATTAAGAAAATATCTTGGAGAATGCCTCTTAATATAATTATCCACCAAAATATTTTTCCACTCTCCAGTATTGTTAAATATGTGCTAGACCTGCTTAGCTAGAAGAGCATTATTAAGATGCCTAAGTTTTTTTATTCCCAAACTTCCATAACATTTGGGAAGACATATATTATCTCAAGCCACTGGGGGGTATCTTTTATATTCCTCTAGTCTAGACCACACAAAATCTCTCTAGATCTTTTCCATTTTCTCAACATATTTGACTAGGATACAAAAGATACTCAAGGCATAAATTGGAAGATTCTAAAGAGTGGACTTCAACAAAAGACATTTACCATATTTGCAAAAAGTGGTTCCTTTCTAACCTACTAGCTTCTTGTTGAACCTTCCAATAATTCAAATCCAAAAAGAATCTAACTACTTAGTCCCTAACGAAAGTTCAAGATAACTCATATTCAATCTTCCAACTCTGCACCCAAGAATACCTGTAATCTTCCTTTATCTATTTATAGGGTTGTTGATAAAGAAAAATGAGATTTTTTCCTAATTAATAAGCTAGCATGTTTCCCTGGTATACATATCCAGCAATCTCTTCATTGATTTGGCCTCCAGAATTGAAGCTTCTCCTCCCATTATAATATCATCCACAAACTACTGGTGAGTGAAAGATACATGCCCTAAACAAGGCTTAATTCCTCTCAAGATCCCTTTCTATATTTTTCTCTTAATGAATCTACCAATATACTTAGCCATGATGATGAATTGGATGACAAACAGGGGATCCCCATTAATCATGATAGTAGGTGAAGAGGTAGAAACAAGTTGGGAAATGAGTTTACATACCTGATGGTCAAAGCCAAAAGTATGGAGAACTATTCCAAGGAAGGTCCAATCCACCTAGTTGTAATCTTTGGAGAGATCCAACTTGAGGAGAAGAACCTTGATCTTCCCAACCTCTAGTGAATGAGTGGCTTCATGAAACATCATAATAGAATCTAGGATTTGTCTACCAGAGACAAATCTCATTTGTGGTGAAGAAATGATCAAAGGAAGAAATTTGAAGATTCTGGTTGTCAAAAATTTCAAAATGATCTTGTAGAAGGAATTACATAGACTAATGAGCCTAAATTGGTCCATAGTATTCACCCCAGGGATTTTGGGGATAAGAACTAGAAAGGTAGAGTTGAGCTCTTTCAAGAGATTCCTGGCTCCAAAGAATTTTGCACCACCTTAACAACATCCACCATAACCACCTCCCAATAAACTTGGAAGAAGGAAGTTGGATAACAATCTAACCCTGGGGGTTTATCAGTTATGAGAGAAAATAGATCTTTTTTTACTTCCTAACAAATTTGGTATCGCCCGAAACATTGCATTATGGTGATGTTGTATCAAATGGGTAGAGATGAAACAATTTCCTTCTTGTCTTCCACAAATAGCATAGGATCACAAGAAAGAAGAGAAGAGAAAAAATTAATAGCCTTAGCAAAAATATCATCATCATCAATCAAAAGAGACTGGCCCTTCTTGATACCAATAATCCTATTATTTTCTCTATGGTTAAGCATGGAGAGGTGGAAAAACCTAGTATTTTGATCTCCCTCTTTAAGCTAGTTAATTCTAGATCTTTATTTTTAGAAGTTCTCTTCTCTACTAATGATGTTATGAAGATTATATACAATTTTCATCTCTATGTTGCTGTTATGATCATTACATCCTTCCTATTGTATTATGTCTCAAATAGTATGAATTTGATCAAACATCTAGTCCTCCTTGGCCTAGAAGATATGACCATAATTTGTCTTGTTCGAGACTTTGATATTGTGTTTTACATTTTTGAATTTCTTGGTGACCCTAAACATAACAATCCATTCCACCCAAATGTTCCACTAAGAGGAGATCCTAAATAAAAAGTTTGAATGGGATATCCACATCTTTTCAAAACAAAAAGGAAAATTCTTCTTTTTCATGAGAGAGGTTATCAAAAATGAAATGAGGGAGTGATTAGACAACTCTAGAGAGAAGGAGAGCTTGCAAGAGAAAGAGTTCAACCAATCAAGAAAAATGAGGGCCCTATCAAGGTATTCCTAGATACAATCACTCCCTATATGCCTATTGGACCATGTGAAACCCCCACCAGAGAGATCAACATCCAGGAGAGCCAAATTATTAATGAAATTAGAAAGATCCAACTTTCTATCCAAGTTCAGGGCCAAACCTCAAGATTTTTCCTCATTAGAATAAGGAGTATTGAAATCTCCCATTATTATACCTTTATTAAGGTTGCAATTCTAGATGAGATAAAAAAGCTTGGTCTAATAAGTCTTCCTCTCCTACTTAGTGTTAGGGGCTTACAAATTTAAAAGAAACCAAGAATCTTTTGTATCAATGTGTAGAACTTTACATAGCAATGAATTAGCTTCATTATAAATGGTGGTGACTAGAAAATGGTTATTATTGAAGATTTTGAGTAGCCCTCCAGATGTGCCTAATAATTTCTAACCTCTCTATCCATTTCGTTACTAAAGGAAATCTTACCCACCAAATCCTTCTTCATTTTAGTTTCTTGAATCAACATACAATTAGTTCTATGATCTCTAATGATGTTCCTTACTACCTCCTACTTAAGGGTTCCATTTAGCCCCCTTATATTCTAGGATATTATCTTCATTTATTTTTAATAGAGTACTCCTTGATGGTCCTCTAGCTCCCATTAGCCAAGTTCCTTCTAGCCTCCTCTTCAATGGTTTGGCTTAAACTCTTTCAACCTAATAATTTTTAAGATGTAAAAACAAAAGGTGAACCAACTCAAAAATAAATAGGTCACTAATGAAGCTCAAAGTGATTGGTTAATAAAGAGAGAAAGAGGTTAACAAAGGATATGTTCTTGAGTAATAGATGGTTACCTAGAACAAGTAATAGGTGAAAAGTTTCCAATGGCTTAGGAAAAATCACTTATAAGTTTATCATGTTGGTGCAAATGTGGAGGTGTTACTAGATCATCATTTTCATATAGATTAAGCTTATGAAGAAGATTTTAGAGGATTATTATGATAGGACAAGAATATATTTGACATCCTTTATAAAATACTATGAGTTGGTTCCTAGAATCATGTAAATTTACTTGGGGCATGACCTAAAATCTTATTCAAGTTTTATCTAAGTGAAATATTTGAATTTTCCAATTATAGTACTTTTAGGGTTTGGTTAAGTCATTAGAAGAAACATAAACTAGTATACTAGGTGAAACAAAGATACATTTTATGTCTTTGATCATGATCCAACTCATGTGAGTAGAAGTGGAAAATGTGGTCCATATAAAGAAAGTGAAGAGATTTATTGAGATTAAGTAAATTTGAATAATAATGTTACAATAAATAGTCCACTGATATAATTGAGGGGGGATGGGGGATGAATAACTAATGTTACTATTAGTAATATTATCCATATGAGTAATTAAAATTAAAACCACAACAAGATACTCATATACAATAGCACCAAATATGTTAACTAGGAAACCCTTGATCAGAGGGAAAATATTGGTGGCGATAGTGCCAACAAGATGATGTACTAATATAAATGTTCCTTATTAGAGGATGGAACCAATTAGGAGTCTGTTACAACATTTAATTCATATGAGTCCCTATTTGGAGATTTTGGATCCTTGTTAGGAGATTCCAACCCTATTAGGTGTTGTTGAGGACTGCTAGACCCACTATTGAAACAACTTCAAGTGCAAGACCAATTAAGCCACTATCCAAATGATCTCTATATTATACCTTCTAGAATTATATACCTAAAATATACTTCATTCCTTCATCTCTTTCCTATCAACTAGACATGTGCTCCTTTAGATATTGTAACCAAATCCAAAATCTCACATCTAATAATCCCTTGGATTGCTTATACACATTCCATAACCACTTTCCATCTCTTCACACTTCATACTTCTTGCAATAATAGATACACACATCATACATTATGATCAAGGAAAACATATTTCCTTTCTACAAATTCTTTATAATAATTCCTTGAGTAGGCCTTGAGGCTTTCCCAATTAATGAAAATAAGATAATTAATTAATTACAATTACACTAGTGCTATTGGTTCAATGTCTATATAAAAATTCACATGTGATACTAAGGCTTGCACACTCACTGACACCATCATTTAACTTTCATCTATTACTACCTAACTATGCATCACTTCATTACATCTCATATGCAAGATAGCCAAAAATCATAGTAACTTCTTTCCCAATACTCTATCTCTAAACTGCTCTTTGTAAATCAAGTGCACTTTCTATAATCCATTGACTTAGGATCCGTGCACTTAATGATATCAGTAGGACATAGTTTTTGATGGGGACACAACCCAAGCACACAATGGACACAACATGAAAGGGAAAATTTTATTAACTATGAAAATATGATAGTACACTTAATGCAAAGAAAAATACTCCAAAACATGCCCTATGGGCTTACAATAGCATAAATCTAGAGATAATTTCTTCTCCCAGTACCTTCTCTCAAACTCCACTCTGAACTTCCTTTTACAATGCTAGAAATGTCCTTAAATGGACCCAAAAGGTTAAGGATTAGGAATACATTCTAGAAAGTGCTAGTTGGCATCCACCAACCAAGTAGAAGGCTCCAGAAGTCGTATTAGAAGTCGGCGCAAAAATAGAAGAATCTAGAAATGGTAACCAAACTTTCAAGAGGCATAACTTTTGAACCGTAGCTCTGACTGATGAACCGTTTACATTTCTAGAAATCTCTCAAAGTGCTCTATAGCCCTATTGACCAACTTCACTCATCCCCCATTTTTTGGCCCTATGCGATGCCATTTAATGCCCCTAACCTGACTTTGAAGCATTCTTAGGAGGTCTCCTAAAATTGAAAAACTACAATAACTTTCAAATTGTGGGGCCTTTTGACCTGAATCTTTTTCTAGAATGCTCTAAATTACAATTACATTTATCCAACCAATTTATACCCTCTAATTTACTAAAATTATGGCTCAATTACATACTCCTATTTTTTGACATTTACACATATCCCAAGGCATTCAAATACTCTAACCTAGAATAGTGATAATGGAACTATGTGAGTTGGAACCTTTATTTGACCCAAATGGGTATCCAAAAATGAAAACACATGAAATAGAAACTAAGTCTAAGTACTTTTATTTTTTGTATGAAATAGGATTTCCCTTATACCTCTAGATGCTCCTGCATTAGTTTTGTACAAATCTGTAATTGTGCATGACCAAACAATCAAACTATTGCTCATACCATCAAAATTTCTATTTGCTTCTTAGCTAGTCTTTATATAAATAATGCTATATTGAAATCAATGAAAAGAATAGCCATGAATACAACATATAAATACTCTCCAATGCTTAGGATACTCCCCTAATGTAGTATTATGAGAATTCATGCGAACAATATCCCCCTTTGGATTTTATGGAAACACAGGTGAAAAACATTTAAGTTCCAAGAATATCAAGTAGAGCTCTAATGTTGCTTCTGTCCTCATGTCATGCATAGTTTTGATTATGCTTTATGAATTTTTTTACTATATATTCTCTCTCCTATTTATATAAATGTCAAAGAACTAAATCTCTATGTACCAATTTTTAAATACCAATTGCTAATCAGCTACTCCAAGTCATCAACTAGCTTCAATGTCAAGGATATTGTTCAATACCAAATACCAAGAGTCCTCAATGACTTAGTAGATACTAGCCAGTCCCCCATACTTGAAGAATCATCATTTAGTCTAGTCAAATAGTAGTATTCTACACTACTAAACTGATGCACTCTTTGCATCAACTATTTAGAAGTAGGCAAGTGCATAAATCCAACAAGAATACCTCTCTAGTACTCAAATGTATCTTTAGGCAAAGGCTTCTTAAAGATATCTACAAGTTGATCCTTAGTACATACATACTCCAATCTAATCTCCTTTTCTATTGCTTTCTCTCTTAGTAGATGCTACTTAATAGATATATACTTTGTCTTAGAATGTAGTACACGATTCTTAGGCTTACTCACTGGATTTATGTTATCATATTAAATGATAACGTGTTTTTCAATCCCAATTCTTATATCCTCGAACATTTGCTATATCCAAATAACTAGAATACATTTATTTACTACTACAACATACTCTACCTTAGTAGTGCTCTATGAAATGCAGTATTGCATCTTGCTTAACCAAGAAACCAATCTTCCTTCAATAAAGAACTCTCCACCACTGGTGCTCTTTCTATCATCCATACTATCTTCTCAATCAACATTAGTATATGTGCAAAGTATGAAATGATTTGATCTATCATACCAAATTCCACAATCACATGTCCCTTTTAGATATCTAAATATTCTCTTAGGTACTACAAAATGATATCCTTAGGATCAACTTGAAATGTAGCTACAATCCCAAATACATTTTCTATATCTTCAAGTGTGAGTTAGATATTATAAACCTTTAATCATTGATATATACTTCTTTGCCACTACAGTTGTCTCACCTTTGTTCTTAGAACTTGTGACAAGTTATCATAGGTGTACCAATGGGTTTACAACTTTCCAAACCAAAAATTTTCAACAAAAATTTTAGATACTTAGCTTTTGAAATGAATATACCATCATTATTCTAGACAATCTACGGACCTAGGAAAAACTTCATTTCTCCAATCATGCTCATTTCAAATTCATTCTTCATCTCCTTAGCAAATATATCACTAGCTTCATCATTACCTCCAAAAATGATGTCATCAAAAAATATTACAATGATCAACAAACCATCTTCAATTTCTTTTAGATACAAGTTACTGCTTCCTTTACTTTTAGTAAATCAATGAGTTACCAAGTAACTACCCAAACTTGCATATAAGGCCCTTGCTTCTTACTTTAGACCATAAAGAGATTTCTTCAATCTCCATACCATATCTTTGTCTTCTAATAAATGAAAACCTTCACTACAAGAAAGAATGCTCCACTACTAGTGCTCTTTCTATCATCCATAGTTCTTTCCCAATTAACATCAATATATGCACAAAGTATGAAATCACTTGATCTAATATACCAAATTCCACAATCAGATGTCCCTTTCAAATAGCTAAATATTTTCTTAGTAGTTGCAAAATGATATTCCTTAGGATCAACATGAAATCTAGCTACAATCCCAACTACATTTTCTATTTCTAGTTTGGTGTGAGTCAAATACTACAAACCTCCAATCATTGATCTATACTTCTTCATCTCCAATGTAGATGTCTCATCTTTGCTAGATAACTTGTTACTAGTTATCATAGGTATTCCAAAAGGTTTACAAATTTCCAAACCAAACCTTTTCAACAAATCTTTTAGGTACTTATATTATGAAATGAATATACCATCATTATTATGCACAATTTGCAAACCTAGGAAAAACTTCATTTCTCCTATCATGCTCATTTCAAATCCATTGTTCATCTCACAAGAAAATTTATCACTAGCTTTCTCCATGAAAGCTCCACCTTTTGATAAAGGAAAACCTTCATGCTACTCAATGTAAACCTCTTCTTCTAATTCTCCATTTAGAAAGGCAAATTTAACATCTATTTGGTAAACCTTGAATTTCTTGTTCAATGCATAAGCTAGGCACATCCAAAATGCTTCCATTCTAGCTACAAGTGTGTATGTTTCCTCATAATCAATGCCTTATTTCTATGAATAAGCTTTACAAACAAGTTTTTCCTTGTTTCTCACAACTTCTCCTTTCTCATTACACATTTTTTTCCCACCACATTCTTTTCTTTTACTTTATGAACTAATTCTCATGTGTCATTCTTTACTATTTGATTCAATTCTTCCTTCATTGATTGGATCCAATTATTATCTTTGACTGCTTCATTTCTGCAATAGGGCTCAATTTGATATATCAAGCATATCTCCTCATTTACTTTTTCCCTTGTCATAACACCTTTGTCTTTGCTTCTAATTATCTACTGAGGAGGGTCAATCCTTATTAGATTTTTGTTAGGGGTAGGACTTGACATCTCGTCTCATATCTCTTCTCTAGGTTCAAAACTATGTTCTCCTCTATGCTTAAAAGTAAGAACATCATTCTACAAACCATTGCTAGTCTTAAATTTGTTTCAAAATTCTATCTAACGATTCTAGAGTTATTCTCTTCTTCATTTGAATTATAATCTATTATCTTTTCTTTAGCTCCAAACTTCTTATAAATCCTTACATTGGTGCATTCAACTATTGTCTTATTTCTATAGTTAAGACATTTACAAGTCTTGATATTCAATGAATAGGTAAGAAAGATACATTCATCACTTCTTGAATCAAACTGACCAATATCATCATATCTCTTAACATATGATTTATTCCCATATTTCTTGAAATATTTAACTGATGGTGAATGACAAAATCGTAGTTTATAAGGTTTCATGTCCATAAATTTTCTAATCTGTACTATCTTTATGGTATATATCATTGTATTAACTTCTCCCCAGAATGTCTAAAAAATAGCATTCTCAAATAACATTGCTCTAGCTGCTTCTGCAATAGACTTGTTTCTTCTCTGAACAATCTCATTTTTCTTACATGTTCTAGGTGTAGATAGTTATATTTTGATTCCATTTTCTTCAAAAAATATGTTAAATTATTTAGAGGTGAATTCTCATCCTCTATCAGATCTCAAACACTTAATATTAACAATAGATTCATTCAAAACTCTTTTCTTAAATATCTTGAACTTCTCAAAAGCTTATTATTTCTCTTTCGAAAATGCCACCAACATTATTCTACTACAATCATCAACAAAAATCATCAAATAGCTTTCACTGTAGAATCTTATTTTTCTAGAAGGAACACTCTGATTTGTGTGAAGGATCTCCAACTTCTCTATAGTAGTGAACTTCTTACTAGGGGATGATGCTTTCTTCTACTCAGCCAAAATACATTCCTTACACACAACATTAGTAGGCTTAACAATATTAGGCAAGCCTCTAACTACAAAGGTGCTACTAACATTCACAATGTTATGCCACAACCAATTGTTATCCAATTTAGCCACTACACATGGCATTTAGTTGGATTCAACTAAAATACATTACCTTTGGATCTAGTGCAAGTTCCAATAATCTTACCATCTATTTCTTTGATAGTGTTGGAAATGTAGATGGAATAATTGAGAGAGGGGGTGAATCAATTACCACAAAAATAAATCCCATAGATCCTTTAGATGTCTGATAAAGCTAATTATTGTTGTCACTCAATAAACATATATAAAATGTTGTAAGTCAATAAAAGTAGTATACATTTTACTTTGGAATATCTAACATCAATAGAAAACATGAGAGAAAAGAAATGAAAATGAGAGACACTAGATTTAATGTGGAAACCCAATATGGGAAAAACCACCAATGTAACTAGTTATTGTTTTTCACTCTTTTGAAGTGAACCCTATTAAGAGCCAACCTAGTTAAAGGTTATAGAACACACTATTAGGTGTGACCTGCTTAGAGGATTTAATTACCATGTTAGGAGTGGCCTTGTAAGAGGTCTTTAAAAAAATTCAATGGAACTATCACCATATTAGAGGATTTACAACTGGCTAAACCAACTCTATTAAGAGATTTTGGATCACTGCTACAATGGTAAGAAAGTAACAATGAAATGACCTACTTGAGATGCAACTAAATTGCTGATTATAGATCTCAGTTTTGCTTCATACTAGATCCTTCCAAATCAAATATTACTTTGATACTCCACAAGGATATCTAAACATCCTTTACATTCACTCACACACTTTTCTTTTTAATCAAATAACACACTTTCATACTACTAAAAATCACAACTTGACCTTATATTTATATCATTCAAATTTTCAAGTCAGCTCAATACAAATTACAATGACCAATACTTTCAATAATTAAACTTCATATCCCAACTCAAAAAAATCCATTGATTTTAAACTCTGGTCCTAAAATGATTTCATGTGTTAACCAATAGAAGCTTGGTTAACACTACAAACTTTGTACAAATTCTTTGGCAACTAAGTGAACTCAGTTAATACTAACTTTACCCAACTTTCCTTCATTAATGATGAGAACTTGGTTAACACTACTTTCTGCCATAATTTTTGTTGATGCTTGAGTGAGCTCAGTACCTACTATCTTTGCAGAGTAATCTCTATGAATGCTTGGTAGACAAGGAAAAATGTCTAGCTAACTAAGAGGGCTTGGTAAGCACTAACTAACAACTGATATGGCATTTGTTTAACATCAAAGAAAATACACAATTAGAAAATTTTATGCAACAATCTCGCTCCTTGGCATTAATGGCAACACAACATGTCATAACACAATGAAATTTGAGAACAAGACTTTTTCCTAATAGAAAGTTTCTCCCTCTTAGATTTTATACCACAAGCTTCTCTTTTATATAGTAATCTCCCTCTATGATAGAATCATATATCTTCCTTTTGAATTTTCTTTTAAGAAAGATATGATAGTAAACTCTCCCTCTTTGACAACACATGTTAAAGACAACACATACCAAATAAGTATCAATGTACCTTGAGTATTGATTCATATACAATGTTTTGTTGACTATGCAGCATCAACTGATTGATCTTCAACTTCATTCCTATTGATGCATCACTAAAGCTTTACTTAGTGAGCTTTAGATAGGGGAATGACCCCTAACTTGCCTCTTAGATATAGGAATGCATCCTTAGGTAATGGCTTGGTAAATATGTCTGCAATCTGTTCTTTTGTATGGACATATTCCAATTTGATTTCTTTATCTTGCACTAGTTCTCTAAAAAAATGATGTTTTATAAAAATATCCTTGGTTTTGGAATGCATCACTAGATTTTTTGATATGTTGATTGTGCTTGTATTATCACAAAACATGACAATTGGTTCCTTGATTTCAACCTTCATACCTTGTAGCAATTGCTTAAAACCAAACAATGTTAGAACAATTCACTACTATTGTAACATATTTTGCTTCAGTTGTGGATTGCTATGTGTAGTTTTTCTTCTTGCTTGTCTAAGATACCAACCTTTTACCAAGAAAGAATGTTCTACAATCGTGTTTTCTCTATCATCAATATTTCCTGCCTAATCAACATCAGTAAACACTTTTAGGTCAGTATTTCCTCCAAGTTTATACACAAGCCATAGTTTTTAGTTCCTTTCAGATATCTCAAGATTCTTTTGATTGCCATCATATGATTTTCTCTGGGTTCTTTTGAGAATCTTGCCACTATACCAACTAGAAGAGCAATATCAGGTCTTATATGAACTAGATACTATAATTTTCCAATAATTGATCTATACAAGGTTAGATCTACTTCTTTTGAGTCATCATATTTGGTAAGCTTTAATCCAGTACACATGAGTTTTGAATCTGCCATACCAAACTTCTTTAGTATCTCCTTGATATACTTAGACTAAGTGATATAGATACCATTCCTACTCTGTTGTTTGTACAATTGAACAAAGAACATAATCTCACAAAACTTAGACATTTCAAACTCTTTGTTCATTTTCTCTAAAATTTATTTGCATAGATCATCATTCCTTATAAATAAAGTATCATCCACAAATATTTCTACCAACACAATCTTGTTATCTAGTCCTTCCTTGATGTACAAACTACTATTATCATTAGTTCTCTAGACAAACTACTATTATCATTAGTTCTCTAGAAACAAATATGTATAAGGTAGTTATGTCATCTTTCATACCATGCTCTAAGAGCTTGTTTTAGACCATATAAAGCTTTTTCTAGCTTGCAAACTATGCCCCTATTATCTAGATCAACAAAACATTCTAGACGTTCAATGTAGACCTCTTTATCAAGAATACCATTGAGAAATGAAAATGTAACATCCATCTGATATACCTTGAATCCTTTATGTATTGCATATGCAAGTAAGGTCTTGACACCTTCCAATCTTGCAAAAAGAGAAAAAGCTTCACCATAGTCAATGTCTTCTTCTTGAAAGTAGCCTTTACATACCAATCTAGCTTTGTTTCTTGATACCTTACAATCTTCATTCAACTTCTTCTTGAATACCCATTTTGTGCCAATCACATTTTTGTCTTTGGGCCTAGGTACAAGTGTCTAGGTTTTGTTCTTCTCTATTTGTTCAATTTCTTTATCCATTTCAATTTCTTTGTCCATAGCCTCAATACAACTTTTTTCCAATGCATCTTTAACACTTCTAGGTTCAAATTTAGCAAGTAAACATGTACCTTTTAGCTTACTTTTTATCATAGTACCTTCTATTTTATCTCCAATAATCTAGTCAAGTGTATGATTCCTTCTTACATACTTGGCTAATATAGGTTGCTTGCCTTTTGAATGAATTGCATTGTCTTCCTCCTGAATTTCAACTTGAGACTCGAGTTCTTCTTTCTATGGCTTATGTTCTTCAGACTCAATAGCTTTAGACTATAACTTAGATTCCTACAACTTGGTCAAAACTATTTATAGCTTGGTAACTTTATTGGGCTCAGTAGATGTAGTCTCTTTATTATCAAATATATTTGGCAAAGTGTTAGATTCATAGTACACAAACCTTCTATAGTCATCTAGTTCTTTCTTGCTTTCTTCTTTAGCCTTTTTTGCAAACTCATCAATTCTCACATGTGCACTTTCTATGATTTTGTGAGTAGACAAATTTAAACATTTATATGCCTTTCTTTTGCTAGAGTATCCTAGAAATATACATTCATCACTTTTCACATCAAACTTTCCTTTTCTAGAATCTTTCAAGATATAACATTTACTTCAAAATGCTTTTAGGTAACTTACATTGGATTTGTAGCCATATCATGGTTCATAGGGAGTCTTGTCTGAATCCTTCTTCAACTGAACTCATTTCAAAGTATGAATTGCATTGTTGATAGCTTCCTTCTAGTATTTGATAGTAACATTTTTTTCAATCATTTTTTTCCACTTTACTCGATAGTTCTAGTGGTTGATACCTATCTTTTGATTCCTCTTTCAATGCAAAATTTGTTGAATTCATTCAAGATGAATTCACCAGCTCTTTCTAATCTTAAGAATTTTAGTCCATTCCCTATTTCTTTCTCTACTCTTGCCAAATACCATTTGAATTTCTCAATTTCTTATAACTTCTCTCTTAAATACATAACAGTCATCATTCTAGAGTACTCATCAACAAAAATAATAAAGAATTTTTCTCCATTATAACATTCTACTCCAATAGTTCCACACAAATTAGTATCCACAATTTCCAAGATATCTTTAGATTGATAGTTTTTTCTTTTAAAACTAGTCTTTCCCATTTTGCCAATTTGACAGTTCTTGCAGAAACCAACATCTAGTTTCTTCAAACTAGGAATACCCCTTACTTTCCTCAATTTTTTTATTTTTACCATGTTATCAAAATTTACATGACATAACCTTCTATGTCATAACTAGCTTTCTTCAACTTGAGCAATAAAATATGAGAAATCACAAGGATTAAAATAAAATAGGTTATCTTTAGTTTGTTTTCCTTATCCAACTATTTTCCTTTGTCATCCAATAGTCTTTCCTTTTCATGCATGAATTCCACCTTGAATCCAATGTTAATTCATTGTGCCACACTCAACAGATTATGTTTTAGTCCTTCAACCCATTAGGCATTATCACATACAAGCTCTTTGGTTAACGTGATTTGGCCTATTCCTTTTATACAACAAGGTTCATTAATTATAAATCTTACACTACCACTTTCATAGTATTCAAAGCATTCAAACTTTGGTTTGTCTGTAGTCATATGATGTGAACATAAACTATCTCTAATCCATGCATCATTTCATCTTTTATAACAATGTAAACTATTTCATATTAACTATTATCAAAATCCTTAGCCATGAAACAAGTTTTCTAACCTTTGTCCTTGAATGAATTGTGATTTTTGAAATCCTTCTTTCCATTGCACTTGTGACTTTTCTTCTCATCCTTGCTTTCTTTGTTTGGTCGCCTAGCAGTAATATGACCAACTTCTTCACATGAAAAATAGATTACGAGAACTAGATACTATAATTTTCCAATAATTGATCTATACAAGGTTAGATCTACTTCTTTTGAGTTATCATATTTGGTAAGCTTTAATCCAGTACACATGAGTTTTGAATCTGCCATACCAAACTTCTTTAGTATCTCCTTGATATACTTAGACTAAGTGATATAGATACCATTCCTACTCTGTTGTTTGTACAATTGAACAAAGAACATAATCTCACAAAACTTAGACATTTCAAACTCTTTGTTCATTTTCTCTAAAATTTATTTGCATAGATCATCATTCCTTATAAATAAAGTATCATCCACAAATATTTCTACCAACACAATCTTGTTATCTAGTCCTTCCTTGATGTACAAACTACTATTATCATTAGTTCTCTAGACAAACTACTATTATCATTAGTTCTCTAGAAACAAATATGTATAAGGTAGTTATGTCATCTTTCATACCATGCTCTAAGAGCTTGTTTTAGACCATATAAAGCTTTTTCTAGCTTGCAAACTATGCCCCTATTATCTAGATCAACAAAACATTCTAGACGTTCAATGTAGACCTCTTTATCAAGAATACCATTGAGAAATGAAAATGTAACATCCATCTGATATACCTTGAATCCTTTATGTATTGCATATGCAAGTAAGGTCTTGACACCTTCCAATCTTGCAAAAAGAGAAAAAGCTTCACCATAGTCAATGTCTTCTTCTTGAAAGTAGCCTTTACATACCAATCTAGCTTTGTTTCTTGATACCTTACAATCTTCATTCAACTTCTTCTTGAATACCCATTTTGTGCCAATCACATTTTTGTCTTTGGGCCTAGGTACAAGTGTCTAGGTTTTGTTCTTCTCTATTTGTTCAATTTCTTTATCCATTTCAATTTCTTTGTCCATAGCCTCAATACAACTTTTTTCCAATGCATCTTTAACACTTCTAGGTTCAAATTTAGCAAGTAAACATGTACCTTTTAGCTTACTTTTTATCATAGTACCTTCTATTTTATCTCCAATAATCTAGTCAAGTGTATGATTCCTTCTTACATACTTGGCTAATATAGGTTGCTTGCCTTTTGAATGAATTGCATTGTCTTCCTCCTGAATTTCAACTTGAGACTCGAGTTCTTCTTTCTATGGCTTATGTTCTTCAGACTCAATAGCTTTAGACTATAACTTAGATTCCTACAACTTGGTCAAAACTATTTATAGCTTGGTAACTTTATTGGGCTCAGTAGATGTAGTCTCTTTATTATCAAATATATTTGGCAAAGTGTTAGATTCATAGTACACAAACCTTCTATAGTCATCTAGTTCTTTCTTGCTTTCTTCTTTAGCCTTTTTTGCAAACTCATCAATTCTCACATGTGCACTTTCTATGATTTTGTGAGTAGACAAATTTAAACATTTATATGCCTTTCTTTTGCTAGAGTATCCTAGAAATATACATTCATCACTTTTCACATCAAACTTTCCTTTTCTAGAATCTTTCAAGATATAACATTTACTTCAAAATGCTTTTAGGTAACTTACATTGGATTTGTAGCCATATCATGGTTCATAGGGAGTCTTGTCTGAATCCTTCTTCAACTGAACTCATTTCAAAGTATGAATTGCATTGTTGATAGCTTCCTTCTAGTATTTGATAGTAACATTTTTTTCAATCATTTTTTTCCACTTTACTCGATAGTTCTAGTGGTTGATACCTATCTTTTGATTCCTCTTTCAATGCAAAATTTGTTGAATTCATTCAAGATGAATTCACCAGCTCTTTCTAATCTTAAGAATTTTAGTCCATTCCCTATTTCTTTCTCTACTCTTGCCAAATACCATTTGAATTTCTCAATTTCTTATAACTTCTCTCTTAAATACATAACAGTCATCATTCTAGAGTACTCATCAACAAAAATAATAAAGAATTTTTCTCCATTATAACATTCTACTCCAATAGTTCCACACAAATTAGTATCCACAATTTCCAAGATATCTTTAGATTGATAGTTTTTTCTTTTAAAACTAGTCTTTCCCATTTTGCCAATTTGACAGTTCTTGCAGAAACCAACATCTAGTTTCTTCAAACTAGGAATACCCCTTACTTTCCTCAATTTTTTTATTTTTACCATGTTATCAAAATTTACATGACATAACCTTCTATGTCATAACTAGCTTTCTTCAACTTGAGCAATAAAATATGAGAAATCACAAGGATTAAAATAAAATAGGTTATCTTTAGTTTGTTTTCCTTATCCAACTATTTTCCTTTGTCATCCAATAGTCTTTCCTTTTCATGCATGAATTCCACCTTGAATCCAATGTTAATTCATTGTGCCACACTCAACAGATTATGTTTTAGTCCTTCAACCCATTAGGCATTATCACATACAAGCTCTTTGGTTAACGTGATTTGGCCTATTCCTTTTATACAACAAGGTTCATTAATTATAAATCTTACACTACCACTTTCATAGTATTCAAAGCATTCAAACTTTGGTTTGTCTGTAGTCATATGATGTGAACATAAACTATCTCTAATCCATGCATCATTTCATCTTTTATAACAATGTAAACTATTTCATATTAACTATTATCAAAATCCTTAGCCATGAAACAAGTTTTCTAACCTTTGTCCTTGAATGAATTGTGATTTTTGAAATCCTTCTTTCCATTGCACTTGTGACTTTTCTTCTCATCCTTGCTTTCTTTGTTTGGTCGCCTAGCAGTAATATGACCAACTTCTTCACATGAAAAATAGATTACGAGAACTTTACCTTTGTATTTTCCTCTACTTCTAGAATATTTTAATGTGAATAAAGCTTCAACAACTTCAAGATCACTATCAAAACTTTCATCTAGTTCTTCTTCACTTTTTGACTAAATTTATTTTATTTTCTTACCTTTCTCCTTAAGTGAAAACATTCAATATTCTTGGAAGATAAAACATTATTGTCATAATTGTCTAGCTCAAAATTTTTCAATCTTCCTACTAAGACATCCAAAGTTATCTTATGGTTTGTCTCACACCTCCTTTCTTGAATATCACATACTCTAGTTACATAGATAGGAAGTAATGTTCTAAGAACTTTACTTACAACAAATTCATCCTTGATTTCTCCTCTAGAATCTTTGATTGCACTAATACTGGCTTTGATTCTTGAAAGCTTGGCCTCAAATGTAGATTCAATATTCTTGGAAGATAAAACATTATTGTCATAATTGTCTAGCTCAAAATTTGTCAATCTTCCTACTAAGACATCCAAAGTTATCTTATGATTTGTCTCACACCTCCTTTCTTGAATATCATATACTCTAGTTACATAGATAGGAAGTAATGTTCTAAGAACTTTACGTACAACAAATTCATCCTTGATTTCTCCTCTAGAATCTTTGATTGCACTAATACTGGCTTTGATTCTTTCCATATATTTGGAAATATTTTCATCTTCTCTCATACTCATCTGATCAAATTATCCTCTAAGGCTTTTAGCTTTGGCTCTTCTTACATTGTCATCACTTCCATAGATGTCCTTGAGTTTGTTCCACATTGCAAAAGTAGTTGTACAATATTTAACCTCATCAAATTCTTCATAGCTAAGAGTAGATGCAATATCAATCATCATGATGGTGTGATTCATTTTCTTAGCAAGACCTTCAATAGATAATGTACTAGTAGGATTTTTCTATTCTACATCAAGATATTTCATCCTGAATCACTAATGGTGGCTAGATGAAGTGTCATGAGTCCCTTCCATGCTAAAAAGTTATCTCTATTGAGCATTGGGATCACTCATATGACATCTTGATCTTTAGCTTAGGTCCTTGAAACCTTCTTGCAAGCACCAAAAGCTATGATACCAATTGTTGGAAATGTAGATGGAGTAACTGAGAGGGCGATGAATCAATTATCACAAAAATAAATTCCATTGATCCTTTATATGTCTAATAAAACTAATAACTATTGTCACTTGATAAACATACAAAAAGTGTTGCAACTCAATAAAAGTAGTGTATATTTTACTTTATCAGATCTAACATCAATAGAAAATATGAGAGAGATGAACACAAGAGACACTAGATATAACATGGAAACCTAATATGGGGAAAACCACCAATGCAACTAGTTACTATTTTTCACTCTTTTAAAGTGAGCCCTTTTAGGAGCCAATCTGGTTAAAGGTTACAAAAAACACTATTAGGTGTGACCTTGTTTGAGGATTTAATCACCCTTTTAGGAGTGGCCCTATAAGAGGTTTATAAAGAAATTCAATGGAACTATCACCCTGTTAGAGGATTTACAACTAGTTATTAAACCAACTTTGTTAAGAGCTTTTGGATCACTGCTACAATGGTAAGAAAGTAACAATGAAATGACTTGTTTGAGATCAATTGAATTTTTGATTATAGATCTTAGTTTTGTTTCATACTAGATCCTTCCAGATTGAATATTACTTTGCTTCTCCACAAGGATATCTAACCATCCTTCAAGTTTTCTCACACACTTTTCTTCTTAATCAAACAATACACTTGCATACTATTGAAAATCACAACTTGACCTTATATTTATATCATTCAGATTGTCAAGTCCACTCAATAAAAATTATAATGACCAATAATCATCACCATAGTTGGCTGGAATAAATACTTGAAATAATTAAACTTCATTCCTGACTCAACAAACTCTTTTGATAGGCAACCTAACTTAGTAAACACTTTTCCTGAAATGATTTCTTGTGTTAACCAATAGAATCTCAGTTATCACTAAGAACTTTTCTTAAATCCTTTGGCAACCAAGTGAACTTAGTTAATACTAACTCTGCCCAACTTTCCTTTGTTAACCATGAGAACTCAGTTAACACTACTTTCTACTATAATTTCCTTCAACACCCCAGTGAGCTTAGTAGATACTGTCTTCATAGAGTAATCCCTAGGAATGCTCAGTAGACAAGGAAAATTGTCTAGCTAACCAAGTGAACTCAATAAGAACTAAGTGACAATTGATATGACATTTGTGTAACATCAAAGACAATACACAATTATATAATTGTATCCAACATGTAGATCTTCTTAGTGAATTGTAATAGATAACCCTTATCCACCAATTTTCCAACACTCGACTTCATTCCATCAAAAAAATAGACATCATTAGTTTTAGTTTTACAATAAAGAGTAATTTATTAAATTCTTATTATATGACAGGGTGCATTGTTACCAACACTAGCAATACATCCATCATGATTCTTAAATTTTAAAAAATGGTTCATATCATCAGTCATGTGATGTGAACAACTATTTTCAATTATCCAACTAGACTTCATTTCCAATTGGGTAAATAGATCTCTTTCTTCTCTAATTTTTCTATCAAGATCATCTTCTTTGATAGCCACAAATCCTAATTCATCATCACTTTCACTATGACCTTTCTCATCAAATTCTTCATATTCATTTGCATACAAACAATTTATATATCTATGTCTTCTATGATTAAACTTCCCTTTATAATTTTTCTCTCTTTTATGACATTTAGATGCATAATGACCAAATTCATTACAAGTGCAACATTTAAATATTTTATTACCAACTTTTTCTCTTCTCACCAGAAAGGCTATTCCTTCCTCAATCTTGTTGTCTTCTTTAGCTCTGTTGCTGCCAAGAAAATCTCCATGAGTTCTTGCACTCCTTTTCAAATTAGATCAAATGCTTAGGGAACTAAAGGTTGTTTCAACTCTTTCAATTTTTCTAGACTATCTTAGATCTACTTTTGTTGATTCTAATCTTCCAAGCAATGTTTCCTTCATGAAATCCTTAGGGCAGGGCATCCTAGTTGAATCATCTAAGCTATTTCCTTGAATGGTAATGTCAAAAATTTCAAGATATTCCATATGATGTCATTATCTTCCTCGTTTCCACCGTGATACCAAATTGCTACAACCACTTCTTATATTCTACCAATATTACTTCTTATAGATTTATCTTTTATCATTCTAACATCTTGAAATGCAGATATCCAATCTCACAATCTCATTCTTTTTGCATGATCATCACCTTCAAAAGTAGAATCTAATACTTTCCAAATTTCATGAGATATTACAACTAACATTACCTAACTATAGTCATTCTATAGAAGTGTTATTATTAGAGCTTCTCTTTCTCTCATATTACACATGAATAGATCTCTTTCTTCTTCATTCCATCCTTCAAGCTTTTCTTCTTCAATTTTTGACTTTTGACTTTTTGTCAAGACCCAATAGCCTAGACCCATGCACAATAGACAAGTCTTTATCTTCTCCTTCCAACTATCATAGTTGGCCCCATTGAATCTTGGACTATCCTTCCTAAAAATATTCACTATTGATCTCCCAAAGTTGTTGAGGTTAATCTTTAAAGACTTGAGGATTTGGTACTATTTTTTTTTTATTAAGAAAAATAGGTTTCATAGGGATCTTGAAACCTAAGTGTTTTTACATAATATTTGACATAATAATTTTAAATAAAGTCTAGACCCTATGCATCTACTTATAAAATTCTATAACAAAAGATAGGCCCATGGCTAGTAGACAAATGCTAGATACCCTAAACTAAGAAAAAGATGAAGGAAGAAAAAAAACCTCTAGCTATTATTTCTCCCTATCTAGATCCTACAAATTTTTCAGTGCTTCATTGGCACTCTGGATCTCCATGCCCACATGTTTTTGGTTCAAGTCATTAGATTGTTCCACTAAGCCCCTGGTCTCTTTTATTTCTCCCTTGATCTACCTAAAGTCCATGTTGGCCTTTTCTTCCTTTCCCCACTGATTCCTACATTTTTCAGTGATTTAGCTAGACTATTAATGTTCTCATTTAGAGTGTTCAAAGTGGAAATAACCTAATTTTCCAAGTTTTGGTTTCATATCTCCATCCTTTGCACCCTTTTCCCAACCTTAGAGAGACAATCCTCCTGGTCAACAAGATATCCCTAGTCATTGCTCATCCTTTGGCCTTCCTCCAAGCTCCTTTTCTCCTAGAGTGCTTCAATCTCATGGAACAATCACTTGATTAAAAGAAAGTTATAAATCATACTATTTATGGCATTATTGAGTAGATGAAGCCCTATCTCTCTTACTTATCTAAAATTGCTACCTTGAGTTGGGTTTATGAGTTCATCAAACTGGATTTTTCCTTCCTTGTCTTCCATAACTTTAGGGTTCATTGTCTCCCTGACAATCCACATCTTCACCATATTAGTGTTGAAGTTTCTCCATGACCTCCTTCCTTCTTTCATTTTCATCTTCCCATTGTCTTCCACCAAGATATCCTTAATCTTCCCCTATGGTGAAGAGATAGAAGGGAAGGGGCTCCAAACCTTAGGGGCCTAATCTTTTCTCTCTTTTAGTGGTGAATCCTCCTCGAGCTTCCTCTTCTTGGGGTTCTTTGATAGAATAGTAATGTCCTCCCCCTTCTTCTCACTATCCTCCCTCTTGTTCTCTTCCTTTGACTCCATTTTCTCTTGTTCTTTGTTATACTCCTCCTCCTCCTATTCCACAGGTCTGTGGGTTAAATCTCGAGGGCTCTTTCTCCTAGGATACTAATTGTTTGAATAGATAGTCCACTAATATAACTCAAAGGGGTGGGGGGGTGTGGAGGGGGAGAACTAGTTATCCAACTCATATCACTATTAAAAATCTTAAATAATCTTAACAATATCAGTAATGAAAACTAAAAACACAACAACATACTCATACACAATAATACTAGATATGTTAACTAGGGAAACTATTAATAAGAGGGAAAACCCTAGTGGTGATGGTACCAAAAGATGATTTACCACTATAAATATTCCTTGTTAGAGGATGGACCTTATTAGGAGTATTTTACAACATTCATTATATATGAGTCCCTATTAGGAGACTTTGAATCCTTGTTAAGAGATTCCAACCCTATTAGGAGTTGTGGAAGACAGTTGGACCCACCACCCAAATAACTTAAAGGGAAAGATGAATAAACTCACTATCCAAATGATCTCTATATTATTCCTTGTAGGATAATATAACTGAAATGCACTTCCTTCCTCTATCTCTATCCTATCAATCAAACCTCTTCTACTTCAAATCTTGTGAATAGATCTTGAGTCTCACATCCAATAATTTGTTGGCTCACTTACACACATTCAATAAGGATCTACTTCTTTTCACACTTCACACTTCTTGCAATAATAGATATATACATAATACATTACAATCAATCAAAAAATCTTTCCTTTATACCATATATTCATAATAATTCCTTGAGTTGGCCATGAGCCTTTCCTAATTAATTAATTAAAATTATAATAGCACTATTAGCTCACACTCTATACAAAACTTCACACCTATGATACTAAGGCTTGTGAACATTCTGATGTTATCATCTAACTATTTTCTATCACTACCTAATTACACATCACTTTATTACATCATCGATGTAAGATATCCAACAATCATTAGGAACTTCTTTTCTAGTACTTTGTCTATGAATTTCTCTCTATAAATGAGGTACAACTTCCATACACCATTGAATTACACTTTGTAGACTTAACCATGTCATCATGATACTATGTTGTACATGCCCATAAGTGCACATGACCAAACAATCGAACCATTATCTGTACCATCAAGATATATGTTTGTTACTCATCTAATCTTTATAGAAACTATTCTATGTTGACAATAATGAAAAAAATGGTAATGAATGCAACATATAAATACTCTCCAATTCTTAGGAAATGTAGTGTCATCAGCATTCATACTACTAAAGAAGAAGTAGTTGCATTTCGTAGATCAATGTGTATGTTATTGCCTAATAGTTACAATAGGCTAGATCTCTTAGTTGGGTTGATCTTAACTGGTCCTAATTGTGAATCCTTTAATAGAGAAATAATTTAGTTAGTCTTAAAAGTGATCTAACAATGGTAACCCTAATAGGGTAGAGCTATTAATCTGGACAATGGTAAATACCTTAAAAAGATGGATCCTTTTAGTGTTATGTTAAACTCTTAACAAGGTTAAGTTCCCAATAATGTGTACTTTGTAAGAGTGAAACTCATTTGTGGGTATTGATTACCACCAAAATTTTGATCCAGTTTGAGTTTAGAGATAACAAAAATATTTGTATCAAATGTGTTAATGATCTCATGGGTTGGATGTTTTTTTTATTCTTTAAGTTTGATTAACATCTAGTGCTTTGAATGGTGAAAATTACTTTTGAATTTATGATAATGAATTCACCTCTTAGCCCACTATTAGTAATCTAATCACTCAAACCCATGATTTGCATAAAAAAATTGGTCCTTTGTAAAGGTTAAGTAGTAACAGTTTGATGTAAAGATACAAGATGATGAAGAAGGAGATTGTGTAGTTCTAAAGAAGAAACTATCCACTATGGTATGGAAGAATTAGGTTTTATTTGAGAGGTATGGAGAAACAACATTGGAATCATGTAGTCACATGATATGTCACTCCATGTACATTTATGCAAATTAGCAAAGGGTATAGTAAGAACATACAATTTAAATGGATTTCATTGCAAACACTCTTTTAGATATAGAATATGTTGACTTGAAAGACCTAGATACAACTCATGAAATGTAGGAGAAACTAACTAAAACCTATTAAGGATATTCTCATGCAAAAAAAGAAAAGGTGGATAGGTTGAAAGGAATGTATGATGAGATGATGATGATGGAGAACAAGAACATTGAGAGATAAAGTTATAGAATCAAAGAGGTAGTTGAGTCTACCAAAGGTTGTTGTAGAACACTTGTTGGAGATCATGTGTTAAGAAAAATCATAAGAGCTCAGACACCTAAATATTTTATTAGAGTTTCAGCTATTGAAGAGGAAATTTGTTTAGGCACTTCTCTAGTTACACTGGATTCACTATACACAAGTTGACAAATTTTGAGATTAGTAACCTTAATAATAGTGTGCCCAAGATATAAGTGTCTTTTGATGCATCAATGACTCTTTTTTTAGTAGGAAAAGTAAGAGAGTGATCTAGTAGTTCATCCTCTAATGATTATGATTCTTTTCAATTGTGGAAAGAGAATAGGAATAAATGGAGGTGCTACCTGCTAGATGTTATTCTAGAAAAAAGTGAAAGTACAAGGGTATTTTACGTTTAAAGTGTTTCAAATGGAAGAAGATTTAACAAAATATCTTTAAATTTTGCAAGAAAGGGAAGAAGGATAAATAAAAGAATTACAGGGAAAACAAGAAGATGTGGTACAATACAGAAGAAGGTGTTACTAATGAAGATTCTAAAGGAAAGGAAGAAGGAGAAACTATGTTCAATGTAGTCAAAGAAGACCGTATTGAAGAAAGTGAAAATACTTGACCACCAACATAAATAGTAACAAAGAATGGATAATTATAGTCATTTTTCACATCATGATGCAATGGATGGTGGTGGGATAAAGGTCCAAACCACAAGAGAAAGAAATACACAAGAGTTCACAATGTTCCAAGGTAATGTAATGATCTACAATGCTTCCAACACCTAAAATTCTTAACCAATACATATACCATTTCCAACATGATTGAATGGTCTAAAAATATCAAATATAATATGACTCAACTATTTATAGGGCTCTCAACAAAACCCAACGCTCAAAACCCAAAACTAGGTTTTCTAGGCCTTTACCTCAAACCATAACAGCAGCAACTATTTTTAGCCTTTAATTCAAAAAATTTCAAAAGGAAATGAAAAATAAAAACCATATTTGGATACCCTTTTCAAAGATACATAACATATATAAAACTTAAGGGTGTTTGTTTTGCACCAATATGGTTGTTCTACACAATAGCCCTATCTTTAAACACACAAAAGAGGTCACTTTACAAAGGAAGTATATGATAAACTTGTCCCAAAAGTTTAGAACCTTCTAAAATCTCATAAAATGGACCCAATTAGAGGAATATGCAACCAATTTCAATGTATGGTCTTAGTAAACACAAAAATCCCAAATTATACCCTCAAACCCGCAAAAGCTAGGGCTTTGTCAATCTCTACTCTTCCAATGCTTTCTTCAAGAAGTAAATGTTTCAAAACCTTTTCTTGGACATATATAGATGAAATCCAACACAAAAAACACCCCTCCTTAAGGCCAAACTCCTACAGCTGGAGCAAACCAAGAAATTTCATGGAAAATGCTTCAAATCAGCATGGTGATCACCAAGAAACTCATGTCCTTAGTTCAAAAATGGATTTTATAGGGTTATTAAGGTATAATAAAGATTTATTTAATGTCATTCCATGAGAACTAGACATGCATTCATGGAATGGTCATACTTTTAAGGTTTTTTTGTCAAGACTACTTTAGGAAAATCTGAAAATGTTGTTGCAATCAGCACCAATGAATGCAAAAATTTCTAATAATCCCTTAAACCAAGTATTAAATTAAGTATATAAACATGTATAAATTCCCTTAGTTCATCGAAGGAAATGGGACTTCAAAAAACACACAAAACAGAGAATAAATTCATGAAAATGGAGATTTCCTTTATCAAATCCATGACAGTCTTTACAATCACTTTTCTCTGTCCATACTGATGACTTTCCTATATTATAAAATACCTCATATAACTTTCCTAACCACCTTTGGTCAGTATTGGAATGATTAAGTTCCTAAAACATAAAGAAAATCATTTTTCTTCCTAAATCCAATTAATCATTGTAATTCAAAAATTTGAATCGACAACATTAAAAATTTTGAGTTTTTAAAGCATTTGAACTAATCTAACCTTTCCAAATGACATATATATTATTATTAAGCATTCCTAAATACTAACCTATCCCATTATGATCCATTTTACATCGTAATGACCATTTAATCTCTTTTTAAGCCTTTGGGACTAAGGATTTATATAATTTGCACTATTATGCCATAATAGTCTTTAAAACTTCTCAATTGATTCCACCATGATAAAATTGGTTTGTCTTCATGCTTGGCATCTTATGGTTGTCCTTCTTTCCCTAAAGTTCCCTTGCACCATACTCTGCACCTTGAAAAAGAATCTTTCCCCAAGAATGAGACTTGTCAAAGTGGTGTTGCCTTCCATCATACTATTGTTTTGATGGCTGCATGAAATCTCCTTAAGTCATAGGGCTCTTCCTCTAACCTGCATAAAACTTATTATAATAATAATCAACATGGTTATGTTTTTTCTTCACCCCTAGACTAATCGAGTGTGGAACTATTGCCTTTTTTGTTTGTGTCCTTGCCTTATTTGTGTACCATTTCTTTTTCCCTCCAAACATTTGCAACTTCTTCCCTTGACAAGTATCTCTATACCCAATTATTGGACAATAGATGGTAGCTACTCTTATGTACTTATGATCTTCAAAACTTATTTTCAACATTCCCAAGGTGTTTTGATTTCTAGGATAGCCTACCCCATGATTTTGATTTATCCTCCAACTAATGTCCTTCTTGTCTCTATGCTAACCTTGCAATGGTATCTTATCAAAGAAACACATAGTGATGGGTTCCTGGCTTCTATAAGTGGATGGTTGTAACATATACTTCTCCTCTCCCTTATGCATAATGTATGTGTTAGAATATCCATCATGTAAGGTTCATGTAGAAATTTTCCAAGGACTTCATAATATCATATGTACACAATTCATTGACATAACATCACACCAAACCTAATCTTAATATGGAGCAACTGAAAAATTTACAAGAGTCCTTTGACTAACCTTTACATTCAATTCTTTGTTCACCCAAGTGACACTATAAGGATTAGGGTGTTCTCCTAATGCCAAGCCTAATTTAGAAATGGTATCAATTGAAACCAAATTACAATGAGCCCCTAAATCAATGATGAAAGTACATACTTTACCTTTAACCAAGCATCTAGATCTAAGGATGCCTTCTTGTGTTGGTGGTAATGTTGATCCTCCATTCCTCATAAGAAGGCATTCCCCTTCCTTAGGTAGTATTATGTTAGATTTTTTTTCTTCTTCCTCCTTTGATAGGTTTACTCTCCTTTATTTGCCTTTATCTAGATCAATCCATTTAGGACACTTCAATGATTGATGGTCTCCTTCATTACAATGGAATCATCTTCCTATGAAGGCTTCACTTGCTCTTCCACCTCCAAATCTTCCTCCTTAATAACCTCCTCTTGCCTCATATGTAGATCCTTTGTCTTTGTCTTGAGTGCTTAAATTATCAGTTTGATTTCTTCCTCCTCTATTGTTTTTCCTCTCACTCTTTCTTTTCAACTTATCCTCTACCCTGATGGCTAATTCGAAACATTCCCCAAAGATCCTAGGAATGTTTAAACCAATCTCATCTTGAATGTTGAACTTTAGTCCACTCATGTACCTTGCAACTTTTTTACCTTATTTTTCAAATCCTCCCCTTATACTTGGGGTATGAAACTTCTCAGTGTAGGACATGACATCCATGTCCCTCTCCTTCAAGTTATTCATTTTCATCTTCATTTGTATAGCCAAGTTTGATGGTAAAAACTAACTTCTTACTATTTTCTTCATCTTATCCCAATTTGAAATCTTATATAGGCCTCTAGCTACTCTTTCATTTAGTAAACTTGTCCACCAAGTAAGGGTTGTTCCCCTTAACATTGCTTTTGCTTCTTTCACCTTCTTGTCCTCTTCTATTTCCTCTAGATCAAAATAGTCTTCAAGTGCCTCAATCCATCCAAGAACTTCTTCACTCTCCATCTTTCCATGATAGATGGGTAAATTGACTCCTATCTTCAATTGCCTTTATCAACTTTAAAAATCTTCTATTATTAGCATCATATATAGCTTCATGATCCTCTCACTCTTGTCTTGCATCATGATTCCCTTCATTATTGTTCTCTCCAAGATCTTCCTCACAGATCACTTTCCTTCTAGATTCACAACTTTCCTACTCCAAGGCTTCAATCCTTCTAATCATTTGTAGTCTTTCTCTACTTAACTATCTCTCTTCCCTCTATCTAGATGCTTTGAGTTCCATCTTCTCTCTTCTTTCCCTTTCCAATTCCGGTCTCAACTCTTCCATCTCCCTAGCCATTTTTCCCTTAGGAGGCATGTTTGAAACTTGTTTTTCTCCCAACTCAAGGAACTACTAACTATTTCTCTGATACTACTTGATGCAATGGATGGTGGTGGGATAGAATCCAAAAAGAAAGAGCAAGGAATACACAAGATTTCACAATTTTCCAAGGTAACGTAATGACGTACAAAGCCTCCAACACCTAAAATTCTTAAACAAGACCTATGCCATATTCAAAGGTGATTGAATGGTCTTAAAATATAAAATATAAGATGACTCAATTGTTTTTAGGGCTCTCAAAAAAACCCAAAACTAGCCTTTCTATGCCTTAATCTAAAATCATAATAGTAGCAATGGTTTTTAGCCCTTAACTCCAACTATTTCCAAAAGACTTGGAAAATAAAAACCAGATTTGGATACCCTTTCCAAAGATACATAACATATATAAAACTTCAGGTTGGTTGTTTTGAGACAATATGGTTCTTCTACATAATAGCCCTATCTTTAAACACATGAAAGAGGTCACTTTACAAAGGAAGTATATGATAAACATATCTCCAAAGTTTAGAACATTCTATAGTCTCATATAATGGACCCAATTAGAGGAATTTGGAACCAATTTCAATGTATGGTCTCACAAAACACAAAAACCTCAAATTATGCCTACAAACCCTCAAAAGCTAGGGATTTCTCAATCTCTACTCTCCCAATGCTTTCTTCGAGAAGAAAATGTTGTAACACCTTGACCTAGAAATATATATCTATATGAAATCCAACACAAACAATACCCCTCTTTAAGGCCAAACTCCTATTGCTATAGCAAACCAAGAAATTTCAATGAAAAATGCTTCAAATCAACATGGTGATCACAAAGAAACTCATCTCCTTCCTTCACAAATGCATGTTATAGGTTCAATGAGGTATAATACAGATGTATTTAATGTCAATTCATGAGAAATAGACATGAATTCATGGAATGACCGTTCTTTTGAGGTTTTTTTGTCAAGACTAATTTAGGAAAATCTGAAAATGTTGTTGCAATCCGCACGAATGAATGAAAAGAAGTTCTAAGAATCCATTAAAACAAGTATGAAATGAAGTATATGAACATGTATCAATGCCCCTAGTTAATCCAAGGCCAATGGGTCTTGAAATAACTCACAAAACTAAGAATAAATTTGTGAAAATGGAGATTTCTTTTATCAAATCTATGACAGTCTGTACAATCACTTTTCTCTATCTATACCAATGACTTCCCTACATTATAAAATACTCCATATATATTTCCTAACTACCCTTGGTTTTTATAGGAGTCATTAAGTGCCTAAAACATAAAGAAACCCATTTTCCCTACTAAATACAACTAACTCTTGTAATTCAAATATTTGAATTTAGAACAATATTTTTTTTCGATTTTTAAAGAATTTAAATTAATCCAACCTTGCAAAATGACTTAGATAGTCTTATTAAACATTCCTAAATACTATCCTATCCAATTATGATCCCTTTTACATCTTGATGACCATTTATTCTCTTTCTATGCCTTCAAGACCTAGGATTTACATATATTGCACTTTTATGCCATAATACTCTTTAAAACTTCCCAATTGATTCCACCATGATACAATTGGTTTGTATTCATGCTTGGAGTCTTCTAGTTGTCCTTTTTTCCCTAAAGTTCCCTTTCACCAAATCACTTGACTAATTAAAGGAGAACACTCATTAAAATAGAAGAATTTGATGGAGGATTAGTAATATTTAGAAACAACAATCCATATGTTATGAAAGGTAGAGATACTATTATTCTAAATGATAAAACACACTATGAGGATGAATATTTTGTTGAAGAACTAAAGTAAAATCTCTTAACTATTTCTTCGATAAATAATAAATGTTATAGACTAAAAATCAAGAAAGGTATGTGTGACATCATTTGAAACATAGGAGATGTAATTTGTGTTGCTAAATAAACAAGATGTAACTTACTCCAAATAAAATATACTATTAAAATTTATCTGATTAATACACTTGAAGAAAAATACTTGTGACATAAAAGGCTATGTCAGGTAAAATTTGATAATTTGGTCAAAGTAAATAAGATGAAAGCAACCAGAGGATTCAATAATCTAGAGAAACTAGTCAATATAATGTACAAATAATGTCAACTTGTAAAGTTAAAAAGTTATATCCTTATCATTAAGAATCATACTTCTAAAAGTATTCTACACATAGTACACAACAACTTGTGTGATCTCATATAAAACTATATTTATCATGAAGACATATATTTTATCCTATTTTATGTTATACATTATTACTCTAGGATGATGTGGATTATATTCCTAAAATGTAAATCAAATGCATTCTACATGTTTAAGATATTCAAAGCTATATTAGAGAGGGAAAAAGGTAAAAAGATAAAATAATTGAGATCAAATAGAGGAAGTGAGTTCACTTGACATGAATGCACTACATACAATAAGGAACATGAAGAACAATGTTACATCCCTGGGAATGTTAGTAGAATGGATTTTTTGAAAGAAGCAATGGGTCAATAATTGATTGTGCAAGAACACTAATATTATAGAAAGGTGTTGCTCAAATATTTTGGAGAGAGGTAATTGGAAATGTATATTATGATAGATGTCACTATGTGAGTTATTTCAAAGTGTTTGGAAGCAGTTGTTACCAAAAATCAGATGTGTTACCATATATTTTCCTTGATGTGCAAAGTTATGACCCTAGTGTCATTTTGCAACTTGAAGTTGAAGTTGAAGCTTGATTTACTTCAAGTTTGAGTTTAGCTTCACTCTTTCCTTTTTATCTCAACAAAGTGTCCTCCTTGTCAACCTAGGTCCACTTATTAAAGTTGAAGTTGAAGTGGAAATTGATTCAAACTTCAATTTTAACTTCAAGTTTGAGATTTTTTGATGTGTGCTTGTTTTATTGCAACATGTGCATAGTGAGATTATAAACTCACCTTTATGAGCCAAATGAATGTGTCACACCTTAAGGTGATATGGAAGATAGAAAATAAAATAATTATGGTGATTATGAGAAATTGTACCAAAGCATGGTTAGTTTATGGAAAAAGGTAGTGCACAAATTTTGTGGTAGCATGAAAGGTTGAGCTGCAAGCAGATTTGATGGGTATTAACTAAAAATTTCATTAGAAGTCTTGGCAAAGTAAAGGTGGCACATTTGTAATAAATTTTCTTCCTACTCATATATATTCTTGGGTTTCTAAGAAATAACTCCTATAATTACACCACTTGTGTTGTACAAGTGATTATTTAATCATTTTGAGCTCTTGACACCAACTGGTAAGCAAGGAATGTAGGAGTTTGAAATCAACCAAAAACTATAAGTGCATTACATCCCACTTTGTCATTTCTATGCCTGGCTTTCATTTGAAATGTTTTTGGTTAGTTTTTTAAATTTTTTCTTTTTAATTGAACCATGATGCTCTTCCACCCCAAAATGCCTAATCTTGAAAAATATTTCTTTTGATCTCCCTTCCTAAAATTCAAGATACCCCTTCCTAAAATTCAAGATACTTTCATGGTAAATAAAAATATAGGGGATGTAATTGAGTGGGCAAGGGATGTTCAATTTGGTCCCATACATTAGAAGTTAGCCAATAGTGGTTTGTTGGAAGCTATTTCCTTCCCATTAGCTATTAAATACCAAGAACTGCTTGTTTAGTTTGCTAATCACTACGACCCTAACACCAAATGCATAAACAAAGTTTTAGGGGAGGTGTTAGTAAGAATAAGTAGGAAAGTGTTAGTGCAACCCTCAAAATCCCTCATAAAGAACCCTATGAACCATAGACCTTTGAGGAATCTGAGCATTTATATTATGACAGAAAGAAATATTATGACTCCATTGTGGCTCAAACATGGTTTTTGAGGCCAAGTAAAGGAGGCTCAAGATTGCCTAAGCCATTGACAATTGAACATTTCATTAAAGAAATAATAGAAATTCTATTACTTTTGAATAGGGTCAAAAGCAATGATCATGCCTTTCATTGGCAAAGTTGGATGTATCTTTTCATTTTGAAGATTGTTGAAGGTGAAAAATTTATTGATTGGGCAGATTTAATAGTTGAGAATTTACATAGAAGCTTCATAGTAGTAGGTAATTTTAGCCTATTCTTTTTGTATTCCTTACTCATCTATATTTTAGTGGCATCCAAAGAATGGAAGGGACTTCCACATATGCCTTCAACAAAAGAGATGAGTATCTACCAATACTACAAAGACCTTCATGCAATTGAATCTTGCAAGGAATTCAGAAGGGTTAATGATATCTTTCTTGGGAGGTTAGTTTTTGAGCTCCAAGGTCATTAAAATCATAGGCTATAAGAGGAATCCATGTAGGCTATTAAAATTTATGGCTATTTTTATATTCAATTCCCTAAATTTACAATCTCAAAATTGGGGGTTTTTCTAGTGAACCATTTAAGTTGCCACATTACTATTTTGATAGTATTTTTTTATCAGAGATATGTGGGCAGCTCATTTCTATGTTTGACTCCTCTAAAAGTACAAAGAAGTCAGTCTCATTCTTGTTCCCTATTGAAATTGGTCACTACAAGTGTTCAAACTACAAATAGGCCAAGTTAGCACAACCTACATTGTCACCTTTATGCCTCAAACTATACACTCCTAGCAAAGAGTTTGATTATGTAGGATTTTCTAGGGAAAATTTTAGGCATGGATCTTCATTAACCCATGTTCCTCATGTAGATAATTATTAGGAAAATTGTCCCAATGAATTTGAAGTTAGAAAGAGATTATGTTCTAGATTGATAGCCAATCATATCAGTGTGTTTAAGGTAGATCTCAATACCCATAGGATAAAAGAAGATGAAGCTGAGGAAGTGATTGACCCATTTTATGTTAAAAAAATTGAATGCATACCTATCTCTGAACATGAGTATATTAAGAGGGAAAAATATGACCTAATGTCCTATCTTTCAAATGTGTTGAAAAAAATTGAGAAATGGTTGAAATCAAAGAATGCTGAATCAACCACTCTCAAAGTCCTAGAAAAATGCTCGAGAGCTAAGCACAAAAAACATAGCCCAAACCTAAGCCCATCTATATCCTTGATGTTGTTGACTCTATTGTAGGCTCTCATAAAGCTAAAGTTGAAGTTGAAGTTGAAGTAACTCCCAAGCCACTTCAACTTCAAGTTCAAGAAGAGGTCGCAGATTTTAGAAGGGTAACTCATTCTATCCCTAAAAAGGAAACATTGAGAAAAGAAAAGGGGACCACCATAGTTGAACTAGATCCTACCAAAGCAAAGGAAAATTTGAAGTAGTCTCCCATTTTTGTCATGGCTAATAATACCCTTGATCCTCATAAGTCTCCTTAAAATACCAGTTCTCAATCTGATGCCTTAGCCTTAGAAAAAAATTCTCCTATGACAAGTAAAGAACCTATTACCCCCAAGTGGCTAGAAAATTTTATTGAGAAGAAAAGGAGTTTAGTATCAATATCCATGCCTATTGATGACCTGGTCAACAAATGCTCAGGAAAGCCTTCAAAAATTAAAAGGCCCAAAACTAAGTCTAGGTTGAACTTTGATAAAAACTTGGGACACTAGACAATTGAAATAGCCAAGCCACTAGAAGGTAGTTCCAATGAAACCCTCACTTCTCAGGATTATCAAGTATCAAGGATTGACCTTGAAAAAGGGAGTTGTGTAGTTGACAAGAAGAATTTTGATGTTTCAAAAAAGATAATAGAAGATAGAGTTTGGAAGGATGCTCAAGACAAGAAAGAAATGAAAGAGGAAATGAAAAGCATGGCACAATATATCAATCCCATCTTGCATCTAGAACCCAAACTTTTGAATGAGATGTTAGCAATGGTGGATGTATCCTCTTCAACCAATCAACAATTTCTTGACAATCTACAAAAGTGAAAAGCTATTACAAAAACATCTGAAGAATGGTTTCCATTCATCCTAAAATAAACCAAGCAAAAAAATAGACTTTTGGACAAGGCTTCAAAGGAGACCTCTCCCATCATTAAAAAGGTGGAGTCCAAAATTGAAGGTTTTGAAAGAGAAAGAAATAACTAAGTTGAGGTGGTGCTTTGGATTGAGGAAATTCAGAGATTTGGTTTGCAAAAGTTTCAAGTTGAATGCCTTGTCACTAGACTTGATGAGAAAACCTTACATGTGATTAAGGATTGCATTGAATAGAGGATTGAGGTGCTAATCCAAGTGGTCATTGAAGTCAAAGAAATATTTGATGGGCTTAGGCTCATGGACAAAATCATTCAAGGTGATAAGCATTGTGTAAGAAAAGAGATTGACTTCGTTGCCCCTATGGAAGAACTGATCAGTGAAATCCAAAGGAAGTTCCAAGAGATCTAAGACAAGAAGACACCATGAAGGTATGAATTATCCAGAGTTTCTCATACTAAGGCTATGCTTATAATAAATTTGAAGCATCTAGAGATGCACATAAAGAAGATGACATAACTGAAGAGAGAAAAAGTGATCTGGAAACCGAGGATGGCATATATTGACTTATCTCATCAGTCTATTATCTTTACATTTTCAACCACATATGAGAAATGGAAAGTCATAAGAATTGTGGTTGGTGTATACACTTCCTCTTGATGTGTCATATGATTAATGGGAAGTTGTTTTTCTTTCCTATTTTATTTTGTGATACTTTTTACTTAACACAGTTGTGTTAACATATAGCCAATTTACTCCTGGTAGGGTAATTTTGGATAACTATCCAGCCCTATGCCTGTACATACATAATAGATGATATTTGATAGTGTTAGCCTCTTCATAGACTAAAAAAAAAATCCATAGACTAAGCCTAAAATAATTTAATTTTGATACTCTAAGCTTTTAAATTTTGAAATAGAACATTTCAAATTTATAGTAATTGAAGTAATGTTCTATAATTTTATTTTACTGAAACTTCTTAAAGAAAAAGCTATTGCTTTCTTTGTGGTGATATGCATTCTTGATAGTGTGTGTTATATTTGGAAGTTAAGTTATAATTATTGTATTCTTTTGAAATTATCTATTTTGAATCTCAAAAGCTATGGGAGGTTAAATATTTTTTGTTTTAACACTATTAATTTATCTTAACATTCAATCATGTATATGATACTGATAGTTAAGATTAATTGGTTTGTCAGCATCAACATTTATTTTGTATTTGTGAGATGATTTTGATCTTTTAAGTATTTTTAGAAAAATACTTCTTCTAGGAAGATTTTCCCTTGATAGAGTAAGAATGATTATCTTTTCATAAATGTTCATTTCACCTTGATTAATATTGAATAAATCCTTAAAGCAGAGAGTTCCTTATCAATAAATAGGAATTCAATTTTTTAGTTTTAATTTTTCTCCCTTGTTCAAATTTGCCAAAGATTTTGGGAAAAACTATTCACTACTAGTTTTTCGTGACATTACTAGGGATCTTGCAAGATAGAGTTGTCTTTTCTAGGTTCCTACAAGTTCTCATGGTTTTGTGAAATGGAACTTCCTAATCACAATTAGTTTCCTATTCTACAACCTAACCTAGGGTTTTAAGATATGTAAGAAGATATTGTTTCTAATCTTAACACTTGTGCATGGATTAATCAATAGAGTAACCAATAATACCTCCAAGTATAGTTAGCACTAGAAAGAGAAAGAGAAATAGCCAAGAGGATTAGAGGCTTGCTAGTCATTTAAGAAGAGGTTGTGGTAGAAAAAGTTTCTCATGCAAATCATTTATTAGGTTAAGTTGAGGCTTTGTCCTTGTTTCGAAAAGTTATACATAGATTGATAGGTTTATAGGCATGATAGATGAATACTTTGAAGCTTTATCTAAGATCAACTTTAAGCTTGATTTTTCCTTGAAAAGAAATAAAGCTGAAAATACTAGTAGACCATCATCACCTCTTAAAACTAGGAGCCCTGTTATGTCTTTGAAATCTTTAATCATCCCTAGAACCTTAATCCATTCTACTATAATAATCCTTCCTATCAGCTATAGATTACTAGTAATGGCTCACAATCAACCCTATGGTGCTGTAATAGGACATTTACAACTTGCAAGAAATTTGGGTAATTTACCTAAAGGAGCATGAGAAATCCTACGTAGATTCAATGGGGATGGGAAAAAATCACCCAGAGAACATTTAAATACTTTTAACACAACATGTGGAGTCTTGGCTATAGCAATAGAAGATGTTGTCATAAGGTTGTTTATTCAAACTTTGATAGAGTCAGTAGTAGATTGCTTTCATCACTTACCTAATGCATTCGTTACTTGTTGGGATACTATGAAAGATACTTTTGAAGCTAGATTCAAATCTACTAAAAATAAAAATTCTTTTCTTATTTAGTTGAGTCAAATGAAGAAGGAGATACATGTACCCATAAGGGAGTTTGTGGGTCAATTAAATAAAGAATTGCATCAAATACCCACAACAAGTGTACGAAATGGTGAAAATTAAAAAAGGTTCTTTTTAAACGCAATGCCCCCAGATATTGCCTTTCTATTGAAAAGTGAAAATCCTCAAATGCTCATAGCCTCCCAAACCCTTGCTATAGAATTGGAGGATGATCTCATTATATTAGGAAAATGGAAGAGAGAGGTCCAAATTCTAAATTCTCAAGCCTCTACATCATCTTCCCAAGACTTGCTTGTTTAGAAGTTAGCCAATAATCTTATAGCAATAAAGAAGCAACTTCCCAAAGCCTCTTTTCCTTATCAAGATATCTTAAGAAAGTATCCTAATCATAATGCCACTTCCCAAGGGAAAAAAATCACTTTACCTCCTAGCTAGCAAAGATTGCAAATTGAGCCTCCTCTTAGCAAAAATAACGTGTGTGTCTTTCACCTTACTAATGATCATGAAGGAGCCAGTTGTCCTAAAAATATAAGACACCTGTAGCTTGAAACTAAAAGGGCAATAACAGTGAATATGGTAATAGAGGAAACACCTTCTGAAGGACCTAGTGACTCCATAAATTGTTACTTTGAGTATGAATCTGATTTTGATAGAGGTAGTGACATTCTTTTAACTATCAAAGAAGCTTCATGTTTAGTACTCACTAAAGGAAAAAGGATGGGGAAAGTTGATTCTCAGGCCAAAAATGCTACAAGCTCAACCCAAGAAAAGGATTTTAAAGTAATAGATGAAGGTGAGACTAGGAAACCTCAGTCACAACCTCATATTCCTCACATTATGAAAAGGTCTAACCTTGAATCTACATTTGATATAGTTGAATTTTTTAAAACATCTAGAATTCAAATATCTCCTACTGAGTATTTGAGGATGAATCCTAAGGAGCTCAATAAGCTTATTGAATATGTTCATCAACCTTTATTTGATTCATTTTCTAAATAAACCAAGGTAGCCTCTTACAATGAAGAAGCCAAACCTTCAAAGCATGATCATTACAAAGATTTGGTCCATCCTGATAAGATCAGTCTAGAATTGAGTTGTCAAGAAAGTTAGATCCATTTTATGTATCTCTTTACCTCCATCATTTTAAGTTAAGAAATTGTATAATAGACTATGGTGCTTCAGATAACATAATGCCATCAATTGTGGCAAAGTCCCTTGACCTTACTTTAACTAAAACCTTTGGCAAGTGTTATTCAATGGACTCTAAATAGGTACCTTTAGTAGGTCAAATAAATGATGCTCGGGTTTCCTTAGAAAATTTCCTAGAAAAGAGAATAAAGTTCACCATCTTAGTAGCTTATATCCCCACTAATTATAGCATGCTTCTCAACTAAAATTTCTACTAAGATTTGGGAGGAGAAGTCAAGATGAACTAGTCTCAAGTCATTATACCTATAGGGAAGAAAAAGGTAACTCTACTCCCTAATGCCAAGTCTAAATAGATAGTTTTCCTATCTGATGATCTAAAGTCTCAAATTCTTTATGAAGAAATTGATTTTGCTAATTACTTGATTATGCCTGTGTAGATGCTCAAAAATGGTTCGCATCTATGACCTCATCACTTCTTCATACTAATTTGTCCCATTTTCTCATTCTAATAACTTCGATCTTTTGGCCAGATTGACCATATTTTGTCATTTGTATCCCCTTTCATATCAATTTCATATCAACTCAGAATCATATCAAATCAACTCAGAATCATATCAAATCAACACAGAATCACCCCAAATCAACTAGAAATCACTCGAAATTGGTCCTAATCAACCTAAAACATATCAAACATCTCAAATCAATCATCATTTATCCACTCCTAGGCATTGTTGTGGCTTTCAGTGCCTTGGAAACCTATCAACTTATCAATCTTATCAATCTGACCTTAGTACTGTCATGGCTCTCAGTACTAGGTCAAAATATCATTCATGTCATTCAATATTTGACATTGTTGAGGCTTTTAATGTCAGATCATGGCATCATCAACCATTTTAATAATATTGACAATTTCTGTCAGTGTTATTATGATCAAACCTGATCAATCAATTTCAATCTTGTAGCATTTACAATGTCGGTTAAATGTTACATATCAATTTATTCATGTCATGTGTCCTTGGCATGTTATCAATTTCAATCTATCAATCAATTTGACCATGGTTTTGGTCTACCTTTTCATCATCTTATTCGATATCCATCATTGTTACACTTTCAACAAAGGATACGGTCGCATTCATTTAATCAATTTGGCCAATCATCTACTAATTTTCTCTATAGGATTAAATAACCCATAATTTAATTCTATTATTCTCACTAATTATTCTTCCTAATTATCATCCTCAATTAATTAATTGATTCATTATCTATAAACCATGGAAATTTACAATTTCCTAAGTTTTATTTTCCATCATTAATTCCATTTTCTACTAATTCTTATTTTGTGGAATAAAAGGATTTTTAATTCAAATATTCCATAAAATATTGCATCATCATGACACTTGGATGTGACACCTCATGGATCCTCCTTTGAAACTTGGCTGAGATTTTTCATAATCAAATATTATTACCTCTTACGCATGTCCCTATTTGGCTTATTCGTCATAGATTCTTGGCTTTAAGTGGGTTGAGGAATCTTATGACGCGTCATAGATTCTCTTCCAAATTTGGCTCTCATGTGTCATAGAATCTTACTTTTGGCATATTCTGTCATATGCATCATAGGAATTATTATTACCTCTTATGCATGTCCCTATTTGGCTTATTTGTCATAGATTCTTGGCTTTAAGTGGGTTGAGGAATCTTATGGCGTGTCATAGATTCTCTTCCACATTTAGCCAAATTTGACTCTCATGTGTCATAGAATCTTACATTTGGCATATTCTATCATATGCATCATAAGAATCTCTTGCCACATCACATGCCTGTGGGTGAAAAATCCAATGCTCTCACCCTACATGAAAATTATAAAATGCACACTTTTCCTCTCATTTCAAAGCTAGAATGCTTAAGTCTCGAGTCCTTGAATCTTTGAGTTTTTGAGTCTCTACTAATTTGCATTTTGCATTCTCACTCTCACAATAAAATCACACTTCAAGTATTCTCATGGCTTTATCCCTATCATAGGCTTTTGCTTCAATCTTGCGTGAGCTATAGGCAAATTGGAGCTACAATCATTTGGAGAAGAAAGAAGGACATGGGAGCTACAAACGGAAAAGGGAGTTTTTGATTATATTTTCTTTCTTTTGTTTAGTTTGGCTTTTATGGTAGACTAGTGGGTGCTAATACAAGTTGATTGGGTTTGTGATTTTCTCATAGTGTGTTATGCTTCTAACCCATTTTTTTGGTCCTACATTTGGTGAACCTGACATGAATCATGCATATCTAACTTGGTTTTTCTTGTTTGTTCTTGTAGGTGCAACGAAGGAGCTCACCTGGAAGGGTATAACGACTATCTACTCTTCCTAGGGTGCACTCTGCTCTATCAGGGTGCACTTGGGACCCCTAGGAGCAGTTTTAGGAGCTCGAAAGACACCAAAGCCTCTTTCTTCTATTTCCAACTTACCAACTGCACCCATCTGGGCCCCAACTGCATCATTGATGTAGTCTGCACTATTTGGGTGCACTTGGGAGTGTAGCTCTAAAAATTTTAATTTTTGGGTCTTGACTAGTTTGCACTGTCTGGGTGCACTTGGGGATGTTCAGAGCCATTTTGGCCTTCTAGGGAGCAATTTGCACTGTCGGAGCACAACTAGGTTCACAGTAAGCACATGCACCAATCAAAATATGCATTTCAAGTTCTTATCACTCTCTAGGACATAGATTAGGTGATTTTTGTGTTATTGATGGTATATTTGCAGCATGTGGCAATCATGGGATGAAGACATGATCATAAACTACTAATGCTTTGTTTGCAAGACATTGTCGAAGACTTTGTGTGTCTTTTAAAACTATGTGTGTGCATTTCCTAGATTAGATAACATTTTGTTTGGTGCTTAAAAATAACCTTTTTCTTTTCTGCCTAGTGTGTCTATGGTGTTAGATCGCTAGGAGTTGCATTGGATGTATCCTCTCCCCTCGCCATTCATGGATCTTGGGTGTAAGAGAAATCCATGTAACTTGTATAGGAGGCCTACCTTGGACCAAGATACTCAATATTGGGTATGCCAGGGGACGGCCTCAAAGCGGTAACGGGCCAAAGCTAGGTCAATGTTCTAGCTGCTATATAAAACTTGATTATAGTAAAAGCTATGTCGGTGGTATTGCTGCATGATAGCTCTCCTCCAGTACCCTTGTGGTGTGTCAAACCTCAGTTCTCGAGGCTGGGAGACCTTCTGTGAAAGCTTATCATTAACTTGCCGAACGGAATGGCCTTACTAAAAACCATGTTTTAGTGGCCAAAATCCTTTCTATCCACTGGCTCAAGGGGTCACCCATGCCCATAGATACATCCTAAATTCTCGTGGTCCTTAGTAGGGGCAACAGTCCCTTGGGAAGTTATGCCCCTTAGGAGGTGGATCTTGGTAGCCTTGAGAAGTGAGTGCACTATAAGGGGAGCCTGTGGTGCCAAGATCCTAGGTTTTCTACTCTGGATAAGCATGGTTGAACTTCAGTTCAAGTAGGAATTCAGTGGATACAATCCTAAAAGCCTAGGTTGTGGTGTGTTTGTTAACTTTAACAACAACTATTCTTGTCTTAATGTGTCTTGCATGTGTGTAAAACATAATCAAGATAAAAGCCAAACTATTAAATTTACACCTTGGATATCATTTGAACTTTTCAAAACCTCACACATTACCAAAACATTTCAACCTTTATCAAACTTTGCAAACATTGATTCAACACACTCAAAACTTGGAAAACATGGCAACTTGTGCTCTTAAATGTGCTTGGCAAAACGTAGATCTCAAACTTGCATAGATTTCACTTGCATTCACCATAGTCCAAGCTTCATTTTTACATCATATAGACTTAATATTGAACCTTTTAGTCCTCATTTAGTATCTATTACTTTTCATATTGCATCCATTTAGGTTCAGTTTTACTTTCCTTAGTTTTTGCATTCCCATCTCAGAATCAACACTTTACATTCACCACCTTCCATATTTGCATACCTATTCATCATCTTGACCACTTTATCCATCATTTTGGGTGTCCTAACCATCATTTTGAGTATCCATACTAGCCCTAACACTATCCTCTACCATTTACCTCTCTGTGACACCAATCTTGCAACAATAGCTTCCAGAATTGCCTCAATTTCAGCCCAGCTTACCAACTATGCCCAAAAACTACCAACTGCACCCAAATGGGCCCCAACTACATCATTTACATAGTCTACACTATCTAGGCACACTTGGTGGTCCTGAGATCTAGTTTTGGGTTCCAGATAACATTTTAGGGCTTCAATAGTGTCCTTAGGTACTTGGTTAGCTCCCCTTGCACTAGCTTTCCCAAATTTGCATTCTACAACACCTAATTGTCATCACCTTTACTTAAGAAATAATTATATATTTCATAACCTTCATTTTTCATCTCCCAACCCATCCTAACATCAACCCTAGCATCCTGACTTCCTAGCATGTCAGTTTGATAACCATACCCCTCAGAATCAACAAACATTCTTCCTAGCTTACCAACTACACCTAGAAACTACCAACTGTGCCCAAACTTGCTCCAAGTGCATAAATGATGTATTTAGTACTGTTAGGGCACACTTGGGTACCTGGATGACCATTTTGGGCCTCCGAACTACACTTTAGGACCCCAAAACTGCATCTAGGAGCCTCTAGACCTCCATGTTCTGCACTTGACCCAGAACCACATCTTGCACCCAAAATCCCCTTTTGCATCATAGACATTGTCTGTATCACATATCTTCTCAGCATCACCATCATTTTGAGTCCTCAAAACATCATTTTGAACCCCGAAAACCTTTGAATTTAGTCAAAAATCTAGAAAAAGTATATGTCTTACAGTATCTCCTATTGTTGACAGATAATGGATCTTGACTAGTCCTTTTATCTTTTCTTATCATTTTATTTGGTCAAAATTTATCTATGTCTTGATATATTTGACCTTTTCATCTTTTATCAATTTGATCTTTTCATCTTTTATTAGTTTTTGGTCAAGATCCAAAGTCCTTTATCACAAGGTTAAACTCTTAGGCAAAATACTTTCAAAAGGTTTTATCTAAGTTCAAAACTTTCCATATACCCTTGTCATAGCATCCCCAAATGTCATTTTGACCTACCCTAGTAGTATATCCCTATCATATTGCATTGATTAAAATCTTTAACATCATTTTCACTACCAATCCCTATCAAATTGTCCATCAACCAAATTACCTTCTTAAGCATTTACCATCATTTTGCATGTTCCAAACATCATTGTGAACCCTAGAACATCATCCTTTACATGATACACCTTGCATACATCAACCTTTAGTACCCTTAACAAGTCCAAAACATAACCCTAATTGTCATTTTGCATACCTTAGAGTCATTTTCATCCCCTCTAGTCAAACTTCAAAACATCACCTTGCATTTGCATTTGCATAACATCCCTAGGATATTTTCACTTTGCACATCAAAAACCTAATTCATTTAGCATTTCCTCACATTTTATAACATTCTTAAACAATTAAAAATCCCAAAAACACTCATATCTTGCATACCCACCACTCTTTGCACTCTTAGGTATCATGCCAGCACTTACTAGGAGACAAGCAGCTCAGAGACCAGAGGAACTCTATCAACCTTTGTTTTCTGAGGCAAAAACAAAATCAAAACCTCATCCAAGACAAAGAAAGAGCAAGAAAATCCAACAAACCTTTGATGAAGACCAGATCGAGGCATCACAACCATTACTATCAGACCCTTTGAATATATATCCGCAAGATCCTCATAATCAAGCTATGGCACAACAAACCTTGAACTATGCACCTATCATGAGATTTCCTCCAAACACTTCCCCAACACATGGGATGGTTCAATGGAGTCCTAACTTTGAACCTATATTCGTGCCAATGCCACCAGGAGAAGGATGTGTACCAACCTCACCTGAAGATGAACAATCACATTCATTTGAATTCAGCCAACCTAACACATCAAACATACAACAAGGTATTGTACACCTAAGTGATGACTCTAACACTGATTATGGTGTCACTAATGAAGAAATGGCTAGGGCATGTCAAGAAATTTTTTTTTGCAAGAACTTCAAACATTTGGCAGCTCAAGAAATTGTCAAATTTAATCCAAACTTGGAAGGTCCTAGGTCCAAAAACCAAATCAACACAACAATTGAAAACATCCAACCCATGATAAATTTGGACTTAGACAAGGGAAAAAAACCTTTGAAATTTTCAAACACAATAATGGCACCTATAAGATCCCATTAAGAACCAACAATTGAAATCCTCCAAAGTACATTTGAACACATCAATGTCAACCCCTTGTTTGATGAAATACCACCAATCCCTAAACACCCCAAAAGGACATTAAGACTTGATTTTAGTCACATGATGCAAAAACAAGATGCACCTAAAGGGACTCATGCTCTAGGGATGCTAGACATACCTTCTTTGGAGGCAAATCAACAAAGTACACCTTTGCTCCTAACTTTACCCAGTGCTACGACATCAAACACTATGGAGCCTCTCATAAATACAACATGTGAAACATCAAGTGCAACCATCCCTATGGACACACAAAGGAAAAGTCTTATTGACATTACACCCATTCCCAATAGAAATGTATCTCATAGTCAAGTCAATATGATGTCGCAAGCAGGAACATCTAAAACACAAAGGTACCAAAACAACAATACAAACATGACATTCAATTCTCAAGGACTTAGTCAACCCCCATGAAAACAACAACCTACAATGGTACAAGGACTCAACACTTCCAAGGCACAACCAAGTCTACATCCACTTGACACACATCCCACATATCAACAACAACATCAAATGCAACAACAACAACCACAAGTGGGGCACACATCCAACATTCCTAACATGCAATCACATGTGGACCCACTTGAATTACACACAATTTATCAAAAACAATTCCAACAACAACAAATGATGTTTGCTAAACAACAAGAGTAACTCAAGCAATAGTTGGAATACCAAAGACACCTTGAGAAAAAAATCACATACCAGCAATATTTGTTACAACAACAACATGTGCCACAACAACCTCAACAAATACCTCTAGAACAACAAGCACGCACATGATCTCATATACAACCAACAAAGATATCCCAACAACAACCACAACACACGACACAACAACAACACATGGTACAACAATCACAATCAATCCCACAACAAATGCCACATCAAATACCACAACAAGTTCCCCAACAATAGGGACCTTTCTATCTTTGAGTTGCCAACATACCTCCACCACCTAGTGACACTTCATCAGACTCATCAGACATAGAAATGTCAAAACCAAGTAGACATAGTTCTCGCCACAACAAATGGTCTACTCATAGACACAAAAGACTTATCATGCAAAACCCCAATGAAGAACTATTACAACAATTCAAACAACTTTCCAAACAAGTCGAGGCATTGGGAGTCCAAAAGAAATAGGCTCTATATATAGAAAGGGACCTACATCCTAACCCATTCGATAAAAGTCTTCATATGCTTCCATTCCCAAAACACTTTGAAGCTCCAAGGTTTGAAAAATATTGAGGAAAAGGCAACCCTATTGATCACATCCAAGAATTTTGTGCTTCATGTACTGAACTCAGTGATGGTCCCACATACCTTATGAGATTTTTCCCTCGTTCTCTAGGTGGGCCTGCACTTGAATGGTACTCCAAACTTCCTGGTAATATCAAATCTTGGTCAGAACTAGCAAACAAGTTTATCTCCCACTTTTCCTTTAACATCGCAAATGAGGTGACACTTTCTAATTTGTGCTCAACTAAATAGAAGGTAGGAGAATCATTCATCACATTCTTACTGCATTGGAGAAACCTAGTTACTCAATGCTCACTAGATATTCTTGAAGAACAACAAGTAGACCTGTGCATTGAAAACTTAGTCCCAGACTTAATGTATGAACTCAAAATCAAAAGTCCAAGCACCATTTCTAAACTAATGAAAAAAGGGGCTAGTATTGAAGATGCTCTTATCCATAAGGGAGTCCTTAAGATAAACAAATAAAACACAAACACCAACTCATCTAATGACAAGGCAAAATTTTTCTCCAAAAACAAGAATGTGACTAATGATGGTATTGTGGATTCTCACACAATTAGCATAGCACAACCTCAATTGACTTTGAAAGGTGTAAACCCTACAAATTCAAAACCTCTAATCAAACATCAGCTCCACAATAGAAAATTGAGACTTCCACACAAGATAAACCTCAAAGACATCCTACAACCAAAGACAGGAAATTCACACCATTGGGTATACCACTTGAGACTGCATTACAATAGTTACTGAGTAATAACTTCTTACAATTACCCCCAATCAAAGATGAACCATTGACTAAAGCTAATTGGTGGGATGAAAAAAAGTATTGTGATTACCATCACACCAAAGGACACAAAACTTCATCATGCTTCCAACTGAAACATGTAATACAAGACCTTATTGATGATGGTGTCATCACTGTTAGCATCCAATTCTAATCACACAATTTTCAAAGATCCTTTGGGTAATCATGACAAAGAGAAACCCTCAAGTTCAAACTCAAACTCGCAAGGTAATGTGAATTACACATGTACCGGCTATGACTACACCATCAATTGCTTTAATGAGTCTGACTTTCGCATATCCACATTCATATTAAAGGTTGAAAATTCTCGTGCTATCACTACATGCCGTAGCAAGATCACCCTAGCTAGAGCCCCAGCTAGACCTACTACTTCTACTAGACCTATACCCCCATCTAGACCTATTACTCCTACTTCATCTGATTATAGCCTTGTTGAACAACTCAAAAAAACCCCTGCACAAATATCCATTTTGGACCTACTGCATGCATCCCCCCAACACTAGAAGATCTTGGAGCAAGCCCTTAAAGAGTCAGTAGTCCTAGATAACATTGATGTTGCCCAGTTCCAATGCATGGTTGGGAACCTATCAACATCACAACATATCACTTTTTCACCCTGTGATATTCCTAAGGAAAAACCTAACCATAATGATCCCCTTTATCTTGAAGTCTTCATCCATAATGCCAAAGTTAGACATGTCTTAATAGATGGAGGAGCAGGACTGAATATTTGTACTCTTAAGGTTGTCAACAATTTGGGTTATTTTGAAGATGATGTAGATCCCTCTTGAAGAATCACAATAAAAGCTTATGATGACGGTGAACACTATTCCAAGGGCATCATCACATTACCTGTCAGAGTTGGTTCAACTACTAAAGACACATTGTTCCATGTCCTAGACATCAAAATGAATTGCAACATGATACTAGGACGCCCTTGGCTTCATGTTATGAAAGTAGTCCCTTCTACATATCATCAATGTCTGAAGTTTTCCTATCACAATGTAGAGGTTACCATCCCTGGAAATCTAGATCCTTTTCAATTTTGTGCTAATCTAAGAGATGCTACTGCATTCCAAATCCCAACAAACAATGAAGCACAACCCACAAGTTCCTCTAATTATGTGGATGCTGATATACTGCTTAGTAAAGCCAAGGAAAAGATGAAGATTGAAGACAATGGGTGTGGAGAATACTTTATGTCTCAAGTCTCTCACATTAGGGAGTCGCTAATTTCTCCCCAATCTCATGGTAAATCATGACCACTTCAAGCACAACATTCAGAGATCAGTACAATGAATTATACTTCTATCACTGAGAATTCATCCGTATGTATTGAGAAAGCAAAAGCAGAATGAGAACCCACTTTGATATCTCCTAGCAAGTATGGAGTTGGGTTTACCATCATGCAGAAGCAAGGCTATGATGGCTATAGTGGTCTTGGATCTCAAAAACAAGGAATCAATGAACCTATCACTACAGAAGGATGACCTCCTAGTTTGGGGCTTAGATTTAAACCATTATGAATAGATCCTCCTAGTACCACGGTACCTACATATAAGACTATGGATGTTTCAAATGATGAAAAGACATCTAAGGATATCCCACTTGGAACCAACAATCCCCTAGCCTCTGAGCATAACCCCAATGAACCAGTTGAATCAGTTACCCATATATCTACCTTCAACCAAAGCCCATTCAACACCGATGATGACATCTCCTCAAGTTATCCTAAACCTTTGGATTGGGACCAACATGGACCACCAATTTTTGATCGATTTGACAATGATGACACTCTTATAATAGAATTTGAAGGCATTATGACTGAAGATCATAAAGAAGCAGTTTCTCCTAAAGAGAACGCATTGGCATATTTTGGGGAACCAACTCCACTTTCTAGTTACAAAGAAAAAAGAGAAAGAAATAACAAGCATAGGTCTCTTGGTGAAAACCGAAAAGTACCATTAGACCATAAAAAATCAAAAGCTAAGCAGCTCCCAATGATACAAGATGAAAGATATGATGCCATGAATATCAGTGTTCCAGTGTTCAACATGCCACAAAGTCTTTTGGAGCTCTCTCAATTAGTGTTCATGTGGAAGATCCTTAGATGCCTTGATTCGCAAGAGACAGACATTGTCTTACATACGATACACGATGGTATATCTCGAGGTCTTTCTAGTGGTTTGATTTTAGCTACAGACTTAGAACAAATCCTCCATAGTTATGGTCAATCATGGATCCAGAGCTCATCAGCTAGCAGCACCAACAACATATATCTTCTCAGCATTTGTCAGTGACATTCTTGATTTCATCTAAAAGTCCTGAAAAAAATATCAAAAAATTTGCAAAAAGTCCTAAAAAAATATCAAAAAAAATAGTAAAATTTCATGAAAAAAGAAAAGAAAAAAGTGAAAAAAAAGTCATGAAAAAATGGATGCCTTGATGAAAACCTAGCAAACATGCATCTTGGCACAAAAATTTGAGTCAAGAGAAAAATTCTGTCCAGAAGTGAAAACCTAGCAAAGAGGCGCTTTGGGCAAGTACCATGGTGGAAACCTGGCAAACAGGCGCCATGTGTAATCAATGTTGCTCCTCCATCTATCAGGATTCCATCTGGTCTTTTCCCCCTCCATCATTCCTTGATCATATCCTTCATATTGGAAGACATCCTTGGTCCCTTATCATGGCTCACAAACTAGTTAATGTCCTTTGTTACCTTGCCTAAGCATCACCAGTTTGCACACACACTCTGTCATTGCCCTTTGTACATAGTTTGTGTCTTGTCTGGGGGCATATTACCTACATGGTGCATGAGTTTAAATTTGAACTGGGGGCATATCCCTAAGTGCTTTCTATCCATTTGACCTATCACATAACGGATTGGAGCTAACTCTTGTATATGCTTATACGATCCTAAAAAAATCCCTAAAAATCATAAACTGTCTTGAGAAAATCTATAAAAATCACATAATGTCCTGAAAAAATCCTAAAAATTCAAATACGATCCTGAAAAAATCCCTAAAAATCATAAAATTACTGAGAAAATCACTAAAATTCACATAATGTCCTGAAAAAATCCTAAACATTTAAATATGATCCTGAAAAAATCACTAAAAATCATAAAATGTCCTAAAAAAAAAAAAAAAAAAAAAAAAGGAAAACCTAAAAATCATAAAATATCCTGAAGAAATTAGTCACACAAAAAAATCAAATATTCCCAAAAACTCTAAAAATCACAAAACTCGTCAAAAATTTGCAACAAACCTTGCACATTTTCACTATGGATAACCACCCCTTTTGCACAAACACTTGCGCTTTGCAGACTAAAAATCAAAGCGCTATGCTTCAATGCCAATCACAATATCTGTGCAGCATGAACCAACAATCAATCAAACATGTCACTATGAACTTATCAACTAAATCCACAACTAGAACTATCACATTATCAAAATTTCGAACACTATCTACACACCTAAAACATTAACAAGAATGTAATAATGGACAAGAATAGCTGTTGGCTCACGTTGTTTAGTGAGTGATTTATTTTTGCTTTGTTTTTCTTTGATCATGTCCCTATGCTACCCAATGATATAAATTGATCTATGAGAGTGGCCAGGATGGTTCATGGTCATCTTTTTCCATTTTTGTCTGTTACAATGTACTTTTGAGAGTCTGGGGCATGTACATATGCCTTAGGAAGGACAAGGTCATTCTTTGTTTGCATTGTGGTTGTTTACGCAAAAGGCTTGCATTTGCACTTTGGCCCTTTATGCCATGATGCGTTGCATTCCATTTGCCATATCAAAATAAAGCTCCATTTGACATATAGTGCACTTTCTAGAAGTAAAAGTCTTTCCATCATACTAACATCTCCTCATCTCATATTTCTTTGTCATCTCATTCTCCATCACCATGATCATGTCTTCTGATTCACCAAATCATCTTCATCTCACATTCATGCATTCGTGCATCATCCTACACTGTCAATCAACTTTCTATGGCTTTCCACCTAGTTCAACCTTAGTCTGACATTTGTCTCATCACCTTTGACCAAATACTACCATTTTTGATGATTTCCCTCATATTATGACATCTTTTCATCATTTTGGGCATGCACGCACAGTTCCGAGTCTACACTCTAGACCTCATAACTTTCACATTTTAGCTCTGATTTTCATTCCATCAGTTGCTATGGTTTTGTCTTCTTGTTGTTGATAAATTGACTTATCATATGCTTATGTTAGTCAACTTTTTGAGGGGGCACCCATATATATCATCCCTACTGGGGCATGTTGTGGCTTTCTCATTAGTTATTCTTTGATACAACGCTCTAAATCATATTGTATCAAAGAGGGACAAAATGTAGACGCTCAAAAATGGTACGCATCTACGACCTCATCACTTCTTCATACTAATTTGTCCCATTTTCTCATTCTACTAACTTTGATCTTTTGGCTAGATTTACCATATTTTGTCATTTGTATCCCCTTTCATATCAATTTCATATCAACTCAGAATCATATCAAATCAACTCGAAATCATATCAAATCAACTCGAAATCACCCCAAATCAACTCAAAATCACTCAAAATTGGTCCTAATCAACCCAAAACATATCAAACATTTCAAATCAATCATCATTTATCCGCTCCTAAGAATTTTTGTGGCTTTCAGTGCCTTGGAAACCTATCAACTTATCAATCTTATCAATCTGACCTTAGTACTGTCATGGCTCTCAGTACTAGGTCAAAATATCATTCATGTCATTCAATATTTGATGTTTTTGAGGCTTTCAATTTCAGATCATGGCATCATCAACCATTTTAATAATATTGACAATTTTTGTCAGTGTTATTATGATCAAACTTTATCAATCAATTTCAATCCTGTAGCATTTACAATGTCGGTTAAATGTTACATATCAATTTATTCATGTCATGTGTCCTTGGCATGTTATCAATTTCGATCTATCAATTAATTTGACAATGGTTTTGGTCTACCTTTTCATCATCTTATTTGATATCCATCATCATCACACTTTCATCAAAGGATACGGTCGCATTCATTTAATCAATTTGGCCAATCATCTACTAATTTTCTCTATAGGATTAAATAACCCATAATTTAATTCTATTATTCTCACTAATTATTCTTCCTAATTATCATCCTCAATTAATTAATTTTATTAATTAATTGATTCATTACCTGCAAACCATGGAAATTTACAATTTCCTAAGTTTTATTTTCCATCATTAATTCCATTTTCTACTAATTCTTATTTTGTGGAATAAAAGGATTTTTAATTCAAATATTCCATAAAATAATGCGTCATCATGACACTTGGATGTGAAACCTTGTGGATCCTCCTTTGACACCTGGCGAAGATTTTTCATAATCAAATATTATTACCTCTTACACATGTCCCTATTTGGCTTATTCGTCATAGATTCTTGGCTTTAAGTGGGTTGAGGAATCTTATGACGCGTCATAGATTCTCTTCCAAATTTGACTCTCGTGTGTTATAGAATCTTACTTTTGGCATATTCTATCATATGCATCATAGGAATTATTATTACCTCTTACGCATGTCCCTATTTGGCTTATTTGTCATAGATTCTTGGCTTTAAGTGGGTTGAGGAATCTTATGACACGTCATAGATTCTCTTCCACATTTAGCCAAATTTGACTCTCATGTGTCATAGAATCTTACATTTAGCATATTCTATCATATGCGTCATAAGAATCTCTTGCCACATCGCATGTCTGTGGGTGACAAATCTAATGCTCTCACCCTACATGAAAATTATGAAATAGACACTTTTCCTCTTATTTCAGAGCTAGAATGCTTAAGTCTTGAGTCCTTGAATCTTTGAGTTTTTGAGTCTCTACTAATTTTCATTTTGCATTCTCACTCTCACAATAAAATCACACTTCAAGTATTCTCATGGCTTTATCCCTATCATAGGCTTTTTCTTCAATCTTGTGTGCACTATAGGCAAATTGAAGCTACAATCATTTGAAGAAGAAAGAAGGACATGGGAGCTACAAACGGAAAAGGGAGTTTTTGATTATATTTTCTTTCTTTTGTTTAGTTTGGCTTTCATGGTAAACTAGTGGGTGCTAATACATGTTGATTGGGTTTGTGATTTTCTCCTAGTGTGTTATGCTTCTAAGCCGTTTTTCTGGTCCTACAACCTAAAAATGAAGAAGTATATATTTAGTTAGAGGTGGTGGATTCAACTTGGATGTTAGAATTTGATGGAAGTTGTTGCTCAAGTGGGTCTAGAGTTGGTGTTGTCTTGATATCTCCTAAAGGTCAAACTTTTCCTTCTTCTTTCAAGTTAGCCTTTGAAAACACAAATAATACAACAAAGAATGAGGCTTTATTTTTGGGGATAGAAGAGGCTGAAAAGAAATATGTTAAGCTACTGAAAGGAAATGGTGATGTAGATTTGATAGTAAAACAAGTCAAAAAAAAAATTTCTATGAAAAGTGAAAGATTAAAATATTACAGAATCATGAATGGGATGAAATTGAAGATTTTGAGAACTTTTTGATAGAATCAATACCTAGGGAACTAAATTATAGAGCAGATTCCTTAGCAGTATCAGCTTCATTATTGATCCCTCATCCTAATTTTGTAATTGATAAATATTCAATAGAGATTATTCATAGACCAAGTGTCTTGAATAACAATAATTCTTGGAAAGTATTCAAGGATGACACACATATCAATGCTTTCTTGCAAAGTATGGAAAAATTTGCCACTAATTATTTTGAAGGCTCCAAATCAAAATGTAGAAACTTTTATCCTGATTTAGTAGATGGGTAAATATTAAATATAGTTCAATTGAAAGAAAACATGATACCTAAAGGTCTAATTGAACTAGAGAAACTCTTTGATAGAAGGGATGCTTTCTTAACCCAAAGCTCAGTTCCCTAAGAAGTGGAGATTGGCCAATATGAGAAAGTCAACCTAGGTGATAATCATAACGCTAGGATGATAAACATAGGAAGCTATTGGGCAGAAGAAAAGGCCATATTCACCAATTTTTTGTTAGAGTATATCGATTTTTTTGTCTGGTCTTATGAAGATTTGAAGATGTTTAGGAAAGGACAATTCAAACATATTACCCTAAAGCCAAATATTGCTCCTTTTAGCCAAAAGTTGAGAACCTATAATCCAAAAGGTTTGGAAGAAATTTTCAAGGAGATTGATAAAATACTTAAGGCTCATATAATATTCCCCATTCATCACTCTACCTAGTTGGTGAATATTGTACCTATAAGAAACAAGAATTGATAAATAAGAATCTGCATTGACTTTAGAAATCTGAATCAAGCCATTCTAAAAGATAATTTTGCTCTACCTATTCTAGACTAGATCCTTCAAATAGTAGTGGGCTCAGAAATGATGTCATTCCTTGATGATTTCTCTAGCTATAATAAAATAGAGGTTGTTGAAGAAGATCATAATATAGTATTCACAACCCCTTGAGGCACCTTTATTTATAAACAAACACCTTTTGGTTTGATAAATGTAGGTGCAACCTTCCAATGTGGCATGAGCTCAACTTTTGGACATCTTTTAGACAAGTGCATTACAGTCTATTTTGATGATATGTCTGTATTCTCAAAGATATGAAAGAAAAATTTGAAGGATTTAAGGAAACTTCTTGAGAAATGCAGAGAGCATGGCATCTCATTAAATCCAAAAAATTCAAATTTTGCTATAATAAAAGGAAAATTATTCGGACACATAGTTTCTAAGGAGGGGATTAAAATTGACCTTGAAAGAGTAAAATCTATTCAGCAACTCTGCCTACCTGTTAACTGTAATGGTGTGAGGTCTTTTTTCAGCTAGATCAACTTTCTCAAAAAAATTGTACATAATTTTGCTAAAACCATACAACCCATGGCAAAGCTCCTAAGTAAGAAGAAAAATTTTAAGTGGGATAACTTAGCAATTAAGGCATTTCAAGAAGTAAGGAAAGCTATTGTGAAGGAACCTACTCTTTTTCATCCAAATTTTAAGGACTTCATAATGTATTGCTATGCATTTGATCATACTATGTTAGGTATACTACTTCAAAAAAGTGAGAAAGATGAAGAAGTACCCATTTCCTTTATGAATTTTCCTCTTAAAAAACATGAATTGCATTATTCCCTAGCCAAAAAGTAGTCATTTTCTATTGTCAACATTATAAAACATTTTTGATATTACATTTTGCATTTACATTCTCTAGTGTATGTACCATCTATAATAGTTAAAAGCATCCTTACATAGTAGGATGTAGTAGTGAATAACAAAGAAACCTGGGTGTCAAAGGTACAAGAATTTGACATAGATATCAAACCAACCAAATTGGTTTATGGTCAAGGCCTTTGCAAACTTATATTAGCAAACAATGAGGAAGAGGCTTGCCTTAATTTCTTGCTAGTGGGCTTGAAAGATGAATGGTATTTTGATATAGCATATTTTCTAACTTATGGGGAGTGCCCTGATTGTGGTAAACAAAAAGATAGAAGAAGTCTCCAACTTAGAGCAACTATGTTTGTGATTTTTGATGATATCTTATATAAAAGAGGTTTGGATGGCATGTTCCTGAGATGTGTCAATACCGATCAATAGGAAAAAATACTTAGAACATTCCACAATCAAGCCTATGGTGGACATTTCTCATCCATAGTGAGAGACTATAATATACTCAGGAGTAGATCTTATTGGCCAAGTATGTTTAAGTCATCTTATAAATGGGTTGGTAATTGTGAAAAATGTAAATTATTTACGGGTAAACCACAATTAGCTACATTACCTTTGAAACTAGTCACCATAGAAGAACTATTCTAGCAATGGGGACTTGACTTCATTGGCCAAATTAATCCTAACTCAAGTGTTGGTCATACCCATATTCTCACTGCCACTAACTACTTCACCAAATGGGTTGAAGCGGTGCTTGTGAAATCTACATCTGAAGTGGTTTGTAAATTCTTGATAGAAAATATTCTAACATGCTTTGGGGTGCTTAGCAAAATAGTTATTGATAATGCTCAAAAAATTTCATCCCAAGAATTTCAATTGTTTTATTATGATCATGGTATTAGATTATCACATTGTTTTGATTACTTTCCTCAATGTAATGGGTAGGTCAAATCAACTAATAAAAATATGATAAATATCATGAAGAAGTTGGTTGATGAAAAAGGTAGAGATTGGCATAAATGCATGTATGAAGTAGTGTGGGAAAACATAACTTCTCCTAAAAGAACTATTGGTATGACCCCATTTGAGCTAGTATATGGAGTTGAAGAACAATTATCTTTGTAGCTGGAGTTTGCTACTCTAAATCTACAAAAGACAATTGAAGATGGAGTGTTCTCTACTACTATTGAAAAATGGGTATTATACCTCCAAAATATTGAAGAGGAAAGAAGAGAGGTAGTGGATCACATCACAAGTCATCAAGCTAGAGTAAAAATGAATTTTGATTAGAAAAAAAGGCCTTGAAAGTTCACGATAGGAGATCAGGTGTTGCTATGGGAAAAGAGAAGAGAACCAAAAGGAGATCGCGCAAAGTTCAAAAGCCTATGGAAAGGACCTTTTGTTATATCAGTCGAGTTGGCTTCCAATGGATTCAAGCTTAAATATCTTAATGGTGATGATTTTCCCCTATCATACAATGGATAGGATCTTAAGCTTTTCAAGTTCTAGGTCTACTTTTTGTCCTCATTTTAAATATCTATTCTCTCGTTCTCTATTTTCTTTCATTTGCATTGTTCTATATTTTCCTATTTTGTGCATCTTTAGTTTAGGTCTATTCTTTTTGGTCTATGGAACTAAAGTTTCTAAATCTACCTATGATCCCTTCTAGTCTTGTTCCCCAGTTAGAGCCAATTGTTACCATATCTTTTCCTTGATGTTCAAAGTTACCACTCAAGTGTCATTTTGCAACTTGAAGTTTAAGTTGAAGCTCAATTTACTTCAAGTTTGAGTTCAACTTCACTCTTTCCTTTTCATCTTGAAAAAGTGTCCTACTCGTGGACCCAAGTCCACTTTTTGAATTTTAATTTGAAGTGAAAGGTTATTCAAACTTCAACTTCATTTCAACTTTGAGATTTTTTTATGTGTGCTTTTTTTCTTGCAAAAAGTGCATAGCGAGATTATAAACTCATCTTCATGAGCCAAAGGAATGGGTCCCACCTTAAGGTTATATTGAATATGCAAAGTGCAATAATTATGGTAATTATGAGAAATCATGCCAAAGTATAGTTACTTTATGGAAAAGGGTGGTACAAAAATTTTGTGACATCATGAAAGGTTAAGCTGGATGCGGACTTGATGGGTATTAACTAAAAATTTCATTACAAGTCTTGTCAAAGTAAAGGTGGCATGTTTGTAATAGATTTTCTACCCACTCATATTTGTTCTTTGGTTTCTAAGAAATCATTCATTATAATTACCCCCCTTGTCCTGTATGAGTGCTCATTTAATCATTTTGAGGTCTTGATGCCGACTAGTAAGAAAGGAAGGTGGGAGTATGGACACAATGAAAAATTGTAAGTGCATTACATCCCACTTTGTCATTTGTATGCTTGGCTTTCATTTGAAGTGTTTTTGGTTAGTTATGTAAATCTATGTTTTTCTGAACCATGACACTCTTCTACTCAAATATTCCTAATCTTGAAAAATCTTTCCTTTTGAGCTCCCTTCTTGAAATTTGGGATGCTTTCATGGTAAATAAAAACCTAGGGGATGTAATTGAGCAAGTGAGGGATGTTCAATCTGGTCTCATACATCTAAAGTTAGCCAGTAGTGGTTTGTTTAAAGCTGCTACCTTTCCACCAACTATTGAATTCTAAAAACTCATTGTTGAGTGTGCTAATCACTATGACCCTAACACCAAATGCATAAAGAAATTTTTAGGGGAGGTGTTAGTAAGAATAAGCAGGATAAGTGTTAGTGTAGCCTTGAGAATCCCTCATAAAGGACCATATGAACCATGGAACTTTGAGGTATTTGAGCATCTAAATTATGACAGAAAGAAAGATCATGACTCCATTGTGGCTCAAATTTGGTTGTTGAGGCTGATTGAAGGAGGCTCATGTAATGAAATAACTTGCACAGTAGAAGAAATAATATGAAATATTATATAAAAACTTGATAATAGCTAAGAGTTATAGGCCACTTTGAGGGGACAACCTCCAAATATCTCCAATGAGAACACACTTCACAATTTGATGATAAAATAAGAGTCACAACCTACTATATACACCTATTTATGCTTAGGTTGAATAGACACAACCCTTCATAACACCTAGGCTGACCTACCAACCTAAATTATAATATAATAATGATAACATGATTTAATTAAGGATTAAGATAGCCACAAGTTGGCTATTCTTAACCCTCTATACAATAATATTCAAGGTTTAGCATGCCCCCTCTCTTGAAATAAGCATTGTCCTCAATACTAACCAAGTGTGGATTCTTTTGAATGAACTCCCCATCCTTCCATGTGGCCTCTCCAACTAGTAAATTCTTCCATTGAATGAGATATCGAGTCAAGTTTTTTTTCTTAGCTTCTTTGTGCATGTTTGAAGAATGCACTCTTGTTCCAAAATTATTCTATTTTCTTCAATAAGTTCTGGTAGTACTATTTGAGTAGGAATATTATGCCCAGTTACCTTTTTCAAACAAGAAACATGAAAAATTGGATGTATCTTTATTGTTTTGGTGTGATCCATAATATCTTGGAGAAAACTTATTATTCTTTTTTTTTTTTGCTTCATTGATATTTGTTTATAAGGTTACAATCTTAAGAAGACCCAATCTCCAACTTCAAAATTTCTTTCACTACAATGTTGATCCACTTGTTGTTTCATTCAATTTTGTGCCATAGCTAAATTCTCCTTGAGTACTGATATACCTATTGTTGATGAAGCAAGTGATCCTCTACTACTTGACTCTTGGTGACACCTTTAATGATGATGTGATGGAAGGAGGATGGTATCCATTAAGTGCCAAAAATGGGACATTTTTGATGAGCTATGAAAGAAAGTATTGAACCACCATTCTACAAGAGGTAGCCAATCTACCCATTGAGATTGTTTTTCTGAAGTGAAATAACATACATATCCTTCCAAACATTTATTAACCACCTCAATTTTCCCACTTGATTATAGATGGTATGAAGAACAATGAGATAATTGAGTACCCAAACATGAGAATAAATCTCTCCAAAAGTGACTAGTAAAGATAGGATCATGATCATTAACAATAACCTTAGGTGTACCATGTAACCTTTGGATATTCTTCAAGAAAACTTTTTCCACAATACTTGTTATAAAAGGATGTGATAATGCAATAAAATGTGCATATTTAGTGAGGTGATCAACTACTATCATGATGAAATTATGGCCTTTAGATTTGGGGAGCCCTATGATGAAGTCCATAGATGCCTCTTCCCAAATGAATAGATAAAGGTTGCAAGAGACCTGGAGCCTTAATTGTTATCCCCTTATTTCTTTGGCAAACCAAACATTTAGTAACAAACTTTTGAACATCACCTTTTAGCCCTTCCCAAAAAAAATCTTGCTTGACACTATGATATGTCTTCAAAAATCCTAAGTGACCACCAATTGGGGACTCATGTAGTTCTTTGAGAATCTTGTGTTTAAGAGTGGAATTCTTCCAGAGATGCAAGCACTATTTATATCAAAGAATTTCCCCCTTTAAATTTTTTTTATCTAAACTACTAGGGTTAATTTGTATATGTTGGATGAGATTACTTGTTGCAACATCATTTATCACTCTTATTTGGCTTCTACCACCCAATTTTCTTGTAATATCAAAAGGGCACACAGTAAGGTTTCATCTTTTTCATCCTTCTTGGAAAGTGCATTGGTCACAATATTTTCCTTCCCTTTCTTGTATACAATTTCAAAGTCATTTCCCAACATCTTAGTGACCCATTTTTGTTTCTCTTCTAATGATAGTCTTTGTTTCTGAAAATATTTTAGGCTATCATGATCTATCTTAACCTTGAAGTATCGACCCATTAAATAAGGCCTCCATTTTTTAACTTCATGAAGGATTTCTAACATTTCATTCTCGTAAATAGGCTTGAGTTGATTTTTACCTTTTAATTCACAGCTCTCAAAAGAAATTGGGTGACCTTATTGCATGAGAACTACTCCTATGCCATTTCTAGAAGCATCACATTCCAAAATGAATTCTTGGTGAAGTTTGGAGTGGGAAGCACTAGAGTTTTATACATAGCCTTCTTCAATTGCTTAAATGATATATAAGAAAATTCATTCCATTGAAAAGAATCCTTCTTCAATAGAGTTATATGAGGTGTTGCTATATGACCATAGTTCTTGACAAATCTTCTATAGTATCCTATCAATCCCAAGAAACCCCTCAACTTCTTACTAGTTTTTGGAATAGGTCATTCCATGATAGCCCTACTTTTGTTAGGGTCCATCTTTACTTCTTCATGTGAAACTATGTGTCCCAAACACTCCATGTCCTTAAGACAAAAAGCACACTTGGATGGCTTAGCATAGTGTTGATGATCTTTGAGTGATTTTAATGCTTGATCTACATTCTACAAATTTTCCTCCCAAGTCTTGTTATGAATTAATATATCATCAAAGAAAACTAACACAAAATTTCTCAAGAACTTCTTAAAAATGGAATTCATCAGATGTTGGAATGTAAATGGTGCATTGGTAACACCAAATGGCATCACCAAAAATTCATAAAGACCTTCATGATTTTGAAATGTTGTCTTGAAAATATCTTCTTCCTTAATCCGAATTTGGTGATAACCCAATCTAAGATCTAACTTGGTAAAATACAAAGATCCATTTAATTCATCTAGAAGATCATCAATGACTAGAACATGAAACTTTTCTTTAATGGTATACTAGTTAAGAAATCTATAATTTTGACACATGCACCAAGTTTCATCCTTCTTACACACTAGCACAATAGGTGAGGAGTAAGCACTTTGACTATGCCTTGTAATTCTTGCCCCTAATATTTCCTCAAAAAAAATTCTATCTCACTTTTTTGTATGTGTGGGTACCTATAATGCCTAATGTTTCGTGGCTGACTTCTTAGAACTAGTTTTATGGCATGGTCATGATCCCTCATAGGAGGAAGTACGTTAGGCATATCTCCAAAAATAACTAAGTGATGATCAATTATTGCTTGTAAATCTGGATGAGTAAGAGCATCAAATTGAGAGTCTTCTAATGAGCATAGCTGGGCAACAAATCCATTTGCACCTTTCTTAAGAAATTTTTGCATTTTATGAGAGCTTACCATATGTGGGGATTTTTCCTTCAATCCCCTTAGCTCCACTAACTTTTCTTGTGGTTAAAATCATATGAATAGTTCTTGGAAGTTCATCTTAATTTTTCCCAATGTAGTAAGCCATTGTACTCCCAAAAAAATATTTGCTGCACCCATGGATATCACATACATTGGGGTATGAAGTTGATAGTCTTCCATGGATAATTTAATGCTATGAAACTTTCTTGAACATTTAATTGTGCCCCCATCTACAATCAAAATCTAAAACATGGGGCTTGGATATATAAAACAATTTAGAAGAGTATCCAACTTTATGTTGTTGAAAGTATGAGTACTACCTAAGTCAATCAACACTATTACTTTCTACTTCTTTAAGAAACCTACTAACTTGAGAGTTTGTGGTGCACTAAAAATTGAAAGTGCATGACAAGAAAAGATTGGTTGAAAATCATGTGATTCCTCACTTTACTCCCTATCCTCCTCTGATATGGGCTCATCCTCTTCTTCCTCACTTGGACCTTCAATATAGAACAATTTCTTTACACTACATTTATGTCCTTGACTATATTTTCTATCACAATTGAAACACAACCCTTTTGCTATTTTCTCCTTAATTTATTGTGGATTCAACCTAGTAGGTTGAGGAATATAAGACGTTGAATATCCTTTGTCTCTAGTAACATTAGCTTCTTTCTTTCTAGAAATCAAAAACTTCTCCTCTACCCTATGTGCCAATATAAAGACTCATTTACTATACTAGGACAAAACATGCATACCTCATGTTGAATGTGATCCTTGAGACCACCCAAGAATAAATCATTCAAGTTCTCCTCTTGATGCAGTGCAAGGTAGGAGAATCCCCAAAGGAGATGTCCTAGCCCCTAGCTATATAACCATGTAGCGGAAACACAACAACAAGAAGCAATAAGGAAAGATCTAATACTAAATCACAATAATATATTCATAAAATATAACTAATTAAATGCAATGTGCCAGGTTGTAAGTCCTTTCCAGTTATGTAAAATATGATAGCAATTACAATAATAGTTATGCAAGATCTCTCAAGATCCAATCCAAACCCTGGCTAGTCTAGATCCACAGTCTAGTAGAAACCTCCAAGGAAGATCTCAACTTGTGCTCACAAGCCTACCAAGAAATCTCCTTGTTTTCCAAGCCACAACTACTAGCTCTTCTCCAAATTTTCTCTTCCAAAGTTCTCCCCTTCTCCACAATAGATGAATTAATCCCAATCCTATTATAAACTACCTCACATGTGGTGCTCTACCCACAAACTTAGGAAAACTTTCTCTCTAGCTACTTCCTACACTCACTCCTCTTCCAAGTGAATGAATAATGACTAAAGACTTCCCCACAACCCCTAATTATACAAATCTAACCCACAAGTCATCCTAGAACATAAATTAAATACAAATATGTAAATTAAATACCACAAGTCAGCCAACAACAATAATTAAATGCCCAATATCAATGTATTAGTAATATTGTAATATCTCCTAGCTCTGAATGAATTAGAACTTGTGCTTCAAAATATAGATAGAAATATATGGTCTCTTCAATCCATAAAATTTTCACCCTTTGAATCATTACAAAAAAATTAGTTAGATGGCCTAGAATAGGCACACAATTCCTAAGAAATGCCAACCTCCACAGATCATGTTGAGTCCCAAGACCATGGTGAGAAACCATAGACCATGCCAAGCTCCACAACCATGCCAAGTCCCAAGACCATGCCAAGAAATCATATACCATGCCAAGCCCCAAGACCATGTCAAGCAACCATATACCATGTTGAGCTCCAAGACCATGCCAAGCTCCACAACTAGGCCGACTGCCATAGAACATGCCAAGCTCCCAGAGCATGCCAAGCACTAGTCCTTATTTGACTAAGTACTAGTCCAAGAACACCCCAAAGAAAATATTGAGCCTCCTCCCATGAAATCCAAAGTAGTCACCAAGAAAACCCAAGATGCTCCTGCATTAGACTCCCTAGGTAAATAGAAAAGTGTGTCCCACACTTTGTTGCCCAAAGAAAATGCAACAACCAACTTCATATTTACCAAAGGCTTCCACTCCAACAAGGATAAGAAAAAAAATATACTCATCATCTACATCCACATCATTTTATTGAACGTCAGTATCTCAACCACCCAATCAGTATGCTCCCTTCCACGAACAAACCAAACATAATGCCTCATCAAAAAACCCTCATCCATAGCAGCAACTAGTGAATCCACACCAGAAACAACCAAATCCACATCAATAGAAATATGGAGATCTCCATCAACATATGCCAAACTCACAACACTAGCAATCTTATTACTCATAAAAAGACTCTCTATAATACATAACTCACCACCAACATCAATTAGATCATCTACAACTAAGCGCTCTACAATTTCCATATCAGACTCAACCAACTAATCATGAAAAAAAATCTCTATCCCAACATCAACAAGGTTAGGAATATTTTCAATAAAAACCTCTAACTACTCTACAAGTTCTATATTAGGCTCTATAATTTGATCAACAAAACTAACCTCTTCAATCTCAACCTTGTCATGCCATGTTCTTTCAAGAACAAGTCTCTTAATTGGCCAGACAACTCTCTTCTAGATTGGTAGACTCTAGCTCCACAAACATCCATGGAATTCCTTTCTCACCTTATCCTTAACTCGATCAGCCAATCTAGGTTCAAACCAAGAAGACATTTCAAAAAAGCTCCTCTTCATCACATCATAGAGATTCGCAATCATCTTAGGGTCCAATCCACTTGGAGCCATCTTCCAAGATCTTTGTAAACCCTCTACAAAAAATTGTTCCTATGCTCCTTGGGACAACCTTGAATTTTTTTAAAGTTAGATCACAACATACCATCTTGCATGAATAATCAAGAACCACATCATAAGTCCAAGACCATGAATTTGTGATCCACAAACTCTCTATGATCATGCCTCAACAAGATTAGTCTTCCATCTTTACATCCATCAATCCATGTGCAAGCCCTTTACAATTAAAAGTTAGAATTACAATCTTCCACCTCACAACTAAGAGATCTAGCACTCTAAAAAGAAAATCCACCACTAGATCAAGATTAAATCAAATCTACTTCTCCACCCAAGTCGTGGTGCAAACTACCTCAACTTAGGCAATTTTTGTACACACTCAAGAAAAACCTTTGCTCTGATACCACTTGGCACAACATAAGGCAAGAGAATTCCCAAAGGAGATTTCTTAGCCCCAAGCTATACAACCATGCAGTAGAAACACAACAAGAAGAAGCAACAAGGCAATATCTAATACTAAATCACAATAATATATTCATAAAATATAACTAATTAAATGCAATATGTCAGACTATAAAGCCTTCCCAATTATGGCCAAATATAATAGCAATTACAATAACATTTCTACAAGATTCCTCAAGATCCAATCCAAACCCTAGCTAGTTGATGTAAATGGAAACACTAAATCTCTCTCTGTCCTTATTCTAGGCTACTAAATGTAACCGAAGACCTCAAATCAACACATAGACGCATAATCCACCTCCTTTTTCCAATCCAAATTCGAGCTCCATTACAACAGCAAACTGAACCAATACCATTGAATCTTGGGGCTGCGTCCACAAATTATCAAGACCGAACACTCGATCATTGCAAAAGGAGATGTTCTTATTTCTTTTTTCTGTTATACTGACTCATTAATGAGATGAATCACAGAATCATTTTATCACTAGTTATTCTCTTCCACACATCTGGTGTAACCACCATTTAGCCATCAGTCTCTGGTCTCGACTTTCACATATTATTGGGCTATCACTCTTCCTTATCGAATGAGGTTCAAGATATCATCACCCCTACCATCTAATGAGCATTGTCACAATTCTTTAGGTTGGACTTGATAAAAGCTACCACCTGTTTGATATCAAATACCAATCTCGATAACTCATACATTGCAGGTTATCAGGTCCTTCCTCTTGTTCATAGATTCATCACCTTTCATTATGACCATGACTGACAGCTCACTGTGCAATCAGTTTGAACAAACAAATTGCCACGGTGTCTTTCTTTGGTGGATATCGGGTTTCTCCTTCCAGAATTTTGTCACCTTTGACATGTATTGAGATCATGCTTTGTTATCAGGTTTCCAATATAGTCCTGAGCTACTATAAAAACTGCCACCTTTCTTTTATTATCATGCATCACGACATCCATTGATGAATGCTCCTCTTCACAAATAAACTGTGGTTCCACCCAATACAGAGGATTTGGTTTCTCATGTTTTTATGCATGCGAAATGGTGGATCTAATGCAACAAGGATTACTATCGAGTTCCATAACCGATTCAGTTAAATGCAACATTCAGACACATACACAATTCCGTCTTCCGAACCGGGATCAATATAATGAAAGAAGGCAAGAATCAAGGAATCAAAAACTAATCAAGAATATCAGTCAGCACACTGATCAAGAATCAATAAGGAGAGCAAAGCTGAGACTTTATTGACAAAAACATAGATTTCTATTACATGCTATAGACTACAAAAGTATGGCTCTCTGGCTGCCGCCAGAGAGCCATGTGAATTCCTTTTTAATTCACTCCCTCTTTTCCACTATCCTCTCAATCCCTTATTGATCCTCTCTGCCTCTAATGTGATCTCTTTAAAAGAGATTGTAGGTAGTTATTTTAACTACCCATCTACCCGATATTCAATGCCCCTTTAAGCATTACAATGCAAATCTACATTTCTTGTTTTTTTTAATACATTTATCATGACAATTGTAAGCACTTGTAACCATTTCGTTACATGGACCCATTTTAATATAATGATCATAATAAATCTTAACGACTTAGCTATTGCAATATTATTCATCTTGTCATAAATTTGGAGAGACGAGGTGTTCCCGCACCACTAGTCCAAATCCACAATTTGGTAGAAACCTCCAAGGAAGATCTCAACTTGTACTCACAAGCCCACCAAGAAATATCCTTATTTTCCAAGCCACAACTACTATCTCTTCTCAAAATTTTCTCTTCCAAGCTCCTCCACATCTCCACAATAGATGAATTAATTCCAATCCTATTGTAAACTACCTCACATTTAGCACTCTATCCACAAACTGAGGAAAACTAGCTCTCCAACTATTTCCCACACTCACTCCTCTTCTAAGTGAATGAATAATGAATAAAGACTTCCCCACAACCCCTACTTATACCAATCTAAGCCACAAGTCAGCCCAGAAAACAAATTAAATACAAATAGGTAAATTAAATGCCACAAGTTGGCTAACAATAGAAATTAAATGCCAAAAATTGATGTCTTAGTAAAATTTTGATATTTGCTAGCTTCAAATGAATTAGGACTCATGCTTTAAAATATAGTTAGAAATCTAGGCCCTTTTAAATCCCTAAAATTTTAAGCCTTTAACACATTATACAAAATTAGTTACATAGCCTAAAATAGGCACTAAATTCCTAAGTAATGCCAAGCTCCGATCATGTCAAGTCGTAAGACCATGCCGAGTAACCATAGACCATGGTGAGCTCTAGGACCATGCAAACCTCCAAAACCATGCCAATTCCTAAGAAAATGCTAAGCAATCATAGACCATGCTAAGTCTCCAAGACCATGTTGAGTCCCAAGACCATACCGAGCAACCATAGACCATGCCAAGTCCCAAGACCATGTAGAGCAACCATAGACCATGCCGAGCTCCAAGACCATGTCAAGCTCCATGAGTAAGATGTGCTCCATAGAACATGTCAAGCTCATAGAGCATGCCAAGCTCCTAGAGTATGTTAAGCACTAGTCCTTCTTTGACCGAGTACCAGTCCAAGCACCCTCCAAAGCAACTATTGAGCCTCCTCCCATGAACTCCAAAGTAGTCACCAAGCAAACTCAAGATGCTCCTGCATCACCTCTATAGTTGCATCCAATCTTAAGGATAGGTTTTGGAATTTTTTAATATAATACTTAACTGATCCTATTTGTTGAAGATTAGCAAATTGGCTAAAGAAGTTTTCTATAACACTATTGCTATATTGTGCTTGGAGTTCTTCTGTAAAAATTGACCATGATATAGTGAGACCCTTTTTCCTCCTATGAGTACAAAGCCAATGATACCAAATGAATTGATCTATTTATAGATATAGGGAAGCCATTGTAACCTTTTATCCATATGGGATTTGATGTATTTCAAAAAATTCTCCATTTGATTTATCCATGTCAGAGGATCCTTGCCATCAAATTTGTGCATATCCACCTTTGGAAAAAAATTCCTAGATGTCAAAGTACTAATAAAATTTGTGACATCATCAGTCAACAAGAAGTTTTCACCTTGATTTCTTGAGAGCTCCTTCCTTGTTTCATTCATATATTCACTTAACATGCTTCATATATTTGATATATCTCCTCGTAGGTCACACATATCCTTCTTAACCTCTTCCTTCAACTTATTAAGTTCCTCATTAGGATTAATCTCCTTTGTTTCTTCCCAATATTTATTATAGGATTCCCCCAATGTGGTAGAATTCTTTTTTCCTCTTGTTGGAGGTCGTGTCATGATGGAAATCAATGTTTTCAGAAACAAATCCCTAAAAAATTAGCAAATTTGTGGCCTTGAGAGAGAATTTTCCTAATTTTACAATATCTTGCCTATTTTTTTTTTTCAATTTCTCTAAGATTTGAATTTAGGCTCCTTTAATATGGATTGAAAAACCCAATACAAGGTTTACTCCAATTGAGTAGGATGTGAGAGATATGAAGATCTCAAAAAATTGTGTAGAAATAGTAATTCTACAATAGTTTCCTCAAATATACTCCAATTTCTCTAAATTTTGGACTATAGCTTCTTTAATATGTTCTTTAAAAAAAGTTTAATAATATTTGAAAATTTTTCTAAAATCAAAGATTTATGCTCTTCCCAAAATTGCCTCAATGTTGAGAGAAAATCTTGCTACTATGGTGCCAAGATTATGCTCTGATACCACTTGTAATGAAATAACTTTCACAATAGAAGAAATAATATAAAATATTATATAAGGATTTGATAATAGCTGAGAGTTATAGGCCAATTTGTAGGGGTAACCTCTAAATATCTCTAATGAGAAAACACTTCATAATCTGATGTTGAAATAAGACTCATAACCTACTATATATACCTATTTATGCTTAGGTTGAATAGACACAACCCTTCATAATACCTAGGCCAACCTACCTACCTAAATTATAATATAATAATGATAAAATGACTTAATTAAGGATTAAGATAGCCACAAGTTGACTATTCATAATACTATATACAATAATATTAAGTGCATAGCAACTCAAGGTTCCCTAAGCCATTGATAGTTGAACATTTCATTAATGAAATAGTAGACATTGTGTTACTTCTTAATAGGGTCAAAGGCAATGAACATGTCTTTCATTGGGAAAGTTGGATTTACATAGAGGCCTCATAGTAGTAGGTAATTTCAGCCCATTCTTTCTATATTCCTTCCTATCCTATATTTTAGAGGCATCCAAAGAATGGGAGGGACTTCCACATGTGCCCTAGATAGAAGAGATGACTATCTACCAATACTACAAAGGCCTTCATGGAACTAAATCTTGTAAGGAATTCAAGAGGATTAATGACGTCTTTCTTGGGAGGTTAGTTTTGGAGTTATAAGGTCATGAAAATCACAAGCTATTAGAGGAATCCATGCAAGCTATTAAAATTTATGGTTGTTTTTATATTAAATTCCCTAAATTTACATATCTTAGAATTCAAGGTTTTTTTGGTAAACCACTTAAGTTTCCATGTTACTATTTAGATAGTATTGTTTTATCATAAATATGTAGGCAACTCATTTCTATATTTGACTCCTCTCAAAGTACAAAGAAGTCAATCTCATTCTTGTTCCGAAGTTAAATTGGTCACTATGGGTGTTCAAACTACAAACAGGCTATGTTAGCACAACCTTCATTATCACATTTATGCCTCAAATCATATACTCCTAGAAAAGAGTTTGATTATGTAGGATTTTCTAGGGATAATTTTAGAAATGTATCTTCATTAACTCATGTTCCTCATCTGAAAGATTATTGGGAAAATTGTCTGGATGAATTTGATGTTAGAAAGATATTATTGTCTAGATTGAGAGTCAATTATATCATTATGTTTAAGGTAGATCTCAATACCCACAGAGTAAAAGAAGATGAAGCTGAGGAGGTGATTGACCCATTCTATGTTGAAAAAATTTAATGCATACCTATCCCTAAGCTTGATTGGACTAAGAGGGAAGAAGCTGACCTAATTTTCCATAGCTCAAAGGTGTTGAAAGGAACTGAGAAATGGTTGAAATCAAAGAATGTTGAATCAACCACTCTCAAATTTTCAAAAAATACTCAAGAGCTAAGCAAAAAAACAACATAGCCCAAATGTAAGGCCATCTCTAACCTTGATGTTGTTGACTCTATTGCAAGTTCTCCTAAAGCTGAAGCTAAAGTTGAAATTGAAGTAACTCCCAAGCCACTTCAACTTCAACTTCAAGAATACATCACAAAGTTTAGAAGGGTAACTTGTTCCAACACTAAAAAGGAAACATCAAGCAAAGAAAAGGGGATAGTTGTAGTTGACCTAGATTCTACCAAAGAAAAGGAAAGTTTGAAGCAGTCTCCTATTTCCCTCATGGCTAAGAATACCTCAGATCCTTAGAAGTCTCTTGAAAACATTGGTTCTTAATCCAATACCTTGGCCTTAGCAAAAAATTATCCTATGGAAAGTAAACAACCTACTACCCTTAAGTGGATCAAAACATTTATTGAGAAGAAAAGGATTTTAGTACCATTATCCATGCCTATTGATGACCTAGTCAGAAAATGCCTAGCAAAGCCTTCAAAAACTAAAAGGGCCAAAATTGAGTGTAGGTTGAACTTTGATAAAAAATTAGGACACTAGATAACTGAAATAGCCAAGCCACCAAAAGGTAGTTCCCATGAAAACCTCACTCCTTAGGACTATCAAGTATCAAGGATTGACCTTTGAAAAGGGAGTCCTACTATTGACATGAACATTTTTGAGGTTTCAAACAAGAAGATAGTTGATAAAGTTTGGAAGGATGCTTAGGAAAAGTAGGAAATGGAAGAGGCAATGAAAAGAATGGCATAATATATCAATGTCATCCTATATCCAAAACTAAAACCTTTGAATGAGATGTGATCAATGGTGGATGTAGCCTATTTAGCCAATCAACAATTCCTCGATAATCTACAGAAGTGCAAAGCTATTGCAAAAAAATCTAAAGAATGGTTGTAGTTCATCCTAAAATAAACCAAGAAACAAATTAGACTTTTGGACAAGGCTGAAGGAGACCACTATCATTGTTAAAAAGATGGAGTCCAACAATGAAGGTTTTGAAAAAGAAAGAAATAACTAGGTTAAGGTGGTGCTTTGAATTGAATAAATTTAGGGATTTGGTTTGCAAAAGTTTCAAGTTGAATTTCCTATCACTATCCTTGATGAGAAAACCTTACATATGTTTAATGATTGCATTGAATGGAGGAATGAGACACAAGCCTAGATAGTCACCAAAATCAAAGAAATCTTGGATGGCCTCATGCTCATGGATGAAATCATTCAAGGTGATCTAAAAATTTTTAGTAAGCATTGTGCAAGAAAAGAGAATGAATCCATTGCCCTTGTGGAAGAATTGATCAGTGAAATCCAAAGGAAGTTCCAATATGTCCAAGACAAGAAGACACCATGTGGGTAGGATTTTTTCAATGTTGCTCATACTAAGGCTATGCTGAAAATCAATTTGAAGCATTTAGGGATGTACATAGAGAAGATGACATAACTGAAGAGAGAAAAAGAGATCTAAAAATAGAGGATGGTGTATATTGTCTTACCTCATCAGTTCATTATCTCTACATTTTTGACAACATATGAGACATGGAAAGCCACAAGAATTGTGGCCAATGCAAACAGTTCCTCCTAATGTGTCACATGATTGATGGGCAATTTTTTTCTTTACTATTTTATTTTTTAATACTTTTTAGTTAACACGATTGTGTTAACGTCTAGAGAATTTACTCGTAGAAGGGTATTTTTGGATAACTATCCAGCCCTATTCCTATATATATATGTAATATATGGTATTTGATAGGGTTAACCTCTCTGTAGACTAAGGAAAAAATACTTTTGTTTTGATACTCTACGCTTTTAGATTTAGAAATAGAACATTTTGAATTCGGAGTAATTGAAGTAAAGTTATATAATTTTATTGAGAGTGTGTGTTATATTTGGAAGATAAATTATAATTGCCCCATTCTTTGGAATTATCTATTTTGAATCTCAACAATTGTGGGAGGTTTAATCTTTTTTGTTTTAACACTATTCCTTTATCTTAACATTCAATCATGTATATGATATTGATCATTAACATTAAGTGGTTTTTCAACATCAACATTTATTTTGTATTTGTGAGATGATTTTGATCTTTTAATTATTTTCAGTAAAATAATTCGTGGGAAGATTTTCCCTCAATAGAGGAAGAACAATTATCTTTTCATAAAGGTTAGTTGTACCTTGATTAATATTGAGTAAATCCTTAAAGAAGAGAGTTCCTTATCAATAAATAGGAATTCAATTTGTTGGTTTGCATTTTTCTCCATTGTTCAAATTTGTCAAAGATCTTGGGAAAAACTACTCACTAACAAGATGAATATTGAGGAAATTTTTACTAAAGAAGAGATGAAGGCACATTTCTACAATATTCCACTAGAAAAAAATCTTATACATGCTTTAACAAAAGGAAACAATGATGATATAAATTGTTAATGTGAGAATTAATAGTTCTATGAATATGATGATGAGTCCAAAAATAAATAACCAAAAGATAATAGAGGATTTTTATACATGTATCCAGGTGAACAGGATGCTACAAAATAACCATTAATATAACAAAAAGATATACAAGAACCAATCAAAGTAGTTAAGCAACCTCAAAGAGATGAACCAGTAGTACCAAGCTATGCCAAGCTTAATCATCATCTAGATTTGATAATTAGTAATAATAATGTTAATGTGTTAACTACAAGAAATGAAATGGAAAGTACATGGCTATTATCAAATTTGAGCAAAAAATACTAAACAATGTTTTAAAGAAAGAAGATTTGGTGAAGTCCACATAGAGAGAATTGGATCAAATTTAAAATAAGAAGACATGGACTCTAGTGCCTATACTAGTGAATAAATAAATAAATAAATAAAATAAGGTTTTTAGGAATATGATGGATGACATGGTTGATATAGAAAGAAACAAAGCAAGGTGAGTTTGCAAAGGTTGTGCACAAGAGAAAGGACTAGATTATGCATAAAATTTTGCATGTATGGCTAGACTTGAAGGAGTTAGAATACTACTTGCATTTTCTTATTACAAAACATTAATATTTTATCAGAATGATGTGAAGTCAATATTTTAAAATAATATATTGGAGGAAAATTTTTACATAGAAAAACCTTAATAGTTTTCTAATTCACAAGGCAAGAACATGGTTTCCATATTACTAAAAGCAATGTATGGATTGAAACAAGCTCCCAAGAAATGGTATGTTAGATGACATTCATACTTGATAACAATTGGATTCACAAGGAGTGATGGTAGAAACAATGTATACATAAAAGGTAGAAAACGATGATAGGTTACTGATTGTATAAATATTTGTTGATGATACTATATTAGGAGGAAATGATATGATTAATATTGAATTGTTACAAGAAATATATAAGAAATTTCAAATGTCTATAATTGATAAATTCAAAATTATCATAGATTTGTAGATCTATGAAGTCAAGGATAATATTTACATTAGTTAGTCTCACTACATAAAGGAGATATTGACGATATTTGGTCTAGAAGATTGAAAACAAGTAGGTATTATTAGAAAGTAATGTCTAACAAGTTAAGCAAGAGGGGGGAAGGTTATGGGGAGGGGGTTAATCAGTCATGCATTTAAAATAGCTTTCAATATTTGTATTGATTTAAAACATATAAGTAATAGATATAACAACCATAGAAATATAACTATGCACAACAACACAAAATATGTTAATTAGGAAAACCCTTAATCAAAGGGAAAAGCCCAATGGGAATGATGCCTACAAGATGATGTACACATGTAAAATTTCTTTGTGAAAGGATTGACTCTATTAGAATCCAATTAAATACAATTAGTACATATGAGCCCCTGTTAGGAGACTTTGAATCCTTGTTAAGTGATTCCAACTTTATGAAATGTTTACCTCATCTTTCATATTAGATAGTAGGTGCTTGTTCTAGTCTGCACAAGGCCTTCCTCAATCCACAAACCATGACTTCATCTATCAAAGGAAAATCATCAGATTATTCAATGTATACCTCTTCTTTAATTTCTCCATTGAGAAATGTTGATTTAACATCCATTTGATAAATTTTAAATTTTTTGTTAGTTATATATGGTAAACCATTCTCACTACATCTAATATAGAAATTGGTGAAAAAGTTTCCTAAAATTCAATTTCTTCTTGTTGATAATATCCTTTAAAAATTAGTCTTTCTTTGTTTCTCACAACTTCTCCTTGTTCATTCATATTGTTTCTAAATACCCATTTAGCTCTAATGATATTCTTATCTCTAGGTCTATGAACCAATTCCAAAGTCTTGTTCTTTTTATTCTTCTCTAATTCCTCTTTCATAGATTTTATCCAAAAGTCATCTTACAAGTGTAATAAAAAAATTTAGCTTCAATTTGAGAAATTAAACACAATTCTTCACTAACCTTGTTTCTTTTCATAACTCATTTTTTCATGCTTCAAATGATTTATTCAATAGGTTGATTCTTTGCTACATTTAGTTTAGGTGTCACTAGTTCAATTCTAATTTATTTTTTTGGTTCTAATCTTGGTCCTTCTCTCTATCTTTTTTTCTATAATTTAGTCTCCATGTTAGTTTCAATTTCATAAAATGATATCTGCTCAAAATTCTAATTGGTATTTCTTTTATTACTCTATCCATCAAAATCATCATCAACTATCCTTTCTTGAATTATAACATTTTTCAGAAACCCTCACATTATCCCTTTCAACAATAGTCTTAAATCTTTGAATAAAAGAAATTATATCTTTTTCCTTTTAATGAATATCTACGAAAAATTCCTTCATCACTTATAAAACTAACCCTTCTAATATCATCATACCTATTAACATAATATTTAGTCACAAATATTATAAAGTATTTAATAGTAGATGTATGTCAAAACCAAAGTTCTTAATATGTCATATCAATGCCTTGTCCATTCTATACTCTTGCGATGTCCACTACTTCTCTCTAAAGGATATGTGATACACTATTTGCAACCATCATTTATGTAGCTACCTTAGTTATTTATCTATTCTTTCTTTCTTCTTTCTCATTCTGAGGAGTCTTGGGGGAAGTTGTCTCTTTATACCATTATCCTCACAAAACTTGTTGAATTCATTTGAAATAAATTCTCCTCCTCTATCTAATCTCAAGCGTTTAATATTCAAACCAGATTCACTCTCAACTCTTCTCTTAAATATCTTGAATTTCTCAAAAGCTTTAGATTTATTTATAAGAAATGTAACCCACATAATTTACTAAAATCATCAATAAAAATCATAAAATATCTTTTCACCATAAAATTCTCTTGTTCTTTTAGGACTACATAGATATGTATGTGCAATCTCTAACTTTGTTGTAGTAGTAAACATCTTTCTTGGAAATGAACTCTTTCTCTATTTAGTCAATAGATTTTTTTGCACATTATATTAGTGCTAGACTCTTAATATTATTGTATATAGGGTTATGAATAGTCAATTTGTAGCTATCTTAATAATTGATTAAGTCCTATTATCATTATTATATTATAATTTAGGTAGGTAGGTTAGCCTAGGTGTTATGAAGGGTTTTGTCTATTCAACGTAAGCATAAATAAGTATATATAGGAGGTTGTGAGTCTTATTTCATCATTAGATTGTGAAGTGTGTTCTCATTGGAGATATTTGGAGTTTGTCCCCTTGAAGTGGCCTATAACTCTCAAATTTTATCAAGTATTTATATAATACTTCATATTATTTCTTCTATTATGCAAGTTATTTAATTACAAGTGGTACCAGAGCATGATCTTAGCACCATAGGGGCAAGATTTTTTCTCAACATTGAGGCAATTTTGGGAAGAACATAACTTTCAGATTTTATTGAATTTTTCAAAGATTTTTAAAGGGCTTTTTCAAAACATATTAAAGAATCTATAGTCCAAAATTTAGAGGAATTGGATCACATTTGAGGAAATTATTGCTGAATTACTATTTCTACACAATTTTTTGAGATCTTCATATCTCTCACTTTTGTCTGAATCGGAGTATAACTTGTATTGGGTTTTTCAATACATAGTAGAGGAGCCTAAATTCAAATCTTGAAGAAATGAAAAAACAAAAATAAGCAAGATATTGTAAAATTAGAAAAATTCTCTCTTAAGGCAGCAAATTTGCTAATTTTTTGGGGATTATTTTTCTAAAAACTTTGGTTTCTATCATGTTGAGGCCTCCAACAAGAGGCAAAATGAATTCTACCACACTGAGGAAATTCTTTGATCAAGATTAGGAACCAACAAAGGAGAGTAAACCCAATGAGGAACTCAGTAAGTTCAAGGAAGAGGTTAAGAAGGATATTTGTGACCTATGATGAGATACATTAGATATACGAAGCATGTTAAGGACATATATGAATGAAACAAGGAAGGAGCTCTCAAGAAATCAAGGTGAAACCTTCAAGTCAACTAATAATGACACAAATTTTATTAATCCTACAAGATCTAGGAATTTTTTTCCAAAGGTGGATATACGCAAATTTGATGGCAAGGATCCTCTAAAATGGATAAATCAAATGGAGAATTTTTTTTAAATACATCAAATCCCATATGGAGAAAATGTTACAATGGCTTCCATATATCTAGAACTAGATCAATTCATTTGGTATCATTGACTTTGTACTCATATGGGGAAAAAAGGTCTCATTGTATCATGGTCAATTTTTATAGAAAAACTCCAAGAACAATATAGTAGTAGTGTGACAAAAAACTTCTTTAGTCAACTTGCTAAGTTTCAACAAATAGGATCAGTGAAGGACTATATTCAAAATTTCTAAAATCTATCCTTAAGAGTGGATACAATTATAGAGGAGAACTTGAATGATTTATTCTTGGGTGGTCTCAAGGATCACATTCAAAATGAGGTATGCATGTTTTTTCCCAGTTCATTAAATGAGTCTTTTATATTGGCATGCAAGGTAGAGGAGAAGTTCTTAATTTCTAGAAAGAAGGGGGCTAATGTGAGAAGAGACAAAGGATATTCAACATCTTATTTTTGTCAACCTACTAGGTTGACTTCACAACAAATTGAGGGGAAAAGAGCAAAAGGGTTGTGTTTCAATTGTGATAGGAAATATAGTCAAGGACATAAATTTAGTGAAACGAAATTGTTCTATATTGAAGGTCCAAGTGAGGAAGAAGAGGATGAGCCCATATTAGAGAAGGATAGGGAGTTAGGTGAGGAATCACATGATTTTGAACCAATAATTTCTTGTCATGTACTTTTAGGTTTTAGTGCACCACAAACACTCAAGATAGTGGGTTTCTTAAAGAAGTAGAAAGTAATAGTGTTGATTGGCTCAAGTAATAATCAAAATTTCATCAAAAAATTGTTAGAAACTCTTCTAAATTATTTTATGTATCCAACCCCTAAGTTTTAGGTTTTTATTGTAGATGTGGGCACATTTAACTGTTCAAGAAACTGTCATAGTGTCAAATTATCCATGGGAGATTATCAACTTGATGCCCCAATGTATGTGATATCCATGGGTCCAATAGATATTTTTTTGGGGGTACAACGGCTTAATACCTTGGAAACAATTGAGATGAAATTCCGAGAACTATTCATGTATTTTCAATCACAAGGAAAGATAGTGGAGCAAAGGGGATTGAAGATGAAATCCCCACAGATGGTAAGATCTCATCAAATGCAAAAACTTCTTAAGAAAGGTGAAAATGGATTTATGGCCTATCTATGTTCATTAGAAGTCTCCAAATCTAATTCTCTTACTCATCTAGATTTATAGGCAATAATTGATATTCACTCAGTGATTTTTGGAGATATACCTAAAGGACTTCCTCTTAAGAGAGATCATGACCATGCCATAAAAATAGTTCCAAGGAGTTAACCACCAAAAATTAGGCCTTATAGGTACCCACACATATAAAAAAGTGAGATAGAAAAAATTATTAAGGAAATGCTAGAGATAGGAATTATTAGGCATAGCCAAAGTGCTTACTCCTCACCTCCAAAGTGCTTACTCCTCACCTATTGTGCTGGTGTGTAAGAAGAATGAAACTTGATGCATGTGTCTAGATTATAGAGTGTTTAACTAGTATACCATTAAAGATAAATTTCTTGTTCTACTCATTAATGATCTTCTAGATGAATTAAATGGAGCTATGTATTTTACCAAGTTAGATCTTAGATCAGGTTATCACCAAATTTAGATTAAGGAGGAAGATATTTGCAGGACAACTTTTCAAACACATGAAGGTCATTATGAATTTTTGGTGATGCCATTCAGTATTACAAATGCACCATCTACAGTTCAATGTTTGATGAATTATATGTTTAAGAAGTTCTTGAGAAAGTTTGTGTTAGTTTTTTTGATGATATATTAATTTATAGTAAGACTTGGGAGGAACATTTGCAGCATGTAGATCAAGCATTACAATTACTCGAATATCATCAAATCTATGCTAAGCCATCCAAGTGTGCTTTTGGTCTTAAGGAGGTGGAGTATTTGGGATGCATAGTTTCACAAGCAGTAAAGATGGACCCTAACAAAATTAAGGCTATCATGGAATGGCCTATTCCAAAAACTATTAAGAAGTTGAGGGATTTCTTGGGTTTGACATGATACTATAGAAGATTTGTGAAGGATTATGGTCATATAGTAGCACCCCTTACAACTATATTGAAGAAGGATTATTTTCAATGGAATGAATTTGCTAATGTATTATTTGAGCAATTGAGTAAGGCTATGTGTACAACTCTAGTGCTTTCCACACAAAACTTCACCAAGGAATTCATTGTGGAATGTGATGCTTTTGAAAATGGGATAGGAGCAGTTCTCATGCAAGAAGGTCATCCAATTTCTTTTGAGAGTCATCAATTAAAAGGTAAAAATTAACTCAAGCCTATTTACGAGAATGAAATGTTAGCAATCCTTCATGAAGTTAAAAAATGGAGGCCTTATTTAATGGGTTGATACTTCAAGGTTAAGAAACTTCATGATAGCCTAAAAAAATTTTTGGAACAAAGAATATTATTAGAAGAGCAATAAAAATGGGTCATTAAGATGTTGGGATATGACTTTGAAATTGTATACAAGAAAGGGAAGGAAAATATTGTGGCCAATGCCAGGAAGGACGAAAAAGGTGAAGCCTTATTGTGTGCCCTTTCAATATTAGAAGAAAATTGGGTGGTGGAAGCCAAAGAAGAGTGGAAAAATGATGTTGCAACAAGTAATCTTGTCCAACAAATAAAAAATGACCCTAGTAGTTCAAATAATTTTTCTTTAAAGAGGGATGTTCTTTGGTATAAAGAGCAGTTGTATCTCTGCAAGAATTCCACTCTTAAATGCAAGATTCTCAAAGAACTACATGAATCCCCAATTGGTGGTCATTCTAGATTTTTGAAGACATGTCATAGGGTCAAGCAAGATTTTTTTGGGAGGGGCTAAAAGGTGATGTTAAAAAGTTTGTGGTTGAATGTTTGATGTGTCAAAGAAATAAGGGTTGAACAATGTTAGCTAGGGTTTTGGAACCCTAAATATTTTCCCTCTTAACTCAACAACATGAGAAATTAGAAACCTTTAAAACTTACAAATTATTTTGCATTTATATTATTTAATTCTTTAATGAATTAAATATATCCAAGATAAATGCAAAGTCATTAATTAATAAATCATTACTATAATTTCTCATATGATTAATTCTATAATGAATTAATTATAATATGAGGGTGAAAATAGAAGAATTATATATGGGAAAGAATAATTTAAAATAATTAATTCTTTTTTAAAAAAATTAATTATTATTATTGTAATAGGGGGTTTTTTTTAATGAAAAATTGTACAGGATTGAAAATAGATTTTAAAGAAAAGAAGTTAGGGTAGTTGAGAAATGACTTGGGGTAGGATTTCTTTAAAAATAGGAAATTCTATTGTAAATGGGTTCCTCCCATTTTGAAGGAGTCTACACTTTTGAAGGAAAGGGAAGAATTTTATTTTTTTCAATCTTGTATCAAAAGAGTTCATCTCTCCATAGAATGTCGAGTCAGAACTATTTTTTCCTAAGTATTCTATGCTTTAAAACTTTGAATATATTTTTTGAAGTTGTGCCAAAGTATATAAAATTCTACAGTTTTATATGTGATGTTAAACTTTCTGGAGTAGATACTATTGTTTACTCTACTGTGATTCATGTTCTTATGGATATTAATTGCATGTGTAAGATTAGCTTTCCTTTGTTGCATATTGGAAATGTATTTTGGAGTTTAAAGGTTCTGAGGGAGGAAGTTAAAGTTATCCATCTATTTCTTATTTAAATAAACGGTCATGTTGATGAATGGATGTTAGTATTCCTTCATTGCCTTCTAGGTTAAATGCATAACCAAAAAATCATTTATTGTAAATCAAAAGGAAGGAGTTGTACCTTCATTTCAAAATTCAGAGAGCACTTGACAAAATAATTGCAAGTGACTCTATTGTTAGTTTTAGAGTTTGTCTTTCTTTTGGGTATTCAAGAGTCAATTGTAAAGGTGTTTTTGGAGAGGAAAAATCTATTTACTAACAAACAATTAAGACACCATGCCTCTTGCAACCTTTATCTATTCCTATCCAACATTGGGAAGAGGTATCTATGGACTTCATCACAGGGCTCCCCAAATCTAAAGGCCATAATGTCATCATGGTATTAGTTTATCACCTCAATAAGTATGCAAATTTTATTGCATTATCGCATCCTTTTATAGCAAGTATAATGGAAAAAGGTTTCTTGGAGAATACCCAAAAGTTACATGGTACACCTAAGGTTATTAATAGTGATCATGATCCTATCTTTACTAGTCACTTTTGGAGATATTTATTCTCATTTTTGGGTACTCAGTTGGCTCATAGTTATTCATAACATCCATAGTCCAATAGGAAAAATGAGGTGGTTAATAAATGTTTGGAATAGCATCTATGTTGTTTCACTTTAGAAAAACAATCTCAATGGGTAGATTGGCTACCTCTTGTAGAATGGTGGTACAATACTTGTTTTCATATAACATAAAAAATGTCTCCATTTTTGGCACTTTATGGATATCATCCTCCTTCCATTACATCATCATTAAAGCTATCACCAAAAGTTAAAGCAGTAGAGGATAACTTGCTTCATCAACAACAAGTACTTTCAAGACTCAAGGAGAATTTAGCTATGGCACAGAATCAAATGAAACAACAAGCTGACCAACATTGCAGTGAAAGAAAATTTTAAAGTTGGGAACTGGGTCTTCTTGAGATTGCAGTCTTATAAACAAATCTCAATGAAGCAACAAAAAAAGAATAATAAGTTGTCTCCAAGATATTATGGACCATTCTAAATCATGCAAAATATTGGTAGTGTTTCCTACAAGCTTGAGTTGCCACCAATAGTAGAGATACATCCAATTTTTCATGTTTCTTCTTTGAAGAAATTAATTGGGCAAAATATTCCTACTCAAATAGTACTACCAAAACTTGATGAAGAAGGTAGAATAATTTTTGAACTAGAGTACATTCTTCAAGCACACACAAAGAAGCTAAGGAACAAAACCTTGTCTTAGAATTTCATCTAATGGAAGAATTTACTAGTTCAAGAGGCCATATGGGAGGGTGAGGAATTTGTTCAAAAGAATCCACACTTGGTTAGCATTGAGGACAATTCTTCTTTCAAGAGAGGGGGAATGCTACACCCTTAATATTATTGTATATAGGGTTATGAATAGTCAACTTGTGGCTATCTTAATCCTTAATTAGGTCATGTTATCATTATTATATTATAATTTAGGTAGGTAGGTCAGCCTAGGTGTTATGAAGGGTTGTGTCTATTCAACCTAAGCATAAATAGGTATGTATAGGAGGGTGTGAGTCTTATTTCATCATCAAATTGAAAAGTGTGTTCTCATTGGAGATATTTGGAGGTTTCCCACTTGAAGTGGCCTATAAATCTCAATTATTATCAAGTCTTTATATAATATTTTATATTATTTCTTCTATTGTGCAAGTTATTTCATTACAATTAGTTGGTCTCACAATCTTAGCAAAATCTCCAACTACAAATGTATTAGTGAGCTTCATAATTTTATCAAAGTTGATATGAATATATCTCTTATGCCAAAGATGACTATCATCCACTTTTGTAATTAAGCATTTCATTTTAGTAAGATTCAAATAAAATATATTATAGCTTATTTTTGTACTAGTACCAATCAATGTACGACTCATATCCTTGGTAATACAAGTCTTTTCTGTAAACTACAATAGATATCAATTGTTAAAAAAAGTCTAAAAATTAAAATATTATGTTTCAGTCTATACACAAAGTAATCATCCCTAGTGTCACTCTTTACATCAAGAATAAAGATCATTTTTCCTTCTATGTGACATGTTGCATTATTTCCAACTCTAACTACTCCACCATCATAGCTATTAAATTTAATAGATGATGAAGGGCACTCTCTTTAAGATGATAATCACGTAACAAAAATAAAGAAACAACAAAAAATGTGAGAACAACATATGGACTTCTTATTTGTGCCACAAATGTGGCATTACATAATTCACAAGTACAATATGCTAACACACACAGGCACCTTCATTACAATATGCTACAAAACTAAGCTACAAATACCTCTCAGAGCTATTCTAAACAATATTGGGAAATTTCTTAAATAGAAAATTTTATGTCACCTAGGAAGGTTCTAGACATTGAAACTTAATACCTGGGTATTTTAGACCCTAACAAAACATATAGAGTTGTCCAAATGCATCTTTGACAATTATTTTAGAAATTTTAGGTAGCCCAACATTAGAAGGCCATAATTCTCTAATTATTGCTCTGATTGGCTATTATAACCACATTTTAGAAACTCTAATATAGAAGCTAGACTAATGAGATGTTTATGGTAGACTTATTGCTCTAAAATGAACCTTCATATAGAAAATGAGAACTTTTTGAGCTTTTATGAAAAACTTGCTAAAAATAGAAACCCCCTATCTACTAGTGCTTATTATAATAGAAAAGACTGAAAATAAAACTTTTTTTTTGTTTCTGATGCAAGATTTCTTTTACACCTAAGATGCTACGACATAAATATATTTGGTGCTAGAGGATATGGTCATCAAGTTAAAGCTTGAGTGGAAGAAATACCCACATACATACATCATTGCATGGGTGAATGATGATTACAATGTCAAGGTCACTAAATAGTTCCAAGTGAAGTTCAATAATGGAAGCTACTAGGATAAGGTAGTTTTCATTTTCATACCTATGGAGACATGTCATATGTTATTATGTAGGCCATGATAGTTTGATAGGAATGTTGTTTATGATGGTCATACAAATACCTATACTTTGACAAAATATGGAGTGAAACATAAGTTGAATCCATTGAAGGATGATGAAGAAAAGGTATGTAGTGTTGTTAGTGTATTTATTGTTGATGGAAAGAAGTTCCTAAAGAGTATAAGGCATGATCATATATGTATTTCTATAATTACAAAAGATGGTAAATAATAAGTAGAAGAGGTAACTAAAAAAGTTGTATATTTGTTGGATGAGTTTCTAGATATTTCATTTGATAATGTGGCTAATATCTAACCACTAATGAGGGATATTAGTTACCACATGGACTTGATTCTACAAGCTAATTTGGAAAATAAGGAAGCACAAATAATAACCCAACAAAATGTGAAGAGTTGAATCTAGAAAAAAACATGAGATATGATAGAACATGTTGATTCAAGAGACTATGAGTCCATGTCATGTACCAATAGTATTAGCACCAAAGAAGAATTGAGAATGGTACATGTATAAATATTCTAAAGATATCAACAAGATTATAATAAAGTATAGATTAGAATTGCTATAGATGGATGATATTATGGATTGTTTGTGTAGAGTTGTGTAAATTTCATAAAGATAGATATAAGTAGTGCATATCATTAGATTCAGATTAGAGAAGCAGATTAATGAAATATTTTCTTCATAATAAGAAAAATATTTTATGAGTGTTTAGTCATTCCTTTTGGGCTAAAAAATGCACCAGGAACTTTCATGTGGCTAAGCAATTAGGTACTAAAATAATTTATGGATTAGTTTGTCATTGTTTACCTATATTAAATTTTGATCTTTCGTAAGACATTAAAGGAACATATCATGCATATCGATAAAGTGTTTGAGAGATTGAGGGAAGAAATGTTATTGATTAATCTAGAAATGTGTAGTTTTTTGGAGTAGTTATTGTATCTAAGATTTATCATTTAGGTAGAAGGTGAATGTTATCCTTTAATGTACTACTCTAAGGAGTGTTATGGAGATAGGAAATTTTCAAGGTATGGCTAGTTTTTTTAGAAAACTTATCACTGTTGTGATGTAGAGCCTAATTGAATTTAGAGGTTAATTTTCCATACTTTATTTTGTGTAATTTCCCGCTAGATTTTACTTTGGGGGTTTTAGGGAAGAATTTCATCTAGGGTCCTAGGGAAGAGCCCCAAGTGAGCTCCCTACTATAATATAGTTTGGGGTTGATAGGAAATACCCCATGAGGGTTTTTAAGGGTAGCACTACCAAAATTTGTACTAACTTTATTATTGTAAAAGGTGTTAGTTGCTATTTTTCTATTGGACAACTTATTCTAGCCCCAATTTTTTGAGTGGAAAAATCTTGTATGAGATGGCTTAGAGTTAGGTATTTCATAATGTATGATAAGAGTATAACTTCTTACGGTAGTATTGAGTTATAAGGGATTACAAATTGTAATCAAGTTGAAATAACTTGATAATAAAAATATTGGATTTACTATTTGGTGGACATAACCCAAAGGTTAGGTGAACCACATTAAATCCTTGTGTCTTGTTTTAGTTTTTGTATAATTTATTATTTTCTAATATTAGTTATATTTTCATATAATTATTAATTATGATTCTATAATCCTAACAATTAGAGGTTTTATCTATATGTATGCACCCTTCACTGAAAAAATAAGAGGGGATAGGAAAGAGTTTGAGTTGACTATAGGAGCAGATACAAGATTAAATTTATTGAAATTAAAAGGTTACAAAATAACCTATTTTAGCACTTACAAATTTAAAAAATATGTTTCAAGTAGACTATGATTTTACTTTTACTAAAAAAGAAGTTATACTTGCTTATTTTAGTGAGAATGTGAATGATGTCAAAATGAAGTATTTTATATATGATCAGAAATTTTATGTCCTAATAAAAGCATTCAAGAAGTGGCAACATTATCTTCTTCCTAAGAATTTTATTAATATACTAATCATCAAGATTTACAATATTTTAATAGTCAAGGAAACTTGAACAATATGCATTTAAAATTGTTTGAGGTTTTACAGAGTTCAATATATGTTTTGAAACATGAGAATGAGAAGTCTCACAAATTTGAAATATTTTAATAGTCAAGGAAACTTGAACAACATGCATTTAAAATTGTTTGAGGTTTTACAGAGTTCAATATATGTTGATAGAGATGTAGATTAAGGCAGTTGGGTTAAAGGAGCTCGCAAGTATGTGTATAGAAGATCCTTATTTTTGTTAAGCATAGAAAGTGTTAGAAATTCTTTAGAATAACTGAGAGGGGGGGTGAATCAATTATTCAAGGTCCAAATGTCCTAATAAAACTTTTCACTAATTATAGTGAGCCCATTTAAACTAATCATGCATCCAAGCTAAACATTCTTCTTAGCAAGTTATTGTAAAATAAACATGCAAGAATAAGACATGAAAGATTAACATATAACACAATTATTTACTTGGAAAACCAATTTGGGAAAAACCACCAGTAACATGCTACTCCTTTCTCACTCTTCTAAAGTGATGCCCTATGAAAGGCCTACCCTATTAAAGGCTACAACACACTATTAAATGTAACTTGGCTAAAGGATTTCAACCACCCTATTAGAAGTGAGCTTGGTTAAAGGACTTTGGAACATTCACTTGGAATGTCAACCTGTTAAAGGATTTACAAATGGTTGTTAAACCAACCTAAGTCCAAAGGATTTTTCCCTAATTGATACAATTGCTAGAGAGTACCAATAAGGGCTTTGACGTGATACAACTCACAACATAACTTGCATATTTCAAATCTCAATATAGCTCACAAATTTGCCCAGCCTTCAGTCTCCATAGCTCTGACAACTTATCCTCCTTTTAAGCTTTGTCTCCTTGAGACTCCATGCTCATTGTGCCAATGCAACCACCTCTTTGGTCACCTATTGAAGCTGACTTTCTATTCTATATTCCTCCCTTTTGACCACCACATATTCTCTCCAACTAACCACTCTTACTTCTTGACCTGTAACTCCTTAACTAGAAGTCTAGAATACTTTTCCTGCTCTAATCCACCCACTCTTATTTTTAGTTCAAATAGATTATGTAAGACTCAATGTATCTACCCTTAATCTTGTTTCTTCTAGAAACATCATGAAAAATCCACCTGTATTCATCCAAAAACACTTTACCAAGAATTTTATACCACTAACTGACCATCCCTATCTTCCATCTTGTTCACAAAATTCAAGGTAACAAACTTGTCAGCTCAGATCTAGGAAATCATTAACTTTTCAAATAATGTAGCAGCTCGACACTTCAATTTCTAATGCTCGACACATATTGTGTTACTTGGCATCAACTAAATTTTTCTAATGCTTGGTACCTTCTATGGATTCGCTTAGCATCAACTAAATTTTACTGATGTTCGACACCTATTACATTTCTCTCTAGTTCTACACCTAAAATTTTCTTGCCACCTTTTGATGATCTGCTCAACATGAATTAACTTGCTCAACATTTACTAATGAATTTAGTCAACCTTTGTAGAGAACTTTGTTACAAATTATTCTTCTAGAGTTTCTAAGTGTAGCCAACCTTTGTATCTTTAAGTGTATTATCAATACATCATTTTACCATTGTCTTAATTAATCCTTGTACTTCATTACAAATCCATAACTCAACCTTTCCCTTAGGTGTTTTTGTTACATCTTGTTGATTAAATCCTCTTCATCAATCAACTAAGTCATAGTACTTGGATCTTATAAGCAATTGTTATCAAATCAAATAGCAAGTTTGACATCAGTGACAATAAAATGATTGAAAAAAATTCTTTATCATCAATCTCCCTCTTCGGCATTGATGGCAAACCAAACTAATCAACCAAGTTATCAAAATGCTAACTAGTTTAAAACTATAAATCAAATTCCAAAAAGAAAACTTTGTATCCAAAACTATTCATTTCATTGACATCTTTGAATTTCTTGTGACTCCCTCCAAATTCTACAAGTAACTCCCTCTTTCAAAGTATTAGGGATATCTTTTGCTGATACACTATCTTCTCCTTTGTTTTGTTTTACTATTTCTTCCTCTACACATATGATCTATAGATTTTCTATTTCTCCCTTAACATGTCTAATTAGTTTTTTCTATTTCTCCCTCTTTTCTATAGCATAACACTTTGATCAGTTTTGATATTTCTCCCTATTTGACAACAATGCCAAAGACATATTACTTCAGCATCTTCTTATGCAAGTGTAGCATTTGTAGGAACTCTAGTCTCACCCTCTGTCATCTTACCTATGACTTTTTTAAAATTTTAATACTTTAATTACTTTGAGGAAAATCCTAAAGTAAGTATCCTCTACATCAATTTATAACATTTCAGTAATCAACTCATTTGATGCAAGGCAATCTTGCTAGTACTCTAATAGCCTTGGATAGGGGTATCACCCCTAACTTACCTCTAAGATATTCAAATGCATCTTTAGGTAATGGTTTTGCAAATATGTCAAAAATTTCTTCCTTTGATTTGACATATTCCATTTTCACTTGTTTTTCTTCCACCAATTCTCTTACATAGTGATACTTAATTGCAATGTGCTTTGTTTTAGCATGCATCACATGATTATTTAATATGTTAATGACATTTTTATTATCACAATAAAGTATCACAGGTTAGGTTATCCCTTCCTTCATACATTTCAACAGATGCATGATCCATACAATATTTGTGTAGGTGATAGCAATAGCTACATACTCAGCTTTAGTTGTGGACTGTGAGGTACAACTTTGCTTTTTACTAGTCCAAGTGACTAAACTTTTACCTAAGAAGAGTGCTCCTCCACTTGTACTTTCTATGTCATCTATATTACCTCCCCAATCTACATTAGTGTAGGCATCCAACTCAAAATTTTCATTCATCTTATAGTATAAGCCAAAATCATAAGTTCCTTTTAGGTACCTCATTATTCTTTTTACTACCATAAGATGATTTTCTCTTGGGTTTGCAAAAAATTTTCCCACTATTCCAATAGATAACATAATGAATAATCTATTGTGTAAAACATACTATAACTTTGCAATCATTGATCTATACATTTTTTGATTTACTTCACTTGACTCATCATTCTTGGATAACTTATGTCCTATTACCATTGGTGTACTGACTAGTTTTGAATCCTCTAATCCAAATGTTTTGAGTATTTCCTTGATATATTTTAATCAAGTTACAAGTATGCCATGTTTTAGTTGATGTACTTATAATCCAACAATGAATTTGATTTCTCCAAACATTGATATCTCAAGCTCATGTTTCATAATCTTTGCATAGTACATCTTTTCCTCCAAATATTATATCATCAACAAAGATTTTAGATATCATAATATCTTTACCTTTTTTCACCTTGATTTACAAGTTGTTGTCATATATTCTCTCAAATCCTATCTTCACTAGATATTTATGAAGTCTCTCATACCATGCTCTATGTGCTTCTTTCAAAACATAGCATCTTGTAGTGCGTCTTTCACTATTCTAGGTTCAATTTTTCTTAGCAAACATGATTCATTCCTTAGTCTATTCCTTGTCATTGGTCTAGCTTTATTGTCACCAATGATTTTTTATACAAGGTGATGTTTTCTCACATACTTGGATAGTCTTGGTTTTGTCCTTGTTTCCATGTTTGGTCTTTTAGCTTTAGAGTTACTGAGCACATCTCTTTCAGGTAACTCAACATCTCTTTCATGTGTACTAATTTTAGAATTAGAATGTGCATTTTCTTCATTTTGGAACTCAGCTTTTGAATGCAACTTAGCATTCACTAGTTGTAACTTGGTTGATACTAAAACTTGATACTAATTCCTAACTTGATTGGTAGCTTCTTCTTTAGCAAACATTCCTTCATAGAAGTATATGAAAGATCTATACTCTTCTGGTTTCTTGGAGTCATCAACTTGAAATTTTGTATGCTCATCAAAGTTTACATTTCCTCTCTCCACAATTTTTTTAGTGTTATTAATTAAACACTTATATGCTTTAGTTCTATTGGAATACCCAAGGAATATGCCTTCTTCACTCTTTGCATCAAACTTGCCATTTCTAGAATCTTTAAGAATATAGCATTTACAACCAAACACTTTGAAATGTTGTACATTGGGTGAGTGACCATACCATAATTCAAAAGGTGTTACATGTGTACCTTTCTTGATTTTTACTCAATTTAGGGTGTAGACAATAGTACTAACTACTCCTCTCTAGTACTTTAGAGCAACATTCTTCTCCATTTTGGCATAGTCTATCACTAATCTATTCCTCCTCTTGCAATGCCATTCTATGTGGGAGCTCTAGGTGCTGATGTTTGTCTCTTAATTCCTTTGTCATTGCAAAATGTCTCAAATTCTTTTTATGTGAACTCTCCTCCTCTATCTCATCTTAGGCACTTTGGACTCTTTCCTATTTCTTTCTCAACCCTAGCCAAATACCACTGAAATATTTGAAATGAATTAGATTTTTTATTTAAGAACATGACTTTCATCATCCTAGAGTAGTCATCAACAAACAACATTACATATCTATCTCCTTTGTAGCTTTTCACTTCTATTATGCAACATAAATCTATATGGACTAACTCTAATACTTCTTTGGAAGTATAGTTTTTCTTTTTAAACTTGTCTTGGCCATCTTTCCTAGTTGACACTATTTGCACATTGTATTGTCGGGCTTCTTCATTTTAGCTAAACCTCTAAATTTTCTCATTTTGCTGATTCTAATGAGGTTATCAAAATTGACATAACATCGCCTTTTATGCCATAGCCACTCATAATAAAATCTAACAATAAGACAAGTTGCATCTTCCATATCTAGGTAAAATAGATTACTCCTAGTTTTGTCTCCTTTACTTATTAGATTTCTATTTGTGTCATAGGTTTTAGCAATTTTATTTCCAAAATCTACTTTTCATCCTACATTGCCTAATTGTGACACACTCAATAGATTTTAGTTCAATCCTTCAACATAGTATGTATTATCACATGAAATTTTATTTTTAAGCTTAATTGAACCTTTTTCATTGAGTATACATGGAGCATCATTTCCAAATCTAACACTATTTTCATCATTCTGAGTAAAGGTAACAAAACTTACTTTTGTCTCCTATCATGTGATGTGAACATCTACTATGTATGATCCACCTATCATTCTTGTTTACATAGGTTACTATTGTGGTGTCCATAACAAACACCGCATTCCTTACTAGGAATGGGGACCCCTACTTCTTTTTTACTCCCAAACTCACAATTTGAGAGTCGAGAGAAGGAAATTTTATTAGAATTAGAGTTCTAGAGTCATGAAAATTGAAAAAACATAAAAAATTAGAAATTTCCAAAAAAAATTCATCATGACACACACAAGTGCAAGTGCATGTGGGCAGAGTGTGTGCTGCGCATCGTGCACTTGGCCAATGCATGGTTATAAAACTCCACCAAACATTTTTTCCACCATCATTTTTTACAACTTCAACACCTTTGATTTTTCCTATGTTAAAGTGAATCAACAAGTGCTATGGCACTCATTTCATATTGCACCTATGCTAAGACAATAGTGGCACTCATTTCATATTGCGCCTATGCCAAGATAGTAGCAGTGCTCATTTCATACTATACTCATGCTAAGGTAGCAGCAATGCTCATCTTATACTGCACCCATGTTAAGGCAACAATGATTCTCATTTCATATATTGCACTTGTGCTAAGGTAGTGGTGGCACTCATCTCTCATCTCATACTACATCCATGCTAAGGCCATGGCACCTCTTATCTCATACTATGCCCACACTAAGGCCACAATTTCACACTGTGCTCATGCTAAGATAGCAGTAGCATTTATTTCATATTGTGCCTATGTTAAGGAAGCAATGGCACTTATTTCATACTACACTTGTGCCATGCACTATAGAGCCCATGTTATACTATGCTCATGATCGTGGTGTGTATGATTTCCACATCTTTATTGTGTGTAGCACATTGTGTGTTTGTGCTTGCATGCCACTAGTTGCCAATGCTCAATTGCAAACCCTAATTGCATCTCTGGTGCACTCATGGTCCATGTTTTCCATTTATTTTAATGTCCAAATATATATATATATATATATATATATATATATATATATATATACAATAAATAATAAATAATAAAATAAAAAGGGATAAAATGAAAATAAATAAAGTGCCCAAATGGGGGCATTTTCTTTCACTTCTTCATGTTTATTTTAGTACATAGTTTTTTTTCTTTTACATTTTATCCTTGACTAATAAATATTTTCTCATAATATGTAGGTGATCAAATGGCATCCACATCTGGAGCAACAATCAAACCTATAGTCGTCAAATTCTAAGGTGTACCTATGAAGTATAGATTCCTTGATGATTATGTGGAGGTTAGAGATACCAACCTTTGATCCATAGATCTAGGGGAATTCCTTAGAATTTTCAACAAGCCAATAGGGAGATCAACCCTGGTATCTTTTTTGACCCATTATAGATTGGTAAATGCAATGTCTCACCCCATGTTAGTTCAATTAGCTAAACTAATCATGGCCTTGTCATAGCATTTTGTTCCCGATGAAAGAGTGGTCAAAAGCATCATAGGGGAAGTTGTGTTGGATCTTTGACCCAACAACATTGAAAGGGTCTTTCATCTTCCTAGAGTAGACTAGTTCATCCAACTTTCCTATGAAATAGTTGAAATGTGGTATAGGGAGCATCAACTAGAGGCCATTGACATAATACAATCCTCATACCTCATTGAGATGCCTCCTTAGGGAAGGATAACTAGAAAAGTAGATATGACTTGAGGATACATGAAGGAGGATATCAGGTACTCTATTATTCTCCTAAGTAGAGTCATGGGCTTACCCATAGCGGGCCACCTCAGCACCTTCATGGTCAACTTCACTAAGACCACAAGACAAGTAAAGATACCACTAGATTGGGCCATTGCACTAAGTGAAAACTTGTGTGAGCAACCAAGGATAGTGAAGGACAAGAAGTTTTACATGACTTCTTACATGGTGTACTTTCTTGTAGTGAGGTCAATAAACTATCCTAGTTTTTATAGAAAAGGCAATATGTAGGACCCCAATGCTTGGCCATACATAGTCTACCCCTAGCTAGTGAAGAAGAAACTCTCAGTGTAGGGTAAAGAATAAAAAAATGTAAATGATGCCTTCACCTTTGTGATCATTTGATTCATCGAAGAAGACTATGGAAAAAGGTTATCTGATGAAGTCAAAGCAAAAGTCACAACTCTTAGAGCCTACTTTATCTAGTTCAAAACATTCACATATCTACAGGTAGCTACTACAACCCTCCATCCTAAGAAGCTCTTGAGGTACCCAAGTGATAAATTGGTACTGTTAGAGATCTCTTGACAAATTGAGTTAGCCTATGACAAGATAAAGAGGTAGTAGAGACCTTTCTAGGCATGGCCATTGGTCATTTGACCTTATCAAGAGAAGAGGAAATAGGATATTCTATCCCTCAAGTGGGAGTGGGAGAATTATCCTCTTAAAGAATACAAATCTCCTTGACCATACTTTGACAATGTTGGGAAAGTGGAGAGCCTGGTAAGAAAAGACTTCTATCATGAGGATATTTAGATGAATGCCACAAATGACTACAATTTTTGCATTAGGTACTATTTTAGAATGACTTCGTATCTACTTAAAAAGGCTCTCTAGTTTAATATCCAAAAGGAGATAAAGCAACATGATTGTAAGGAGTTATTGGGCCCCCTATTCAGTGTTAAAAAAATTGGTGAAAGACTCATTCTGAATGGAGAGGTTGTTAGGGAAGAAGGGGATGATATTAATCATCAAGCAAGACATGTTATGAGAATGATGAAGGATTCGATCAAGAAACCTTTTATATTGGATCCAATTCCTGATACTATGATCTTCCATGCACATGCTCACCCAAAAAGAGGTAGAGGAAGGAAAGTAACAATTTCTACCTTCATAGCTCAGTGTCCTATCAGGCCAAAAATAGTGTACTAGCTTGATCACCTAGATTGATATTATCACCCCACTAAAAAGAAGGGAAAGAATAAAAGAAAGAGGACCTCTCCTTAGAGGATTCAAATAGAATAGGTGCCTCCCTAGTAGTAGGAATAGAGTCCACAAGGGTCTCAAGATACTAGAGCTACCCAAGTCTAGGATAAATTGTAGTTGCCTCCCATTGTGTTTAGCTAACTAGAAGAGGGAGAGATTCCACAAGTCTCCATTCCTCATTCACAAGATGAACTAGCTTCTCCTTCTACCTTCAAGAAATAGAAGAAAAGGATTAATATTCAGATGAAGAAAAGGAAAAGGATAAGTAGAAGATTAGTGGCTAATCCATCTATTCCTGAAAGCATTTTGGAGGGGGATGAAGAAGAAGAAGAAGAAAATTAGAAGAGGAAGAGGAACAAGTGCACCTATAGGGAAGAACTTGGCTAGCTAGAGCCATAGAGTTACAAAGGGGAAAGGGTGCTATGGGTACTACATCATCCACTCAAGTAGAACCAAGAGCTCTCTTCTTTAGAAGATGAAGTACAATAGTGGGTAGATGAGTAGAGTAAAAAAAGTGATGATCTTTTCTCCATTTCAGATCTTGATTTCATGACCATAGGTACAAAGTTGATTAGGGATAAGATTAGGGACACCCCTGTAGGTGAACTCAACAAGAAGACTAGACATAGATGTTGCTAGATACATAGGGTCCTAATATTACTCTTCCATCTCCACTACAAGTTACAATAGTAGAACAAGGCTTGGTAACCCCTCCAAAACATAATTCAGAGGAAGAGCATGTTTAGAAGGAACCAATATCAAAGGAGAGACCAAAACAAATGGTGACCAGTGAAGTGCTAGATGGAAAAATGGTGGAATATTCTCAACCACTTTCTAAGACACTGAGGTTCAAGCTATAGGATCTAGTGAGACTAAGACTATAGGGGGAGAATGCACACAATAGGATACAACTCCTACCAAGAGTGAAAAAGGGAAGGAAGTTGTAGAACATACCCCTTCACCATCAAGAGCTAGGTGCTTGATAGGATGCATCACAAGGTGGATCTAGAAGGAGATAATGAGGAGTACTAAGGCTCAATTTCATGCTTTAGAGAAAGACATTTGTGACATTGTAGAGATCTTGAACAAACTTGAGTCTCCATTACATGATGTAGCACCATTGGCATTTGTCACCACCATATGGAACTAGGATTTATTTGCACAAGTGGCTCTCCCTCCTAAAGGCATAGATGTAGAAGGCTTTAGCCTCGCAAATTATGAATTGAGGGATGTTATGTTAGGAAGGTCCACATGGGATTTAGCCTAAAAAATGATGACTATGAGAGTAAAAGAGGTCCTCAAGTACATGGAAAAAGAGGAGATTTAACTCCAAGCACTTCAAAGGAAATTTGAGATCCTAAAGGGGTATCTAGCTAAAGTCATTGGTCCTCTTGATCCCAAACACTTGGAACATACTTTGAACATTGTACTTAGAGAAGGGGGAGTTGTATAGCTAGACTAATTTTTGAGAGCTTGTCACGAATGGTGAGAAATTTTTTAGGAGAAAGGTATTACAATAATCATAGGGAATTTGAAGTTACTGCATGCTACACAAGAGAACATGAATAAGATCATAGAAATTTTGAAGCAGGACTTTAGTATCATGGATGAGATACAGACCTGGAGTAAGGATTTCTAGACTCTAGAGTCCATAAAGGGCCAAAGATAACGGGTTTTGATTGATGTATATACTGGAGAATAATTAGACATGATTGATGATTAGATAGAGAAAATATAAAATAACAATAAAGTAATGGAGACATTACATGAGGAGATCCATCAGCTCAAGGACTAAGCCTGAGAGAGAATTTTTGAAGCAAAAAGACATTACACTGATGCATGCTTGGATATTTTTGAAGATGAGGAACAAGAAATTTTATTACCTATAAAGATAGTAGTGGAGAATTTTAGGAAGATTTTTGTGGAGGTTACTGATGATGAGGACATCTAACAAACCTTTAGGATAGAAGAAGCCCTGTTAGAGTTGGACACTAAACTTAGAGATTTTGTAGAGACTCAAATTGAGGTAGATAACTATAGATAGAAGTTGAAGGACACATATGAGGCTTTAGATCTTCTAGATGTAGCTAAGATTATTGAGATGATAGAGAAATTCAAGGGAAAACATTCAAACATAGCTTTGGGATGAAGAAGAACAAAACCTTGATGCTAGAATTTCAATTTTGACACTCAGTAAAATTTTTAGATTTTTGACCATGTTGGTGTCTGCAACTCTATAGGTGCATAGGTTTGCAGCCATTCTATTTAGAGGTGCACCAAAAATTAATTGCTAGTTCCAAAAATAGATCCTTCCATGCAATAGGAATGCATTCTAGTGATAGTTTAACTTTGACAGATGCCTAGTAAAGGACCAAATTCTATTTTTGGTACCTCCAGACACTCCTACTCTGACTGAAGGCTTCCTCCTATTTTCTCTCTCATGCTTTCTTTTTTTTTGACATGTAAAGGGATCATGAATCCAATTATTGAATAAAATATGGATGGAGTCCCTCTAAGCACTAGATTAATGGTTAGTTTGTATATATTTAGTTTGTTTTAATATTTTAAAAGCATTTTATTGCATGACGATATCTCTCACTCTCAACGCAAACTAAAGAGATGATTTCTTATAAATACCCCATTGTAAAATGTAACAAGGACCACCATTATTATGTAATAAAATTATGCTTTTGGTGCTCACATTTGGAGTGTAGTCATTCTTTCTTGAATGTGTCATCATTTTGTGAATTTTGTTCATGGAATTGTGATTAAGCCAAAGGTTTATTGTGTTGTTTCTAGTTGTTTGATCTTTTAGTTCTAGTGTTTGCTATAGATTTACTAATTCCACTGACATATAAAGCTTGGGAAGAGATCATCAAATTGTGTTTGCATATCTTTTTGTCTTTCATGAGTGCACTTTTTGTGGCCTTATGATTTGATGAAAGGTGAAATATCATACAATTGTTAAAGTTTCTTACGAACGATTGCATTGGTGGATTCTAGGAAGTGTTTCTCTTATTTACATTGGTTTCCTATCAATTTTCTTTGAAAGTTTAACTCACAACATGTTTTTTTTTTTAGCTTATGTCCATTTAGGATTTTAATTTTAAGTTATTTCAATTTTATGTTATTTGATTTCAGTTTCATTATTTTTTTTGCTAACCCCTTGTTAGAATACGAACTCATTTTAGTTGCATTGTTAGAATTGCATTAATTGAAAACCCAAAAAATACAAAAATATTGTTCTTTTGTGTGTGATTTTGAGATAGAAAATAGATTTACTTCATTTCAAGATCATATTAGAACTAGCAAAGGCCTCCTTGTGAACAATCACATTTATCTTCAACTGAGAAAATTTTGGTATGTTGGAAGACAAATACTAAACCTTGGAGTTGATCTCAAAAAGATTAGCTTTTCAAGACAAGAATTGCACAATGGATTCTTGTCATTGACCTTATGCATAATGACTACCCAAAAAGAGTGGTACTAGTAGGAGGGCACCTTTTGACTCCTAGAAAGGAAGAAAATTTGTCCAAGTTTTTGGATTTTTGCATTTCTATAATATTCTGTACTTCACAAAAGTTCAAAAAATTGCTTGCATTTTTTACAAATTTAGGTCCATAGCTCCATAGCTCTATAGGTATGTAGTTCTAGAGGTCTACAACTTCATAGGTGTGTAGGAGTACAAAACTCTTTGGTGCATGAAATCTAAAAAGCTATTAAAGTGTACTTTTGTAGAGGTGCACTTTTTCCAAGAATTGGTGCAAGCTGGAGGATATTGATCCAAAATTCCCATTTCAGCAAGCATTAAGGTCTACACCAAGTGCACATGAGTTTCTTGAACTTACCCACTTCTGCAAACCATGTAGTGACAAGGGAACATCTCGAGTTCAACCACTTCCATTCAAACTTGCATCTTCTTCTTCAACTCCACCTCCACTCCAACCACTTGGTGGAACACCACATATTCCAATAGGTACTCCTCAACAACCATTGTTAGGTCTGCCAAAACCTCCAATGGACTTTTCAAAAAATTCCATAGACTCACCAATAAACTTGAGAGGTGCACTTTATGACCTCCTTAAGAATCATGAGAAGTTTTGTCCTAGATTCATCTATGGTGAAACACAAAATGCTAAAGATCATGTCAAGGTATTCAAGGAAATTTGCAATCATAAGAAAGTTACTAATGAGGACATGGTTCTTCATTTATTTCCCTACTCTTTAGGGGAAATTGCCATCAATTAGTATGCTAATTTACCACCCAAATGCATTGGAGATTGGGACAAATTAATAAAATTGTTCTTGGAACAATTTCATCAACCCATCTATGATACATCAACAATTCATATCAATCAAAAGAGACCCAGTTGAGATAGTTTCCCACTTCAACTATTGCTTCCATATGGCCTATCACAAGTTGAAAATGTCATACACCATACTAGTTAAGGTCATTATTTAGATTTATCTGAATGCTATGGACCATCTTACTGCGATCTTTATGAGAAGACTTCTTGTAGCAAATATTGACACAATGGATAAAGTCTTAGGAAAAGTGATCACATTCACAATGTAAACCAATCCTAATTGAGGAGGAATGATGCTTCCAACACAAGAAATCACTACAATACCAACATACTCTATGGGAGCACCTACTGTGCCTAGCCAGTTCATACCTATGAATCTAGTTCCATTACAATAGGCACCTGCTCCATAAAATCAATTGATAACATATCTAGGGTATGAGCCTCCAAAAATAACTTTCTTTGAATAGAAGGCCATAGTTCCTATGGAAATAGACAATAACCTCATTTCAAAATTTGGTCAAATGAAGAAGACTATGTCACAAATGAATAATGAATTGACATGTCTTAGATTGTCAAAAGGACAAAATAAAAACTTCCAAAGAAACAACATTGGCCCCTACAACAACAATTTTTGTTAGAATTACAACAAGAACTTCAAGGGGAACAATAACAACAACAATGCAAGAAACAACAACGGAGGGAACAACTGCAATCCTCTTGATCAAAATAATGGGTTCCAAAGATAGAACCAATAATGGAACACCTATCCGAATAATGGAAGCATTCCTGCCGATAACAACAACAGTAGCCAAAATGCACTCAACGATGATGGTTCTTACTATAATGGTAATTAGGAGATGAATCAAAATTCACAAGTAAATGACAATCCTCCTCTTGTACAATTCAATGCTATTCTATTGGAAGCCTACAATTCGACATAGAATAAAAAAGTGGAACAAATAGCAAGTGAGGAATTCTAATTCCCATTTAGTCAAGAACCTGATATTCAGCATGATGAGATGCTTGTTTTTCACAATGAGAACTAAAATACATACAATCTCAAAAATAGAAAGGACTCCTTGATGGATGGGATTCCTCTAGGTTTTCAATAAACTCCACTTGATCCAAGGGAAAGTAACAATCCACCACTAGTAAGACCAGTGTATGGAGGACAACTGAATCAAAACCCAGTGTTTGTACCAACAATACTGAAGAATCTCACTTGGTCCATCAAAAATTACAATGTGGTAGAGGATCTGAGAAGAACTAAAGCCAATATGTCCATATTTGACATGTTATAGAATTGTCCACAACAAAGAGAAGCACTCATGAAGACATTGGATCATACAAAGGTTTCCCACAATACAAATATTGTTCCTCAAAAAGTAGTATCTCAACAAGTGAATGATGTAGAAGCGATGCCAACTATGTCCAAAGACAAAGTTTAGGTACCCCAATTTTTTCTTAGCATCAGGATATAAAAGAAGAATCTTCACAATTGCCTCATTAATTTAGGAGCTTCATGTAATATGATGCCATTATCAATAGCTTAAAGGCTAGGAGTTATTCCTCAACCATCTAATCAAGTGGTGATACAGTTGGATAAAATAGAGGTAAAAGTCATTGGTGTATTGAAAGATGTGTGAATACAACTAACATTTGACCCTCAAATTTAGGATGTCATTGACATACATGTAGTTGATATCCTGAAAACATATGGGTTATTTTTTAAGTAGATAATGGATGAAATGTTTGAGATGATGGTTTTCTACAGACTTCACTCAATTGTGGCTACCATGGAAAAAATTGAACAATCAAATTAGGATAAATTTTGAACCCAAATTGAAGACAATGATTACATATTACAATGCCTTGAATGAGATAGAATTCTTACAATCAGATTTGGGTCCATACAAAGTAATGGTATTGGATATGGTTCCAGCCAATACACCCTAAGATCAGAATGAAGAACCTAAGGTGCCAATACCAAAAAGTGAAATCATGACATAGTTCATAGATAGTATGATGATTAGTTTACAATTTTTAGGAGAGGAAGATGATCCCAACATCCTCCTCCTTCCAAGAATTTGTTGGTTACACAAAGTTAGTCACTATGAGTTTGAATGCTTGTCATGCCACCAAGAAGTTGCAAAGGTGTTAGATTGTGGTGACTGATCAGGAAAGTACTGTACATACTTCATAAAATTTTTTTTTGGAAGTAGCTGACATGGTAGCCGACATATTATGGCCGACATATGGCCGACATGTTATAACCCTAAAGTGATTTAATACTTGTATAAAAAGGGCTTAGGGTTGGGTATTTTCATGTGTGGTGATACGAAATTGGTTCTTGCGGTGGTATTGAGCTGTAAGGGATTACGGATTCTAATCAGGTTGTAATCACTGGATTGTAATAAGATCGGACTTGCTTTTTGGTGGACGTAGCCCAGGGATTGGGTGAACCACGTTAAATCTTGGTGCCTTGTGTTCATTTCTGTGTGTTCTATTATTTTTTGTTATTGGTTATATTTGCATGTAGTTTTTTATTTATGTCCGTGGTTTATCCTAACAAGTGGTATCAGAGCCTAGTTGTTTCTCAGTTATCCTCTGCAGGAAAGTCTCATGGTTAAGTGGGAGTCTCACGGTTGAGTGGGAGCAATGGGAGATGATGGTAAGCTAAGGGTTGATAGGTTTAATGGGTAGAACTTCCAGTTATGGAAGATGCAAATGGAAGACTATTTATATCAGAAGGATTTATGGAAGCCGTTGGAAGGAAAAGCCAAGAATCAGGGAACTATGTCAGAGGCTGAATGGGATCTTTTGGATAGAAAGGCACTCAAAAGCATTCGATTATGCTTGGCACCATTGGTGGCATTTAATATTACAAAAGCAAAGATGATAGAAGATTTGATGAAAACCCTAGCGACACTGTATGAAAAGCCCTCCGCTTCAAATAAGGTATTTCTCATGAAGCGTTTATTTAATATGAAAATGGTAGAAGGTGGATCTATTGCAGATCATTTAAATGAGTTTAATACTATTACTAGTCAATTATCTTCTGTGGGTATCAATTTTGATGAAGAAATTAGGGCTCTCTTGATTTTGTGTTCTTTGCCTGAAAGCTGGAATGGCTTGGTAATGGCGGTGAGTAATTCTGTTCCTGGACCCTAAAATATGATGATGTGATCGGTGTTATTTTAAGTGAGGAAACTCATAGAAAATCCTCAGGTGGATCTACATCAGGAAGTGCTTTAAATGCACAAAGCAGGGGCATAATGACTGAAAGAGGAAGTAACTCTGGAAATCATGGGAAATCAAGAGGAAAGTCAAAGGGGAGGAGGTCTCAATCGAGAGGACCAAATGATTGCTGGTACTGTGGGAAACCAGGGCACAAAAAGAAAGATTGCTGGACTAGAAAGAAAAATGAAGGAGATAAATCAGATGGAGACAAAGAGGCAAATGTGGTAAGTAATAAATCCGAAGAGGATGCTTTGCTTCTGTCTTTAGAGAGTGTTGATGATTCATGGTTTTTAGATTCTGGTGCTTCTTTTCATGCTACACCTCATAGAGGTTATTTCATTGATTATGTCCAAGGGGATTTTGGGCTTGTTTATTTGGGGGATAATGAACCCTGTTAGATTGTTGGAAAGGGAAAAATTAAGATTAAGTTGCAGAATGGGAATCATTGGCTACTACATGAGGTAAGACATGTTCCAAAGCTGAGTAGGAATTTAATTTCAGCAGGGCAACTCGGTGATGAGGGTTGTGTAATTACTTTTAATGATAAAAATTGGAAGGTTTCAAAAGGTTCCCTTGTAGTAGCAAAAGGTGTGAAAGTAGGCACCTTATATCTTTGTACAGGTCATATTGTTCCTTCTACTTTGATTGTTTTAGAGAAAAATGAATATTCAGGAACAATTACTGCAGTTGAGCAGGGAGAACAAATAGCTGCTGTAGATTCTGATACAGCGTTGTGGCACAATAGACTTGGGCACATGAGTGAGAAAGGTATGAAAGTACTTCATTCAAGGAAAGTTTTACCAGGTCTAAAATGTGTGAATATGGATTTCTGTGAAAGTTGTGTGTATGGAAAACAAAAGAGAGTGAGTTTTGTAAAGACAGGGAAGGAAAACAAAAAGGAGAAATTAGAGCTTGTGCATACAGATGTATGGGGACCGGCTTAGGTATCTTTCCTTGGTGGCTCTCATTATTATGTTACATTTATTGATGACATAACTAGAAAAGTATGGGTTTATTTCCTTAGACAAAAATCTGATGTATTTCAAACTTTTAAGAAATGGAAATGCTTGGTTGAAAATGAGACTGGTAAGAAATTAAAATGTCTCATATCTGATAATGGTGGTGAGTATTGCAGTCATGAATTTGAAGATTATTGCTCCACTAATGGTATTTGTAGACAAAAAACTGTTCCAAGGACTCCACAGGAAAATGGAGTGGCTGAATGCATGAACAGGACTATAATGGAGTGCGCAAGGAGCATGAGGTTGCATGTTGGGTTGCCCTTACACATGTGGGTGGAGGCTGTCAATACTGTAGTATATTCGATTAATAGAGGTCCCTCTACTCCTTTGGGCTATGGTATTCCAGAGGAAGCATGGACTGGTAAGAAGGTGAGTTATTCTTTTCTCAAAACCTGTAGTTGTGAAGCTTTTTCTCATATAGACTCTGAACATAGAACCAAGCTAGAAGAAAAATCAAAGAAATGTGTTTTTGTTGGATATGGCATTAATGAATTTGGCTATAGGCTTTGGGATTTTGAAAATCATAAAATTATAAGAAGCCGGGATGTCATATTCAATGAAAAAGTGTTGTACAAAGATCTGTTGCAGCAACATGAGAAGAAAGAAGATGATTATGTAGTGCTGGATGATACTCCAAAAGCTGATGTTCTAGCCATTCCTCATGATGTGCAACACCTGCAACAAAAAATACCACACACACCGGTGAATGTTAGATGGTCAACAAGGCAAATTAGACCTCCACAAAGGTTTTCTCCCTCTTTGTATTCTATTTTAATTACTGATGCTGGTGAACCTGAAAGTTATGATGAAGCTGTGCAGGTGGATACTAAGATTCAGTGGGAGTCTGCAATGAAAGATGAAATGGACTCTTTGCTGAAAAATAAGACATGGGATTTGTGCAAATTGCCTGCAGGTAAAAAGGCTTTACAGAATAAATGGGTTTACAGGTTGAAAGAAGAGGAAGGAGGTAAGAAAAGATTTATGGCCAGGTTAGTTGTAAAAGGATTTGCATAGAAAAAGGGAATTGATTTTGATGAGATATTTTCTCCTGTTGTTAAAATGACTTCTATTCGTACTGTTTTAAGTCTTGTGGCTACTGAAGATTTGCATTTAGAGCAGATGGATGTTAAAACAACCTTTCTTCATGGTGATTTGGATGAAGAAATATATATGGCTCAGCCACAGGGTTTTGAGGTCAAAGGTAAGGAGAACTTAGCGTGCAAATTGAAGAAAAGTTTATATGGCCTGAAGCAAGCACCTCGGCAATGGTATCTGAAATTTGATAGTTTTATGCATGAGCATGGATATAACAGGTGTCATTCAGATTACTGTGTTTATTTTAAGCGGTTGGATGATGATAGCTACATTATTTTATGTCTATATGTTGATGATATGCTTATAGTTGGGTCTAACATGCATCATATTAAGGGGCTAAAATGTCAGTTAGCACATGCATTTGCTATGAAGGATTTGGGGGCAGCAAAACAAATCCTTGGTATGAAGATTTGCAGAGATAGGAAGAATAGAACATTGATGCTATCTCAAGCTGATTATGTTGAGAAGGTGTTGCAACGTTTCTCTATGGAGAATGCTAAAGCTGTCAGCACACCTTTACCTGGTCATTTGAAATTGACTAAGGAGATGTGTCCCAAGACACAGGAAGAGGAGGATAAGATGTCCAAGGTACCCTATGCTTCAGCTGTAGGAAGTTTGATGTATGTTATGGTATGCACTAGGCCAGATATTGCACATGCAGTGGGAGTCGTTAGCAGGTATATGAGTCATCCAGGTTTTGAGCATTGGAATGTTGTCAAGTGGATTCTCAGATATTTGAGAGGAACATCCAATAAGTGTTTACACTTTGGGGGATCTACTACTGATTTACAGGGCTATGTTGACTCAGATTTGGCTGGGGATATTGATACCAGGTGGAGTACTACAGGTTATGTCTTTACTGTTAATGGGGCAGCCGTGAGCTGGGTTTCTAGGCTACAGAAGATTAATGCTCTCTCCACTACAGAGGCAGAGTATGTTGCTGCTACAGAGGCAGCCAAAGAGATGATATGGCTTCAATTCTTCTTGGAAGAATTGGGACATCCTCAGAAGGATAATTATTTGTTCATAGATAGTCAGAGTGCCATTCATCTTGCTAAGAATTCAGCTCTGCATTCTAAGAACAAACACATACAGTTGCAGTACCATTTCATTCGGTTAGTTTTGGAGGATGGACAGTTAAAGCTGGAGAAGATACATACCCATGAAAATCTAGCAGATATGTTGACAAAGGTTGTCACAAGGGAGAAGCTGAACTCCTCTTCAGCTTTAGTTGGTGTTTTAGACTAAATGTGAATAAAAGAATAGCAGAGTCTAGGGTGGTTTGATCCAGTGGGAGCACCATGCGGTAGTTGTATTGCTACAGGATTAGTCTCCAAGTGGGAGATTGTTGTTTAGTGTGGAGCCTGATTAGTCCCCAAGTGGGAGATTGTTAGATTATGGTGACTGATTAGGAAAGTACTGTACATATGGCCGACATGTTATAACCCTAAAGCGGTTTAATACTTGTATAAAAAGGGCTTAGGGTTGGGTATTTTCATGTGTGGTGATACGAAATTGGTTCTTGCGGCGGTATTGAGCTGTAAGGGATTACAGATTGTAATCAGGTTGTAATCACTGGATTGTAATAAGATCAGACTTGCTGTTTGGTGGACGTAGCCCAAGGATTGGGTGAACCACGTTAAATCTTGGTGCCTTGTGTTCATTTCTGTGTGTTCTATTATTTTCTGTTATTGGTTATATTTGCATGTAGTTTTTTATTTCTGTCTGTGGTTTATCCTAACAAAAGGTATTGACCCACATGATGGAAAACAAGGATAAAAACACCTCAATAGATGAACTCACTAAAAATCTAAATTTAGTGAACTCATTCAACCTTGTTGAAAAGACTGAAGGGGAAATTGAATATTTAAATCTATCATATAGTGATACCTCATCACATGGGGGAGGTTTGTCTTCTCCTCCTCTAGGGATGATTAAAGTCCAAAGAAGAAGACAATATGTGAAAGGTAAAGGATGGACTTTAGTAGTCATTCATCCTAAACCTAAAGCTAAGGAAATCCTACAACTAATAGGGGAAATTCAAGATAAACACGAAAAAGATGCACTTCCTCTAGCCACAGATTATGAAGGGGACTCATCAAGTCAGACACAAGGAAAATTACAATGGGTTCCTAAGAAATAATAATTCAAGGCTCAAGTGAAAAAGAAGTTAAGGATGAATAATAATAAAGTTAGAAAACCCAAGGAAAATGTAATTTGGACACTCCATTTCGATGGTTCCAAGTGCAAGATAGGAGCTAGTGTAGGTATCAAATTGGTCAACCCAAAAGGTAGGTCTTTTTGTGCTAAATATTGGTTACAATTTAGATGTACTAACAATGCTATAGAATACAAGGTGTTAATTTGAGGACTTCTCTTTGCACTAGAAAAAGGAGTCATAGCTCTCAAAATTGAGGGAGACTCTCAATTAGTTATATGACAAGTAAAATCCATATACTCTTGCAATGATAAAAGATTACTTTCTTATAGAAAAAGGGTATGGGACATATTGGATGATTTTGAAGCTTTGAACATCAAATCCATCCCAAGAAGAAAGAATATGTTAGTAGATGCTCTCACTATTTCAGCAAGTGCTTTACAACTAGTTTAAAGAACCAAGTTGAAGAGATTTCTAGTCGAATTTGTTTTTGTTCCATCCATTCTTGACAATATCACAAAATTTTAGGTCTTTCAAGATGATCAACATATGCTTGAGTTTATCATGTGCAGTCACCATTTTGAGGGACAAGAGATTGATGATACACCCAATGACAGACCTAAAGATGATGGGCTTGAGGATGAGGATGGGATTGTAAATCTAAAGACCAACACTATTCCAAAAGGAATGGTTGAACTTGAATGCATCTTTGATCATGATGAATCGACACCTAATAGAAGGGAAACCCAAGAAAAGGGCATTGAAGAATGTGACTCAAACAATTTAGGTACTAATGAAGAACCAAGAATGGTATAGATAGGAAAAGTGTGCAATTAACAAGAACAAGAAGAAATGCTCAAATTAGTCACCGAGTATAAGGATGTCATCACTTGGAGCTATGAAGAATTAAAGACTTGTGATCTTAAGATTATCACATATGACATCCAGTTGAAGCCTAATGCCAAACCATTCTAACGAAGAAAAAGACCAGTAAATCTTCTCATTGAACCACTGATCATAAAAGAAGTGAAGAAGTTACTGGTTGCTAAGATCATACTTCCTATCTGCCATTCCACATGGGTGGAAAATTTGGTTCGTATGTGAAAGAAGTCTAGAGAGATTCATCTTTGTGTTGACTTTTGTAACTTGAATCTAGCATCTTAAAAGGATAACTATACTCTACCCTCACTAGATGAGATTTTGCAAATTCTTAATGGTTCAAAATTGATGTCATTCTTAGATGGTTACTTAGGATATAATCAAGTGGTGGTTGATGAAGAAGATCATCTAAAGAATGCTTTCACAACTAAGTGGAGAACTTTTTCTTATAGAAGGATTTCGTTTGGACTAATTAATATATGAGCTACATTTCAATGAGCAATGGATGAGGCTTTCAAAGGATTGATTAATAGATGCACCATCATCTACATGGATGACTTGACTATCTTTTCAAAAGATCGAAGTACCCACACTACTGATCTAAGACATGTATTCAACGGATTTCATAAATATGGCATATCTCTCAATCCCAAGAAATTCTCATTTGGCGTTACTAAAAGAAAGCTCCTAGGACATGTTATTTCTGAAGCTAGAATATCTATTGATCCAGATAGAGTTGAATCCATCCTAAAGTTGGCACCTCCACACATTCGAAAGGAAAATAAGTCTTTCTTTGGAAAGATAAACTTTGTGTAAAAGTTCATAAGTGGATTTGCAAAAATAGTTCATCCCCTTAACGACTTACTCAAAAAGGGTGCTAAGATAGAATGGGTTCTAGAGATAAATAAATTATTTGAAGATATCAAGGTGGCCATTTCTATGGCCCTAGTCTTGGTGAGTCCTAATTATGAGCTACCTTTTAAGATCTATTCCTTTTCTTTCAAACACTCTTGTGTAGGGATCTTGACATAGAAAAGGGAAAAGGAAGATGAAAGACCAATTTCTTTTATGAGTTTTCCTTTGAAAAATGCAAAGTTGAATTATTCAAACCTTGATAAAAAATCCTTTGCATTGATTAAGGTGGTAAAGAAATTCTATCACTACATACTACGAAGTAAGGTGTATACAATTGTACCTGATCTAGCAGTAAAGATTCTTTTGATGTAGATTGAACTTGGTGAGAGAAGAGGAAAGTGGATGGCCATACATGAGGAATTCAACCTTGAAATTCAACCTATGAGATTAGATAGAGGTCAAGGGTTGTCAAAAATGATAGCTGATAACTAGGATGAAAATGAAAAGGAATTCAAGTTTGATGATGAAAAGGATGAGGATGACTAGAATAAGATGGTGGTATCACAAGTTAAAATTAATTAGGAAGTGGTGACAAATTTTTAGTATTAACACATTGTTTATTATCTCTTACAAGATTGATGCCCAAAGTGGATGAATAGTTCACAATGTAGGGGACTTAAAATGAAGTGTGAATCTTATATGTTGCATAAAAACAAGTTGTACAAGAGAAACTATGAAGGGATTTATCTGAAATGTTTAGGCCGAGAGGAAGAAAAGGAAATTTTGGAACATTTCCATGATAAGTATGGTACATGAAATGGTTTGATAGAAGTAATGGCCCACATGATTCTAATATTAGGCTATTTGTGGCCTTTGATATTCAAAGACACTTTCGAGCATGTATGCTCTTGTCATATTTGTCAAACTAGTGCAAACAAACAAAGGAATCTGGCAATGCCCTTATAGCCTATGTACGAGATATGCCCCTTTGCCAAGTGTGGATTGGACTTCATTGGTTGAGTCAACCCACCATCATCAACTAGATATGCATTTATAGTCATGGCTATGGATTACTACACATGATGGATAGAAGTAGAAACAATAAAAAATTGCACTACTAAGGTGTTGATAGACTTTTTGGAAGAACATATTGTTACTAGGTTTGGAATGTCATTTGCCCTTGTGGGTGATAATGGGTCTGCATTTGCATCTGCATTCTTGACTCAGTGGGCATTAAAAAATCAAATCATTATCAAGTTCTCTTCAAATTACTACCCACAAGGAAATGGGCTAGTGTAATCTACAAAGAACTTGATCATAGTAATAAGGTGATTGTTGAAGGAGAATCCTAGGGATTGTCATACACAACTCAAATATACCCTATGGAAAAATTGAGTGAGAGTAAAAATTTCTTTGGAACTTCTCTATATTTGCTCATCTATAGATAAGAACTAGTGTTTTCACTTAATCTTAGAATTCCTATTTTGAAGTTCTTGAGTGGGTATGCTAAAGATGTCAACAAAGTACAATTCTGATTGATGAATCTTCTAGAGATGGATGAGAAACGAATAGCTACATTCGAGCACATGGCCAAACATCAAGCTATCATGAAAAGATGGTTCAACAAGAGAGCTACAATCAAATCATTCAAGATTTTCAACCTTGTTCTACTATGGGATAAGGAAAAATAAAATCTAGGTAGTCATACCAAATTTCAATGCTTGTGGATAGGCTGTTAGCTTAAAGAATAAATTTGACAACTGAGTGTCAATACACTTAACCAAGATCAAGAGTAAGTGTCGATTGTAATAGGTGCCAAGTGTAACAGGTGCCGAGTAATAACAGGTGCCAAGTGATAACAAGTGCTGAGTGTAACAAGTGTCGAGTGATAACAAGTGCCGAGTACAATAGGTTCCGAGTGTTAACAAGTGTTGAGTACAACATGTACCATGTAATACAGTTTTGTTTAGGTGTTGATCTATCCAAGAAACAACATGTGCCGAGTATTAGAAATACTTTAGGAGCCGAGTAACTCAGTAGATCAGCATAAAAGTTTGAAATTGCACAAACTATGATGCAAAACAGTTTTTGCAGCCGACAGAAGGTAGAATTCGAGGGATCTAATGATAAAATCAAATCTTTTATTTTTCCCATGCAATTTACATGCAGCCAATAAGAAAAATGATAAAGGCATGCAACCAATTAGTAAAAGACAAGTATTGAGGGGGAAATTGAGAATCAATATGGATCGTAGATCCAAATCAAACCCTAAGTTTTTGAAGTCTTTATAAGGAAGATGAAATTTCATTGTAAATATACATATGGAAGGACATATAAGGGTGCATAAGAAAATCTATTTTCAAAAGCAAGAGTTATCAGATCGCAAAGGATCACGATCAGGAGAAGGCAGAAAAGGAGCCTGCATTCAACAATCAAGGATTGTAATCTATTAGGTTTATTGTATCTAATACTCTCTAGCAATTGTATTAGAATGAAAATCCTATGGTGATAGGTTAGCTTTACAACTATTTTGTAAGATCCTTTTGATTAGGTGATTAAAATCCTTTAACAAGGTGACACTTCATGTTAAGTGTTTATAAATCCTCTAACCAGGTCACTATTAATATAGTGTAAAGCCTTTAACAGGGAAAACCATCAGAAGTGGTTGAACAATATTGCTGCAGTAATTTTTGTGGGTATCATCCCCACCCCAGTTTTACCTTCTTATTCCTAGAGGGTTTTTGGGTTATCAAATTCCAGTGTTATGAGTGATTGATGCATGAGTTTTGTTACATGTTTATTTGATGTATTTACATGCATGCAATTTACTTGAAGTTAGAAGTTTTATTGACTAAAGTGTGATACTTATGATTCACCCCCCCTCTCATAAGTACTCTTTCCATATTTGAATATTCCAACAAATTAATATCAGAGCAAGCTAGGTTCTCGCAAGGAAAAGCCTAATAGCTTGGAGGAAAATATCTAAATATGGAAGCCTTCAAACTTGGAAAGATCATTGAAAATCAGGTGATAGATGTGCAACTTGCTCTACATAGCTTGGAGGAATTCAGATACAAATTGAGAAACTCATTAAAATAGAGCAAGGATCTAGCCATAGTTGAAAATGATATACACTACAAGGAGATTGATACCACCAACATATTTTCCAATGGAGACACTAAAGAGTTTGATGCAACAATAGCAGAACTAATGGAGAAAAATAAAATTCAAGCAGATGAGATAAGATCTCTCAAGATGGAACATGAATCATAGGCTATAATGATATGTGAAATTACTAAAAAAAAGAAAAGAGCAGTTGATGATAAGGCCATGATGGAAAATGACAAGAGGAATCTTGCAAACAAACTTGAAGAAAAATGTACTGAATTGACAAGGATCTCAAACATGCAGATGGATACACTTGCCCAAATGATGAACCTTCATCATGAACTCAATGTAAAGGATATTGAGATCTCTACCTTGAAGATGCAAAATGAACAAATGCAAAATGAATTGAATAGAGAAAAAGAGTTAGCAGAGAATCTCAACAAATCAAGTGAAGCAATCAAGTATTTTGAACAGTTGCTGAAATCACAAAAATCTGCCCATGATACATCAGGACTAGGATACAATAGCACTGAAGTTGGAGAATCATCAAAGAGTGCTGAACAAAGAAGTGATAAAGGTAAGAATTCAAAATGCACTTGTCATTTCTGTAATAAGAAGGGACAGACAGCTAATGTGTGTAGGAGTAGAAGATTCAATCAATCAAACATACCCAAAAGTTTCTGTCACAAGTGCAACATGCAAGGACATATGACACAAAATTGCAGATCCAATATCACAAGGACTCAAAGATTTGATGGAAACTATTATAATTGCAAAAAGTATGGATGTAGAGCTTTTGAATGTAGATCAAAGTCTATGTGGATAGTAAATCAACCAGCAAAGACATCAAACCATGAATTTTGGGATTACAACACCAGGTACAACTGTCACTATTGTCAAGAATATGGACATATCCCAAAAAACTAAATAAGAACACATTTTAGAGGGAAATACAAAATATGGTTGAGTCAAGCTACATGTTTTAGTTTCTTAAAAACTAGTCATGTCAACAGGAACTGCCCAACAAGGTCAAAGGCATCAAGTTCTAAGTTTAGCAATGGAAAGGCAAAGATAGATGTTGGACATATCAGAAGTGAAATGAATAAGACATGGAGGAAGAAAGATGAGTCTAGCACATCAAGTACAGAGATCACTTCACCTAATAGGTCAAGTGATCACACTTCATCAAATTAAGAAAAGAACAAGTGTGTGGGATTGATAAACCAAGCTACATCATAAATCAGTCCCAAGACATATAAGAACTGCAAAAATGAAATCAGCATAAATAGAGATGCTAAGTCAAAATTGAGAACTTTTGTGAAAATCTGTCAAAGTTTCCTTCAGGAGCCGAGTTTCTAACAACGACAGAGTTGATAGTTGATGCCGAGCTATGAAATATCAATAGGAGCTGAGTAAAGTAAAACACAATGGGATCTGAGTCATCATGAAACTTTTTAAGTACCGAGTAGATAGTTGGCAGTGTACTAAGCATTTATTACTCTATTTTGAAGGGTACACAAATCCAATTTTCAATCATTTTCCACCATTCAAACGAGAAGCAAAGCTGAAAAAAAAAAAGTGGAGAAGATCAAGATCAGCTCAGAAGCCATTCATGAAGATTTCAACAGTGATTCAAGACAAGTTTCATCAATTTAAGGTATTTTACTTAAGTGCCAAGCTACGAAGTACTTATAAACTTGTTTAAATTATAAACCCTAGTTTGGAAAACAATGGCATCTGGGTCAGGAACCACTAAGGGTATAGAGAGTCATGAAGTTCAGTTTGTCAGCAACGAAGTTAAACAACCTGAATTTAAGCCTATTCCAGAAGTAGCATACAAGAATGATCCTACAGGTGCATTATCAATTATTTCGGATAAAGTTGTTATGGTCCAAGATGTTCACATATGTTATAATTGCAAAATTGGTGCCATAGGAGACTTAGAAATTCATAATGCATATGATAAACTATGTGAAACCAAAGTACTAAAAAATGAGTTTTCAATAATTGAAAGAAAAGGATTGAGAAAAACCCTAGCATTTCCTACTATTTTCAAAACTGAATGGGTATGGATAATTTTGAGTTGAATACATGATGGAGCTTTTTGGTTAGAGTCAAGACTAGTAAAATTCACTAAGAAAACTATTCATAGGGTTACTGGTATTCCAACCCTAGATCGGCCAAAGACCCTGCGAAGTGACAAAAGGGAAGTAATAGAGAAAAATATAGGTGCCAAATAGAACAATAGAGGAATGACTATTGACATAGTCACAGATCCCCTACTAGATTTTTTTGTGAGAATCATTTCACATAAATTCTATCAATCAAGCAGGGTAAACATTGTACCTTGTATAGCAGTTGATGTTGCATACAAGATAATCAAAAGAGATCACACTTATGATCTGGCAGAGCTCATGTTTCAACAGATTAATAAAAATATGGGAGTTATAAGGAAGAGCAAGGGATCTCAATGCAAATTTGGATCAGTTTTGATGTGTATGTTTTTCTATCTGATGAAAGAATTTCCTTCTATGGGTAAAGTAAAATGGAATCCAGATAAAACAATTGTTGAACAAATTAATGGATACATTGAATAGATGGGTGAAAATTTTGATGCCCAAATGATTGGTTATTTTGAGGACTTCAAAAATTCCATGAAACAAAGAATGAGAAATCCAGTCTCATTGACTGAGAAATATGAAAAAGATATTTTTTTTCTTGTAGATATAGATTATACCTACATACAAGCAGTTATACCTAGAGTAAGATGGCTTAGGCCACTGGGTTATGAACTTGATGTTGATCAAGCCTCTAAAACAATAACAGCTCTACTTGCAGAAGAAGTTGATAAAAATGCAAAAAATTTTGGAACTTATGATGTTCTCAAATCAAAGGTAATAAAAGATTTGAAGACTGCTTCAGCAGTAGAGAAGAAAGAGAAAATGGTGAGACAAATCAAAAGAAAATTTGGTGTGGAAGATGAAGAAGGAACAGCAGAAGAAGAAGGAGAAGACATTGAAGAAGAAGGAGATAAACTTCAAGGTCAGACTCAAGGGTTAGGAGAAGACAAAGAGGAAAGTGCTGAGGTAGAAGAAGCCAAGGAATCACCAGTTAAGAGAAAGACCACAACTCCTTCTGCTCCTAAATCCAAGGGAAGGAAAGTAGCTGCCCCTGCACCAAAGAGACCTACCACAAGGGCTGCAGCACAAAAAGCCCAAGAGGAGGCAAAAGGAAAGAAGAAAGACTCAAAGAATACTGCTACTGAGTCAAAGAAAAGGAAATTTATTCCCCAACCTGAAACAGATGAGGAGAAAATAGAGTCAGAAGACAATAGTCAATTTCAAGTGGTAAGACACAAACCCCAGACTGCTATTGATAAATTATGTTCAAAAATTAGAAATAATGATTTAAAAGGTTTAAAGAACCTGAATTTTTCTAAGATCACCAAAGAAGAGAAAAATAAATTAGAGGAATCCGTGTATGCTATGATGGCTAAGTATAAGCACACACCTCTAGAATTAGATGAATCTATGTCAAGAGAATTGTATAAAATTGTAGAGGATAAATGGCATTTTTGTTTACAAATGGAAAAAGAAATAAGGGAGTCAACATTAGCTAGATTGTTGCCTGATTTGACTAAAGATCAAATAATAAATGCAGTAAAAAGGCATAATAACATATTCACTCCCAAGTATAGAGCATTCAACATATTGCAGAATAAAATTGAAGAAGTAGTGACTAAATCCACAAGATTATGGAAAATAGTTTACAAGAAAATAGAAGATGTATATAATGAAGAATACAAGGCAGAGGCAAGTGCCAAGACAAAGGAAAAGAAAGTATCAGAGACCAAAGAAAAAGAGAAGAAACTAGTGGAGAAGAGTAAAGAAGAAAAGGAAGAAGAGGCACATAATGAGGAGAAAGAGGAAGAGAAAGATACAGTTGAGCCATAAGATCAAAGTATGCAAGACATACAGGTATCCCCTCCTAGTCCTCCTCATGCACCCATCACACCTACAGATATCATAAAAATAAAGGATGTTACAGACACTTCAAATCTAAACATCAATCCATTAACTGCAGAGGATTTGGAAATCCTTGACCAATCATCACTATTAACAAAATTAAGTTCAAATCCTGTATTGGTCAGTGTTGATGAATTACAAAATCCAGAAGTTAAAACAGAGATAGTCAAGGTAAAAGCACAAGTGCCGCCTTTGACCATACAAACTACTGGTATTCTATTCCTTCCACCACCACCTCCACCAAGTATAGTCACTTATACACTCCAAATACTGAGTACAGCAGCAGGGGAAATAAAAGAAACATCTGAACAACCAACAAGTTCAACCCCACCTAGCATTCATAAAAGGGATATTCAAGCTGAAGAAAAAGATGAGACAAAGAAAAAGGAGGAGGTTGCAATACAAACATTGGTTGCATTACCAAAATCTGGTACTCCAACACAGACTCTTCAGCAGCCGAGCACAGATGGATTATAGCTGAAAATCAAAACACCAAGCTCAAGCTCATCAAAGGTAGTTAGGAAAATTCATTATGGAGTTCCTAAGCTTGATGAAGAAATAAAGATCCCATATTCACTCTTACTAAAGAAAATATTAATGAAATTCAAAGTGCATTAAACAAAAGAAGGAGACAAGAAGCACTAAGAAAAGAATGCAAGCATAAGCTTACCTTGAATGAAATTAAAGACATATTTACAGAAGCTTTTTGCTTACAATCTCTAGATGAGTCAAGACCAATTATGGAACAACTATCTGATATAGTTGACTAGGTGACTAATGAAGACTAGGAAACAAATGCCAGATTTCTTGAATGGTTAGAAAAGAAGTTCCAAGGTAAAGTAAATAGTAAAATATCCAGTGATATAGCACTGTCACAAGAAGAATTTGCAAAGAAAGTTATAATAGTTAAAATTGTACTAGGAAACATCTTTTCCTTGTACAAAAAGTGTGATTTTTCCACATTCACATAGGACACTAGCCAAAAAATAATGAGCTTAGAAAACAATCTGAAAATTTCTAGCATGCAACTCCCCACAGATCCAACTTAGAGTGAGAAGCATTTTGTCCAATCGCTTCACGAATAAAGAGAGTTAGTTGTTTTAGTAGCAGAGGAGGCAACCACAAAAGCCAAATTGATACAAATTCAATTGTCAATTACTCCTCATTTGGAATTACTTCGCAAGGAGCAGATAAATGTAGAGACAGTCCTCAAGAAAGACCCCAATCTTTCTTCATCTGATGGACTCGTACACCTAGCAACAGAGATTGCCATCCAGCATAAGACATTGGATGTTGCATTAGCAAATTGGGATGCAACTCTGAAGGTACTCCTTGAAGTAAATAGCACATTTTTGGCTAAGTATGGCATTTCATTGTAAGACCCTTGACATAAGTGTCAAAAAGGGGGAGAATAAGTAATAAGAGTTAAGTACAGGAATGAAATGATAAGTATGATAAAAGGGGGAGATTCATGATAAAAGGGGGAGATAGCAAATTTTGAGATAGAAAATTTTGAATGTAGGATAAATTAATGAGTCACATGGATCTTAATTAAGTGTTTTTGCCACTCATGTCAAAGGGGGAGATTGTTAGCTTAAAGTATAAATTTGACAACTGAGTGTCAATACACTTAACCAAGATCAAGAGTAAGTGCCAAGTGTAATAGGTGCCGAGTAATAACAGGTGTTGAGTGATAACAAGTGCCGAGTGTAATAGGTGTCGAGTGATAACAA